>CM060334.1:40064411-40065760 GCA_030674155.1 Stramonita haemastoma | reverse complement strand
CACAATTGTGCCCTACATTTTCCCTCAACAATTCCTGCTCATTTATTAATCAATTAATCAATCAATCAATTAAATTTTTGTCAAAACTGTTAGTTAGAATACTACCATGTTATAATCCTTATAAACAAATCAGCTGATGGTGCAGCAGCGGAGGACGCACTAAGTGAGTCAGTATTGAGCTTTGTCAAACTGGGAAGAAAGGGCGAGGCTGGGTACGAACCCAGAAACTCACGATTTACATATTGGCAGGCGAACGTCTTAACCATCCTGCCACCGTCCTTCCTAAATCGAAATGAATGTCAAAGTCATTCGGATGAGACTCGAAACCGAGGCCCCGTGTGCGAATGCACGCAGAACATCTTGCACACACGTTAAAACCCCGTTCCACCTTTCGGAAGAGTAGGCCATCGTGTGCCGGTAGGAGCGGATGACAAAATTATAACAAACCAGCATGCACACAGGTGTCGTGTTTAGACACTATCCCTGAGGAAAAATCGGGGAGTTGGAGTCCCAGAGCGGCTCGGGCTGTAGGTATATGGCAACGTTCTGGTGGCTCCTGCGACGGTACTGGAACCATTCGTATCGGTCAATGCCCTTCCAATGGATCATTCCAGTGCCGTGGAGAGGGGGGGTCTGCTGCATGGGTAACAGCTTGCCCTCCATACATACTTGCCCAGGCTTTGCGCTCTAAAGACAAGAGCGCAACTCCATAGTCTTCCGAGACTGATGAGTGCCTACTACTACTACTACTATTGAGCTTTGTGTCCACTAAGCTCACAATAGGGAAGGCAGGTTTCTTGGGATTATCTCAAATCATTGGGGGAGAGCGCGCTAATGTTCTTACTCCCAATAGATTCAAAATAATCCTGCCTAGTGCTTTAAATAGTAACTAAAACATACAAACAGACATACAGACACACAGACACACAGAGATACAAACACAGGCAGAGACACAGGCAGAGACACACAGCCACAGCCACAGCCACACACACACACACACACACACACACACACACACACACACACACACAACACACACACACACACACACACACACACACACAACTTCTCATCCAGTATACTGTCTCACAGGGATTTTAGAGTAGTTTTATGGAGTCAGGGCACAGGATAGCTCAGTGGTCAGAGCACTCACTTTCCCCGTTACCATATCACTGTGAAGATCACTGGAGACGGGTGTAAACAGACACTGATGATGGTTCACAATTCCAGTGGAAATAGGGGGATCAGTGTTTGCCCAAGAGGAAGGGGGGTGTTGAGATTGGTTGTACTGGTGGTGAGGAGTGACCATCTAGATCTAAGGAGCCAATGTCAGTGGTCAGTACGGACTG
>CM060334.1:40049411-40059411 GCA_030674155.1 Stramonita haemastoma | reverse complement strand
CGAGTGCAAGTGCTTTGATTTGTTTTTGCAAGATAAAGCCCTATCTAAATTCCATGTAATATTATTATCATCATCATCATTATCATTATCATTATCATTATCATTATTATCATTATTATTCATTATCCTTGAAATAAAATAATTTGACTTGACTGACTCTCTCTCTCTCCCTCTCCCCTCCCCCTCTCTCTCCCTCACACACACACACACACACACACACACACACACACACACACACACACACACACACACACACACACACACACACACACAGAGCACACACACGGGTACGGGATAACCTAGACGTCAGAACATTGTGCTGGCAATTTTGACGACCCAGGTTCGATTCCTGTTGGAGGGGAATTTTCCTCTGGAGTTAACATCAGTGTTGACTCCACTCTCCCCAAAAGTCCTTGGATAAGACTATAAACCGAGGCCCGTGTGCGAACGCACACAGAACATCTTATGCAAACGTTAAATCATGTTCCACTTTTCGTATGAGTAGGCCATTGTGTGCCGGTGGGAACAGATGACAAGATTTACAACACTGCATGCGCACGGGGACTGGACGTAAAAAAGCACATGAGTGCTTATTCCATTATCCCCGATATAAAAGAATATTTTTAAAAATCAAAACACAAGATTTACAAAACTGCGCACACACGGGGATTGGACGTAAAAAAGCACATGAGTACTTATTCCATTATCCTCGATATAACAGAATATCAAAAAAATCAAAAACACACACACACACACACACACACACACACACACACACACACACACACACACACACACACACACACACACACACACTGACCTACAATGCCAATGATCAAAATATATACAAACATCAGAAACAGGAATGAAGGAAATAAGACAATATTTACATTTTGCCCCATCAACTGAACAACTGACTTCACCTTCACCTCACCTTCACCTGTCCCGTAGTCCCGTGGACCTGTGGGGGCACCACTGAAGATTTGGCAACAGCTTCCTCCACTCCCCACTGACGACTGCTCACATAAAAATATTTAGAGTTCATAGGTTGTGGGTTTTCCAGTTTATTTATAGAAATCTCCGAAAGTATGGATATTGCCGGAAACACAATAAAAAATAAAATGAAATTTAAAAAAAGAATAAACATTAGAAAAACAACATTTTAGGATCATTACGGTAAAATAGAACACAATGCAGCACAATAGGAATTTTCTATATCCTACATGCTTCTCAGCCTGAAATCAGATATATATTTCCCAAGTTCACTTACCTCATAAACAGGCACAGTGGCCTGTTGGATAAGACGAACAGACTTTGTGGTCTGTATGTCCCGTGTGTCATGGGTTCGAATTTCAGTGGGAGTTTTACTATGTACCTTGTAGTTGACAAAACTATGCCCTTTAATTTAAAAAGAAAAAAAAAGAAAAAAAAGATATATATATATATATATATATATTATATATATAAGTACATGGAGGGTGGAGGAAAGTTATGGGGGAGTATGATGGGAGCAGGTATGATGAGGGCCTGCTCCAGAAAGACCATCTCCCTGGGCAGCCTGTCTTAAGCTGGGCCCCGCTGGGGGGTTATCCTGAAAAAATCAACTCCAGGCCTTCTTTCCTGGTGACCTGCAAAAGGTGAATGATGCTCCTCAGTCAGAGAAGTGAGCAAACTGAAGATGGGCATCATATGATACCCTTCAGGAGAATGTAGAGAGGGATAAGGGGAATAGGGAGTAAGGAGAGAGGAGAGAGGGCAGTCAAGTGAAGAGATTGGAGGAGGGCAGTCAAGTGAAGAGATTGGAGGAGGGCAGTCAAGTGAAGAGATTGGAGGAGGGCAGTCAAGTGAAGAGATTGGAGGAGGGCAGTCAAGTGAAGAGATTGGAGGAGGGCAGTCAAGTGAAGAGATTGGAGGAGGGCAGTCAAGTGAAGAGATTGGAGGAGGGCAGTCAAGTGAAGAGATTGGAGGAGGGCAGTCAAGTGAAGAGATTGGAGGAGGGCAGTCAAGTGAAGAGATTGGAGGAGGGCAGTCAATAGAAGAGATTGGAGGAGGGCAGTCAAGTGAAGAGATTGGAGGAGGGCAGTCAAGTGAAGAGATTGGAGGAGGGCAGTCAAGTGAAGAGATTGGAGGAGGGCAGTCAAGTGAAGAGATTGGAGGAGGGTCAAGTCAAGTGAAGAGATTGGAGGAGGGCAGTCAAGTGAAGAGATTGGAGGAGGGCAGTCAAGTGAGGATGGAGGAGGGCGTCAAGTGAGGAGGGCAGTAAAAGAAGAGATTGGAGGAGGGCAGTCAAGTGAAGAGAAAGGAGGAGGGCAGTGTAGAGAGGAGAAGAATGTTTTGTTTTATTATATTATTATTTATTTTTATTTTATTCTTTTATGTGTATCAGTGTATATGTGAGTGTCACATCATCCCTTTCTCTTTCTCTCTTCTTCTTTCTTTCTCTGTATGTGTTTTTTCTTTAAAGCTTCAGGAAGTGAATGAATTTGACTCACGGGTGTGCCTGATTTTGATTGATTCTGCTGCTTCATTTCATCCCAGCAAGAGTACCCTAGATAAACTGAGCTTTCAATAACTATCAGATGTGTACTGATTCTTCGTTGGGAACTATGTTCTGATTATGCCGACTTAAGTGACTTGCCACAGTGATTATTTGAACTAACTCTGATGCTGTTTTCCTGTACCTGCACTGTTTTATTTTATACTCATTGTAAAGTTCTGACCTTCAAGGAGAGACTATCATTTTACTCAGCCGTGGGGACTATACAGTGGTCGTAAACTCGGTTTAATCCTGGTAAAATGCAGGAAAGCATACATGATTTTGCATGCTTATGGGCTGCAAATGCTTAATTTAGCATTATGTGCAGTATACTTTCATTGGTTTTTGCTTTATCTTGCGTTTAATAGTGATTCTATTGTCAAATTCGTAATCAGCATGTCGAAAGCTTTCCAACGATATGCCACAAGACCATATTACAAACTGTTTAAAAAATATGGTAAAATCCAAATTTTATGACGTCATAAAATCTTTAAAAAGTGACCTTCCGACACTTAGATTCCCCTACTTTTTGAATATGTTAATAGCTAGCTACTTTTCTATCCAATCATCGCAAAAGCATTACTATTACAATTAATTCTTTTCTCGGCACTTTTTTTTTTGCAAATATTGACTAGACTATCATTGGACTAGTTGATGAAACGTCTTCCAGATTACAGGGCATATCATGTTTGCCACCTTTGTCCTGATCTTGCCATGTGATGCTAAAACAAGGTGGGTTTTGTTTTGTTTTTTACCACAATACCACAGGAGGATCATCCTTCTCCAAAGCCCCAGGCATGCCCATCTGGTGGTAAAAGTGACCTGTAGGTAAGGGTCAAGGGTTTGTTTAATTGATGAACTGCAGAAACTGCAGGGACACTTCGTTTTAAAAACTTAGTCATAGCAAAAGTATTCTCTTTGACACATCATAAAATGCAGCTGTCTATGACGTGAAGTCGTTGTACAGAACAGTAGTGCGTCACAAGGGAAATGCGTCAATGATCAATCCACATAAACTTTACAAAAGCCCATTGATTTGATAATAACATAATAGCATTGGGTAAAAAAAAAAAAAAAAAAAAAAGAAGCAAACGATATCATACCTATGCACCAATTATCATTATGCAAAATCAGTTCATTGTGAAGATGAACATATTTCAATGACACCTTAAGCCAAAAACATGTTCAGAATAAGAACCAACACATGTTTCATCAACAACAAGTTCAGAGTAATAACCAACACATATAAAACTTAAATGGTACGGGCATGTCACAAGATCAAACGGACTTGAAAAATCAATACTGCAAGGCACTGTCAAAGGAGGAAGAAAAAGAGGCAGGCCAAGGAAGAGATGGGAGGACATCAGCCAATGGACAGGCCTAGAATTCAGCAAAACTTTGAGAAAGGCAGAATAGAGTAGTAGTAGTAGTAGTAGTAGTAGTAGTAGTAGTAGTAGTAGTAGTAGTAGTAGTAGTAGTAGCAGGCACGCATCAGTCTCGGAAGACTATGGAGTTACGCTCTAGTCTTTAGAGCGCAAAGCCTGGGCAAGTATGTATGGAGGGCAAGCTGTTACCCATGCAGCAGACCCCCCCTCTCCACGGCACTGGAATGATCCATTGGAAGGGCATTGACCGATACGAATGGTTCCAGTACCGTCGCAGAAGCCACCACAACGTTGCCATATACCTACAGCCC
This sequence comes from Stramonita haemastoma, assembly GCA_030674155.1. Classification (NCBI taxonomy): domain Eukaryota; kingdom Metazoa; phylum Mollusca; class Gastropoda; order Neogastropoda; family Muricidae; genus Stramonita; species Stramonita haemastoma. Next base: position 40,055,179 of record CM060334.1, on the reverse strand, counting down.
CGAGCCGCTCTGGGACTCCAACTCCCCGATTTTTCCTCAGGGATGGTGTCTAAACACGACACCTGTGTGCATGCTGGTTTGTTATAATTTTGTCATCCGCTTCTACCGGCACACGATGGCCTACTCTTCCGAAAGGTGGAACGGGGTTTTAACGTGTGCGCAAGATGTTCTGCGTGCATTCGCACACGGGGCCTCGGTTTCGAGTCTCATCCGAATGACTGACATTCAGTTCGATTTTTCGTCAAACTGGGAAGAAAGGGCGAGGCTGGGTACGAACCCAGAAACTCACGATTTACATATTGGCAGGCGAACGTCTTAACCATCCTGCCACCGTCCTTCCTAGAATAGAGAAAGGAATGGAGAAAACTGGTTGTGAAATCTTAAGGGGTGCCCCCACGGTCGCCAGACTAAGGGATAAATAGATAGACGTATTTCATCAACAACAAGTGTAGAATAAGAACCGACACATGTTTCGTCAACAAGTGTAGAATAAGAACCGACACATGTTTCGTCAACAAGTGTAGAATAAGAACCGACACATGTTTCGTCAACAAGTGTAGAATAAGAACCGACACATGTTTCGTCAACAAGTGTAGAATAAGAACCGACACATGTTTCGTCAACAAGTGTAGAATAAGAACCGACACATGTTTCGTCAACAAGTGTAGAATAAGAACCGACACATGTTTCGTCAACAAGTGTAGAATAAGAACCGACACATGTTTCGTCAACAAGTGTAGAATAAGAACCGACACATGTTTCGTCAACAAGTGTAGAATAAGAACCGACACATGTTTCGTCAACAAGTGTAGAATAAGAACCGACACATGTTTCGTCAACAAGTGTAGAATAAGAACCGACACATGTTTCGTCAACAAGTGTAGAATAAGAACCGACACATGTTTCGTCAACGCTGTTCTGAGGAAGAAAACGAATCAGAAAACATTACTTTCCAATTAGTCAATTCAAGAGTTAAAGTATCATTTCAAATGGCCAATCTTTACATACAGACATCAGAAATGTAAACATCTTGTCCAGTGCTAAGTGATACTCAGAAATATGGAACTTAAACAAGGTAGAATAAAAGTTTCCAAGCACAGCTCAAGCCAAAAGATGTCACTGTCAGCTACCTTGAACCAGGAAAAGAAAACAAAGAAGAACAAGATAAAGGAGAAATAGTATTGTGAAGAAGAAGATGAATTGCAAAGAAAAAGAAGTACAATTGCGAAAAAGAAAAAGAAAAGAAAAATTAAGAAGAAGAATTGCAAAGGAGTACGAAGAAGTATTGCAAAAAATTGCAAAGAAAAATTGCAGATCTATAGAAAACAAAAGGAAGAATAAAAAAAAAAATTGCGAAGATTTGTGAAGAAATGCAAAGAATTGCAAAGAATTTCGAAAAAGAAGAAGAAGAATATTGATGATGAAGAGGATGGAGAATTGCGAAGAACTGCAGAGACAAAGAAGAGGAAGATTATATATATATATATATATATATATATATATATATATATATATATATATATATATATATATATATATATATATATATATATATATATACCGTAAAATCCCTAGCATAAGCCCACCATCTAGCAAACGCCCACCCCCCACTTTGGGCCAAAAGTTGTGCACAGGGGTAACTACCTAGCAAACGCCCACCCTGTTTTTTTTCAAAGAGACTATGCTCACTTTCACTAGGATTTGTGCAGACTGTTCTAAAAGTCATCTTTTTCCCTTCCTTTACCTTTTCCTGTTTCCTTTTTTCTTATTCTTTGTCCCCTCCCCTCACTCCCACCCATCCCCAACAAAGTGAATTAAAATTAGGCCATGCTTTTTCCATTAACGTCTTTTGTCTGTCAGTGACGTACCGGTACTTTGACGACGCTTCCTGATGGCCGGGAGTTAGTTCTTGAATCTCTGTGTCATTTTGCAAAATGCCGAAGTGACAGTTTTACACTGTATCTTTCAAATGGGAAGCCCTCCAGTATCTGGATAACAAGCAGGTTGGAATGTTTCGGAGTGTGCCCGTGAATTTTTTGTGGATAGGAAGAGGATCAGGGAATGGAGTGAAAACAGAGATAGACTTTGAACAGCGTAGGGAAAAGACAAACAAAAACGGAAACTGTCAAAAGGACCAGCAGTTAGATCTGAACATGTCGACCAAGGTGTGCTGCATTATCTGGAAGATGAAAGATCTGAAGGCAGGGTATTGCCAAACAAGGACCTACAACGGGAAAGCGATGGAACTCGTTGGCCTTCTTTGCCTCAAAGTCCCTTTTTTTCTATTTTCCTTCACTTCTACTCACACGACCTAACTTACAAGTTACATGCTTCCAGGGTTTGTATTCAATCAGGTACAGAGTTGAGCACAAAAATTACTTTGTGCAAAGGGGTCTATCCCCAGTAAACGCCCACCCCCCAATTTAGCCCAAAATCAGTGCACAGGGGGGGAGGGGGGGGGCGTATGCTAGGGATTTTACAGTATATATATATATATATATATATATATATATATATATATATTATTATATATATATTATATATATTTATATATATTTATATATATGTGTGTGTGTGTGTAGATAGATAGACAAGAGATAGATAGATAGATAGATAGATAGATAGATAGATAGATAGATAGATAGATAGATAGATAGATAGATAGATAGATAAAACAATTCCAGTGGAAATAGGCGGATCACTATTTTGACACTGGCTGCACTGGTGGTGAGGAGTGACCATGGAGGGAACTGGTTGTCAAGTCTTCAGGGGCGCCCCCACCTCGTTAGACTAAGGGATATATATATATATATATATATATATATATATATATATATATAATATATATATATATATATATATATATAATATACACACATATATAATATATATATGTGTGTGTGTATATATATATATATGTATGTATGTATGTATGTATTTGGCCACACTCCAGCTTGGTTTTGCATATATTTGGTAGGTTTCTTTCTTTTTTTTTTAAACCAAAAAACCAACAACCCAAGAACAAACCCAACAAAGCAACAATACTGCACACCCTCATTCCTTTGTGTCTGCTAGCCTAACAACTATAATGTCCATGCGCAGGATCATCGGCGTAAGAACAAAACAATCCTTAATATGATAATGTCTTTTTTTTTAAAGACTGCCTGACACCATTCTATGTCTTCAAACTAAGAATAATCACACAGGTTATTATTTTAGAGTGTTGCATTGTTTTAAAAGCAAACAAACCACACACACAAAATGCTCCGAGTAGGCCGGCACTCTCTTACACTAGGCCTAGTTGACCCGGAAGCTAAACCCGGAAAAGTGACCTGTCGGCAGGTTGGTAATATCAACATTGCACCGCCGGTTTTTCATTGCACCGCCGATTTTTAAAGAACATCCCCAACATATCCGTCATGACAGATGCCGATATTTTGCAATTTTGCCGAGAAATTCCGAAAGTAGTAAGTTACAACGTTTTGTGCTGTTCGAGTTAGTGTCAATTAAAATGGATCGCCCAGAATCCGAGTCGGATAGCATCGCTTTTGTTTTAGTGTGCCTGCTTGTAGTTGTTCTGGCGTTGGATTTTACCTTTCGGAGTTCAACAGTTTTAAAATGTTTACATTTTCAAGGAGTTGTAATCAGTCAGCAATCACTAGTGTGCAGCAAAGACAGTTATGCCTTCATTTGTTTCATAATCTTTGCAGATCTATTTTGATTAAGCGCCAAGCCATCGAAGGGCTAACTTTTTGTTTTACAACTCTCAAATCCACGCCCCTTCCTAACCCAATTTCAAAAGCTCGATGATCCAAACGACAAATGCTTGTGACATCATTCCAGATGCGCTGTTTTAGGCCACTAAAGAAAAGCTGTATGGTAGGACTTTAAAAAAAATTTTTACCATAGGCTCATGAAGAGTAGATTTTTTTGTTGAAGAAAACACACTTTTAATTGTTTCATATTTTAACATTAGAGTCATTTTAATGGAATGTTATGGTACTTAAAAAACACACACCAAAAAACCCCATAGTAACACATGTACATGGAAGATGAACACAAACACACACACACACACACACACACACACACACACACACACACACACACACACACAAATCTGATAGAGATTTTCCGAAGAGAGCAAGATTGATATCCTCTAACACCACATTGGGTACATATACATCTCAAACATTTTTAAATGCCGGATACAATCCTAATACAAATATTGCTAAAAGAGATGAAGTATCCCCCACTCCAACTTGGGAACTCAAAAGAGCTCAGTTTGATATAAATTATATTGACTTAATAAAGAATTGTAATATAAATCTAGTGTCTTCACAAGCAAAAATTCATTTGGAAGAATATTATTCAAACCATTTAAAAGTTTTCACAGATGGCTCAGTCTTAAACAATAATGCTGGTGCTGCATACATTATACCAGAGCTGAAATCGGAAAAATCATTTCATCTTGGGGAGAATATTTCAATTTTTACAGCAGAACTCATAGCAATATTAATGGCACTCAATTTCTTAATCGATTTCCCTAGAGCTGTTTTCCGCATTCTTTTTTGTGCTGATTCAAAATCAGTAATTCAAGCCATCAGCTCTATGCAAACAAAAGTTAGATCAGAACTTGTTATTGAGATTTGTCATTTAATTCATCTCCTCACCTTAAAAGGTTCAGATATAACTTTTTGTTGGATTCTATCTCACTCTGGTATATATTACAATGAAAAAGTTGATATTTTAGCAAAAAATGGGGCAAAACAATTGATAGATGTGGAAAATTTGACACTTCATCTGTCACTACAAGAATGTTATCAGATCATGGAAAAAGCACAACAAAAGTTATTCCAATATGAAAAAAAGAAACTTGGTTGTCTAGGTGTATATGAAGGATGGTAAAATTTCAGTCTTTTGTTAAAATATATGAAACAGATTTTTATTGTATAAGAGAAATTGTTTCTCTGGCTTGCAGATGGGAAATGAACTGTTTTAAAACAAAATATGTTGGACATGTATCTTGCATATGTGGACATAGTATAACTGTTGATCATATATTGATGTGCAGCATGCTGAAAAGTTATATACCTGTTCTTACCTCATCATCCTCATCAGAGATATTCAGTGATCCATTACTGAGGTATACATTTTTCAAATCATTACTGCACTGTCCTATTGGTTCTTTATTATTATCATTATGGACTTAAAACTATATAAGTCGTTTCCTTCTGTTGATTAGATTTTTCTCTTGTTGGTTATGGTTGTAAATAGTTTTATTGTTCATGCGTTAGATCTTGTTTAGAATTTGGAATTTTTACTATTCTGTATTCAAGAATTATGTACATTTGTTGTTATTTTATTTTACTTTTTTCTTAACTGTTCTGTGTAGATTAAGTGAATTAACCCACTTCCCCACTTCCAAAACTCCTCCTCCTACCCCCGCCCCCCTCCCCACATACACACACACTCACACACCTACACTTTTTTTTTATTTTTATTTTTATTTTTTTATTTTTATTTTAAATGTCTAATATCACATTTTGTGAAAAGACGTAAAATGAATCGAACACACACACACACACACACACACACACACACACACACATGTGTGTGTGTCACTGTTTATGTGTGTATACCTGTGTCAGTGTGTGTGTGTGTGTGTGTGTGCGTGTGTGTGTGTGTGTGTGTGTGTGTGTGTTGTGCGTGTGTGTGTGCGTGTGTGTGTGTGTGTGTGTATGTCTGTGTGTCTGTGTCAGTGTGTC
>CM060334.1:40009411-40044411 GCA_030674155.1 Stramonita haemastoma | reverse complement strand
CCACCCCACCCCCCACCCCCTCTCTTTCTGAAACGGCGTTTGGTTTCGGTTTCGGTTTTTTTGCAAGCTGACGATGGGAGTGTTGCGTGCCTACGCAGCAGACAACGTGAAATACTTGGAGCTGCGATCCACGCCCAAAGAAATCCCCGCCACAGGGCTGACCCGGGAGCTCTATGTGCGCACCATGCTGCGAGCGGTACGAGACGGCCAGAGGGAGGAGCTGGACATCGTGGTGTACCTCCTGCTGTCCATCGATCGCCGCCTAGGGGTGGATGTCGCCATGGAAACAGTGCAGCTGGCGGAGAAGCTGTGCAAGGAGACGGAGGGGGTGGTGGTGGGCATCGACTTTAGCGGGGACCCTGCTGTGAGTGATACCGGTCAGGGGGGGTTGTGTTGTGTGTGTGTGGGAGGGGGGTGGGGGTGAGTGGATGTGTGTTGTGTGTGTATTGTGTGTGTGTGTGGGGGGGGGGGGGGAGGGGGTTGTTGTGGGTGTGTGTTGTGTGGGTGTGAGTGATGGGTGTGTGTTGGTTTGTGTGTGTGAGTGATGGGTGTGTATGTGTGTTGTGTGTGGGTGTTGTGTGTATGTGTGTTGTGTGTGATGGGTGTGTGTGTGTAGGGGGGGGGGGGGGGGGGGGTGAGTGTGAGTGATGGGTGTGTGTGTGTGATGGGTGTGTGTGTGTGTGAGTGTGATGGGTGTGGGTGTGTTTGTGGGGGGGAGGGGGGGTGTCAAAGTCAAGTCAAATTATTTATTTGTTAGGCCATAAACCCATACAAATGGAGTTCACATTCTTACAACAGTGTACATATAGTTACATAGTTCCACTCTCACTGTGGGTGTGTGGGTGTGTGTGGTGTGTGAGTGTCAAGTCAAGTCAAGTCAAGTCAAAATGATCTTTATTGAGGGTAAAAGATTAAGTTTACACAACTTTTTTTCATCCTGCCCTCACAAAAAAAATCAAGAAAATTGACTTCTAAAACAATCAAAGACAAATATCAACCGTGGTTGAAAACTAAAATAAATGAGGATTTTCATCCAAACAGAATCTTACAAGATGACACTGAAGACAGTAACATAAACTCAAGTCATACAGACAACAGTGTGTGTGTGTGTGTGTGTGTGTGTGTGTGTGTGTGTGTGTGTGTGTGTGTGTGTGTGTGTGTGTGTGTATGTTAGTGTGTTTGTTTGTAGAGGTGGGGTGGGGGTATGGTGTTTCCTATATTTCTGTATTGAGGTTAATGGTAATAGGTCTGTTTATCTTAAATCACATTTTGCTTTAAGAGACAGCCTTGCCCTTTCTTCCCAGATTGATGAGAAAATGGAACTCAGTGTCAAAGTCCTTTGGATGAGACTATAAACTGAGGCCCTGTGTGTGAATGCATGCATAAATCTTGCAGACATGTTAAAAACTTGTTTCGCTTTTGGAAGATTAGGCCATTTTGTGCTTGCAGGAATGGATGATAAAATTATATTTTTAAGAACCGCATGCACACAGGTGTTTGTTTTGGGGTTTTTTTTAGAGACACCATCCTCAAAGTTGGAATGCAACTACCTAAATGGTATGTAAAAATGGTGGCATATGTGAAAAAATGTTGCCGTTGATGAACCTTACAGTTTTACACGAGGAATTGAGAAAACAAATTCATATAATGTGATTACAGTATAAGTCATGTCTTTTATTTGCATTACAATGTATATCCTGTCGTCTTCTTTACTGTAGGGGGGGGGGGGGGGGGAGCCATGGCAGACTTGATAGCCCTCCCTCTCCATCTTTCTCTTCCTTCCTTCCTCCCTCCCTCTCTGTCTGTCTGTCTGTCTGTCTCTGTCTGTCTGTCTGTCCCTCTCTCTCTCTCTCTCTCTCTCTCTCTCTCTCTCTCTCTCTCTCTCTCTCTCTCTCTCTCTCTCTCTCTCTCTCTCTCTCTCTCTCTCTCTCTCTCTCTCTGCTGGTGGGAACAGATGACATTTACAAAACTGCATACGCACGGGGACAGGATGTAAAAAAAAAAGCACAAGAGTGCTTAACGCATTATCCTCGATATAAAAGAATAAATCAAATCAATCTTCCTTTCTTTCTCCCTCCTTGCACTGTGCCTTGTTTGACTGTTACTAGTACTGTCATTATTTGCATTCTTATGATTTATTCTTCAGCCGTCATTTTGTATTGATAATAATGTTTGTGTGTTTTTTACAGGTGGGAAATGCTGCGGATTATATACCTGCATTTTTGTTGGCAAAAGAGAAAGGATTAAAAATAGCCTGCCATTTGGCTGAGGTGAGAATTTATCTGTGTGTTGTGTGTGTTTGTGTGTGTTCTTCTCATTGGTTTAATGTCCGTTCACTACAAGGTGATTTAGACAATGGTACATTCACGTTAACCTAAGAATGCACTGAAAAGGGGATGTGGGGAAAAGATGAAAGGATAAAGAATGTAATGAAAGATGATAAGTTTATACAATTTCATTTATAGTAACTGACCTACTGGTGACTGGCAAATACTTTCTGCAACTGATACTAGGACATGCGACTCGGAATCGTACAGGACATTTTGGATATTTCCATATTTTTTTCTTAAATCTATCCCTTTGCTTTTATACGAGGCAGTGAGCACAGGGCAATCAAACAATATATGATGGACTGCTATCATAGCAGAACAAGTGCAGAAAACATTTTTTGAATATTTAGTTTTCCAAGCATTTAGACGTAATTTATGAATTGTAATTTCTATATTTCGTGGGCAACATAAACGATTTAAGTGAAATCTTAAATCTTTGTGTGTGTGTGTGTGAGTGAGAGAAAGACTGTATGCAAATGAATGATTATGTGCGTGTGCGTGTGTGTGTGTGTGTGTGTGTGTGTGTGTGATGCACATGCGCGCCCAGGTTAAGAAATTTATATGATAATAAAAAAAATTTTTAAAGCTTAGGAAACAGTTTTCCATGAACTTAGAGAAACCCAGCATGGAAAAACCATTTCCAGTTATCAACTTACAGAAACCCAGCATGGAAAACCCATTTCCAGTTATCAACTAACAAAAACCCAGCATGGAAAACCCATTTCCAGTTATCAACTTAACAGTAACCCAGTTTTGAAAAATTGAAGAAACCCTGGTTATGTAATTCAAATCTTATTCAGTTATGAAGCTTAAATCCAACCTATGGAGCTTAGTTGAAGAAACGAAACTCATACAAGTTTGAAAAAACAATGACACAACAACTTACCAGTATCACAACAACTTGCAAAAATTAAATCCAGTGTATCAAAAAGTAAAAGGACCCCATCTTTTTAAGCCATAAAACAGCTGACAGAACTTGAACGCAGCTTACAAGTTTGAAGGCTAAGTTGTAAAACGTAAACCTCACTTAAAAAAACAACAAAACAGTTCAACATATAAACCTTAACCCCCCCAAATAAAAAACACCTTCCTTATGAAAATACAGAAACCCACCTTATGAAAATATAGAAACCCACTCTATAAAAATATAGAAACCCATCTTTTGAAGCTTAAAAATACAACCCAAGTTCTGACTTTTTTCCCTGTCTCACCATCGTTATCAACTTCATTAGGTGGATTTATGCCACTGTATGTTGGCGCTATGCCTATGTTAATTAAGGGAGAGAATCCCTCTTTTTTTCCTGTGCACATGTACGGGGGTAAGAGGGGTTCTCTCCCTTAACATTTGATTGCTTCTGAGTTCATGGGAATAAACTCTGTGTGTGTGTGTGTGTGTGTGTGTGTGTGTGTGTGTGTGTGTGTGTGTAACCTATTAGTGGATGGTACTAAGGGAAGGGTCAGTAGCTGGTTGGTTGCCCTATAGCCGGTTACCCATAGGGAAAAGGTTTAACGTTTTAGGGGGTTTTTTTGCTTTTTTTTTCTTTGTTCTTTTATATCGAGGATAACGGAATAAGCACTCATATGCTTTTTTTTTTACATCCAGTCCCCATGTGTATGCATGCAGTTTTGTTAATTCTTGGAGGTAAAGCACCCTACATACAAGTTGTCTGTCGTTCACCTCGACAGGACTTAACTTTTCTTTTGGTTGCAGATTGCCAGTTTTGAAGAGACCTTGGCCGTGCTGAAGCAGGCCCCCCCAGACCGTATCGGCCACGGCACGTTTCTCCATCGCTGCCATCCCGAGGAGGGCTATGAAGAGATAGAGAAGATCGTGACAGACCTGAAAATCCCTGTGGGTGAGTGCTTTTTTATTTTATTTATTTCATTTTTTTATTCTTTTATAGCGAGGATAATGGGATAAGCACTCATGTGCTTTTTTTCATCCAGTCCCCATGTGTATGCAGTTTTTGTAAATATTGTCATCTGTTCCCACCGGCACACAATGGCCTACTCTTACGAAAAGCGGAACAGGATTTAACATGTGCGCAAGATGTTCTGCGTGTGTTCGCACATGGGGCCTCGGTTTTTAGTCTCATCCAAAAGACTTTAGGAGAGAGTGGAGTCAGCACTGATGTTATCTCCAGGGGAAAAAATCCCCTCCAACGGGAATCAAACTCAGGTCGTCAAATTGCCAGCGCAATGTTCTGACCATTAGGCTATCCCGTCCCGTCTTGTGTGTTTGGTCATCCGATGATGGGCATGTTTAGGATCAGACTTGTTTTACTTTGGATATAACATAGCTGGCTGCAAAGTCTTCGCTGGTAATTTATTTATTTATTTATTCATTCTTTTATTCATTCTTTTATATCGAGGATAACAGAATAAGCCATCATGTGCTTTTTTTCATCCGGTCCCCGTGTGTATGCAGTTATTGTAAATATTGTCATCTGTTCCCACCGGCACACGATGGCCTACTCTTACGAAAAGCGGAACAGGATTTAAAATGCGCGCAAGATGTTCTGCGTGCGTTCGCACACAGGGCCTCGGTTTAAAGTCTCATCTGAAGGACTTTTGGGGAGAGTGGAGTCGGCACTGTAAAACAACAACAACACCAACACAACTACAACTCTTCAGTGGTACCCCAACAGTCACCAAGACTACAGGATAGGTGAAGGTGAAGACCACATGGGCGTTTCACACAGAAACAAAGAAAACGATAGAAGGCTTTTGAAGTGGGGATCTTTAGAAAGATGGTATAAGGTGGCTGGAAAGACCAAATAACAATATCTTTATTTTACTAGAAGTCCCCCCCCCAAAAAAAGAATGATTGAAAATGGTAAAAAAAAAGTATTTTAAACTGTCATATTTCAGCCCTATAAGACATGACTGTCTGCCTAAATCAGGGCTGACAGAGAGAGTGGAAGAAAAGAGAGGTAGAGGAAGACCAAAACATGAATGGACAGAGGATGTCACAGAATGCACGCAGACCATCTTGCACACACGTTAAATCCTGTTCCGCTTTTCTAAGAGTAGGCCACCATGTGCCGGTGGGAACAGATGGCGTTTACAAAACTGCATACACACGGGGGCTGGATGTAAAAAAGCACAAGAGTGCTTATCCCATTATCCTTGATATAAAAAAAATAATATATTTTTAAAAAGTAAATAAAATAGGATAAAGGTGAATGAAATCTGGAATGTGAATTTTTCAGAGGCCTGCATGACCTCCAACGTGAGAACACAAACAGTGGCGGACTACAGTCAGCACCACTTTGCCTTCTGGCTGGAGAAAAAACACCCTGTGGTTCTCTGTGTGAGTGTCGTGTGCTGTACTGTTTTGTTTAAGAAAAAAACACCCTGTTGTTCTCTGTGTGAGTGTTGTATGCTGTATTGTTTTGTTTAAGAAAAAAACACCCTGTTGTTCTCTGTGTGAGTGTAGTATGCTGCACTGTTTTGTTAAAGAAAAAACACCCTGTTGTTCTCTGTGTGAGTGTAGTGTGCTGCACTGTTTTGTTAAAGAAAAAACACCCTGTTGTTCTCTGTGTGAGTGTAGTGTGCTGCACTGTTTTGTTTAAGAAAAAACACCCCATTATTCTCTATGTGAGTAGAGTATGCTGTATTGTTATGTGTGTTTTATTCTCTGTGTGAGTATAGTATGCTGCACTGTTTTGTTTGTTAGTTTTTATTCTCTGTGTGTGTATTCTGTACTGTTTTGTTTGTTTTATTATCTGTGTGAGTATAGTATGCTGCACTGTTTTGTTTTTATTCTATGTGTCAGTATTCTGTACTGTTTGTTTGTTTTTGTTCTCTGTGTGAGTATAGTATACTGTACTTTTTTGTTTGTTTGTTTTTATTATATGTGTGAGTATAGTATGCTGCACTGTTTTGTTTGTTTTTGTTCTCTGTGTGAGTATAGTATGCTGCACTGTTTTGTTTGTTTTTGTTCTCTGTGTGAGTATAGTATGCTGCACTGTTTTGTTTGTTTTTGTTCTCTGTGTGAGTATAGTATGCTGCACTGTTTTGTTTGTTTTTGTTCTCTGTGTGAGTATGCTATATGGTTTTGTAAGTTTGTTTGTTTTATTTTTTCTTGCAGTACTTACGTTTCTGTCACACTGTTTTGAACTGTGGATTTTGTTGGTTGGTTGAGTGTGTGTGTATGTGTGTGTGTGTGTGTGTGTGTGTGTGTGTGTGTGTGTGTGTGTGTGTGTGTGTGTGTGTGTGTGTGTGTGTGTGTATGTAAGTGTGTGTCTGTGTGTGTGTGTGTGTTTCCATGCATGTGTGTGTGTGTGTGTTTCCATGCATGTGTGTGTGTCTGCGTGTGTGTGTGTCCGCGTGTGTGTGTGTTTGATTGTATAGCTAAAGAGTATGGATGTTTTTTTTATATATGTAAATCTGTATATCTGTAGCTGTATGTGTAACCCTAACCCTAGCCCTGACATGCAGACTTGTGTCTGTTCAAATACTCTTTTTAAGACTCGATTCAGTATCTCCAAGCCACCTGAACAGTCTTCCCATCTGTGAGGCAAACACGCTCAATGCTGCTTAACCCTAGCTGGGAACTTGGACAGAGCCAGCGCTGTAAACATTGAGCTACCCTACCCCCATGATTCTTTGAGAAAATGTAGAACTGGGGGAAAAAAACCCAACTGTTTCATAGTAAAGGAAAAGGATAAAAGTGTTCCCATAACCTATGCGGTCATTTGATTTGATTTGATTTATTCTTTTATATCGAGGATAATGGAATAAGCACTCTTGTGCTTTTTTACATCCAGTCCCCGTGTGTATGCAGTTTTGTAAATGTCATCTGTTCCCACCGGCACACAATGGCCTACTCTTACGAAAAGCGGAGTGATTGGGGAGTGAGGTAACAAAAACCTCAGTTTCTTTAGGAGCCAGGGTTTTTGAGTGTGATGACCATCTCCACTCCCTCCCTGCTTTACCTTCCCTGACCCTGACCCTTAGACAGCTGGGTGAACTGGGAGACTGTACTGAATACAATGAATACTGAACGGTCATTCATCCACGAGGTTAACTTTCTCGATGCTGCGTAACAGTATGCAAGACATGGAGAGAGCAAGCGCTGTGAACATTGAGCTATCGCACCCCCCATGATACTTTGAGAAAACTGGGAAAAAAAACACAAAAAATCCCGTGATAGCTTGTATAGCTGTGAGCGATGGACTGGGCTGAAAACCAAACCCAACAAAAGTTCAGTCATGTCATAGTCTCTTTGTCTTTTCTGTCCTCAGTTTTATTTATTTATTTATTTATTTTATATATCAAGGATAATAGGACAAGCACTCATGCGCTTTTTTTCATCCAGTCCCCATGTGTATGCAGTTGTGTAAATATTGTCATCTGTTCCCACTGGCACACAATGGCCTACTCTTACGAAAAGAGGAACAGGATTTAACGTGTGTGCAGTCGACATTAGTTGTATCACCTTCCTTTCTCTCTCTCTGTCTCTCTCTGTCTCTCTCTCTAGCATGCTAATCCTGACCTCTGATTCCTCCTCTGGCCTCACAGACTGACGGCACAGGAGTGTTTGTGACGTCCCTGTCAGAGGAGTACGCCCACGCCGCCAGGACGTTTGGCTTTTCCAAGAAACAGCTGCTGGAGCTGTCCCTGGCGGCCATTGACAGCATCTTTGCCCCGGACAGCGTCAAGGCCCAGCTTCGGCAGAAATGGAAACTGGCCTTCCCCCAGGACTTGTGACGACGCTGCTGCCGTGAATCATCTGGAATGACCTCTCTCCCTTTGCCAATCCCTTTATTTGAGACTTCCAAATCCAATCTAAGTTAGAAAGTTAAAGTCTGTCCCGAGCCTAAGGCTCATCAGGCCGGTGCTTATCTCGGTTTCTGTGGCGTTAAGCGACTGAGAGTCATAGACTCCCTGGATAGGACACCAGTCTATCGCAGGGTTAACCCCTAACACAAGGTTGGTACCCCTTTAACACCTGGGTGGGGTGAGAAAATAGCCGTAAAGTTGCCTTTTCCAAGGGCACAATGCCATAGCCGAATGCTGGGATCGAACCCGCAACCTTTAGATTACAAGTCCAACGCCCTAACCACTAGACTACAGCGGCGGCAATCCAATCTAAAGACGCACTTATTTCTTAGCTAGGATCTTCCTCCATCGTTACACCTCACATCTGTCCTTATTTTCATTCAGTCTCCTCCTCCATGTCCATCACCTTGCGTTATCATGTGTGTGTGTGTGTGTGTGTGTGTGTGGTGTGTGTGTGTGTGAGATTCAGATTCAGATTCAGATTCAGATTTAGAATATATACTGCCATTTAAGTCATGCAGACCTATTTGACACAACCAAACAAACCTCAGGTTTAATTATCTTTCTGCCCAAACGATGTCCACTAAAAACATGTTGCATTCTACTTTTCTTTGTCCCTTTTCTCCAAACATTCATTCACATATCTGATGATATCTGCTTGATAGATATCAACTGTGATTCTGTCGCTTACTTTATCTATATATTGTTTTACATTCTTTGTCTCTGGTTTTGATCTTTAGTAACAAATTGTTTCTAAGTTCATCATATAAGACACATTCATCGAGTGAATGAAATTCGTCTTCTATGTTGTTACAGTTTTTACAATTTCTGTCCTCTCCCGGCATATTTTGGTGCCTCCCTTTTTCTATCATTAAACTGTGACAACTCGTGCAAAATTTACAAGGCATATTTTTATGGGTTTTGTTTTTATAGTTTATTAAATATGGTTCCAGTCTGTACTCTTTGGTAGCAAAATCATAAAATTTTAGCTTTGCACACTGTTTCTTCTGGTAGATCCAGAATGTTTTATACATGGCCTCAAGCTTTCTTTGAACAGCATAGCTTAACCGATGAACATCAACAGTACTCTGGTTTTTCCACACATGTTTAAATCCAATTGTGTAGAGAATATTTTTTACTGTATTGATCCATTTATCACATGTATTCTTCTGATACAAATCATTGTATACTATTCTAATATAAGAGTCTGGTTTTTGATTCTATCAAATGAATCCAAAAGGGTATTATATGGCATATGATTTTACGGGTCAGTGGAAATCTTCCCAATTCACCTAAAGTGGGTGGTACTAATGCTTTTTTATGAACTCGCAGTATTTGTTTACAAAATTTTATATGAAAATGTTCATACAGAAACTGATTTGATAAGCATGTCTTGAACAATTCATCAATATGAAATTCTGTCTCCCCATGAAAACAAAAAGGAAACCAAACTTCTGCTCCATAAGTTAAAACAGGGATTATTAATGAGTCAAATAAACGCATTATTATAGTAGTCTTTAAATTCTGTCTGTGAATTGCTCTTTTAAAGGCGTACAAGGCTTTGTTGCTTTGTTTTATTTAATGTTCTTGTGTTGCTTGAAACTTACCATTCTGATGAAAAATGACACCTAGATATTTATAAGTTTCTACTGTTTCAATTACCTGCTCTCCACATTTAAATTAAATTGGAATTTTAGGAGGTCATCTCGTAAAGACTATTACCTTTGTTTTTGTTTTGTTTATCCTTAAACCCAGTTGGAAATGTACTCTTGCAGTTTATTCAGTTTAGTTTGAAGACCTACTTTGGTTGTTGATAGTAATGCTAGGTCATCAGCATAGAGTAAACAAGGAATTCTGTCTCTTGCCTTAATGTATGGCGAGTCTTTCTCGCCAATATATTGAACTAAATCATTGACATACACATTAAATAATGTAGGGCTTAATGTATTTCCCTGATGCACCCCTCTTTTCACTATGATTTCATCTATTTGTTTTACTTGTATATTTGTAATTATTGTGGCATTCGAATACATGTTTTAATGACATTAAACATTTTACCTGCTATCCCTATTTCGTTTAGCTTTATAAGAAGACCTTCATATCACACATTATCAAAAGCTTTCTGAAAATCAAGAAAGCAGCAATGGAGTCTTTTAGTTTTGACTTTTATTACCTTATCTATTAAATTGTTAAGTAGAAAAATATGATCCATTGTTCTGCATGTTTTCCTGCATCTAGCTTGTTCTCTGACAATACTATTGTTATTTTCTAAATATTCAGATATTCTTTGATTTAGTATTTGACTAAAAAGTTTTCCAATAGTGTTTGTTAACGTGATTCCTCTGTAGTTTTCCGGGTTATATATGCATCCACTTTTATAGATCAGCACATTCACTCCCACTTTCCAGTCCCAGAGATGTATACCCGTTTCTAACACTAAATTGAAAATATCTTGCATTGTCTCTATAAGACTAAGTGAAGCTGATTTAATCATTTTGTTTGTTATTCCATCTTTTCCTGGTGATTTGTTAGTTTTTAATCTTTTGGTTGTTTTTGTCATTTCCTCTGCAGTAATTCGCTTATCTAAGAGTGGGTTATCAGTTATTTTCAATTTTTCGAACATGATTTTATTTGCTTTTTGCGATCTGGATATCTTTGCGGTTCTTTTCCTACTAGTCTTTTTAAGTGTCCAGTCCACTTACTGTTATTATACTAATGTGTGTATGTGTGTGTGTGTCATGTGTGTGTGTGTGTGTGTGTAAGTGTATGTGTGTGTTTCTTTCTAGAATCTTGAGAGTTCCCAAAGTATAAAAAAAAAACAGCACGGTGAGCGCTCATTCTCTCATGTAGGTCCCACTCTCTGGAACACACTTCCATCTGCAATAAGACACACTGACTCTACTTCCTCCTTTAAAAGGTTGCTCAAAACACACCTTTTTATCCGATTCTTGTCCCTGACCACTGATCAAAATTGATTTCCCATTTATTGACTCATCTCTGACTCTAGTGCTGGTCTTTTGCGGTTTTGGGATATGATAAGGTTCTTCATTTCTATTTTACTTCATCTTATTTTTGGTTAATGTGAGTACATGTAGGGTAAATCCGTGAATGTGCCGTTTTCTTTGTTATTCCGTGTTGTGTTTTTTGTGTATGTGTGTGGTTTTTTTGCGCGCGCGCGCATGCGCGTGCGTGCGTGTGTGTGTGTATGCATTGTACTGCACTGCACATTTTCTTGATGATATTGCTCTTACTTTACTTTTATTCTCTGGCCATGTAATATGCTGTGTATTGTATGTGCATGCATTTTTTCCTTATTTTTTGTGCTAATCAAATTTTTCACGTTCATATGTAACCTATTTAAATTAATTTGATTGTACAGTGCAGTGAGCCAATGTTTTGGGGGAATTTGCGCTATATAAGCCTCCATTTTATTATTATTATTATTATTATTATTATTATTATTATTATTATTATTATCATTATTATTATTTGCGTTTGTGTAATATATAATTTGTTAATTCTATTTGTGAAGAATTGCCTGCATGTGACTGATTTGAATGCAAGTGCTCTGATTTGTTTGGTTTACAGGATTTAGCGCTATATAAATTTCATATAATTTTTTTTTCATTTAGCTGGTGTTTTCCCAGGACTTGTGATGCTACTGTGTTTAGCTGTTGAGGCACAAACATCATATGATGACAGTTGTATATCTGCTAGCAGTTGCGAAGAACAGGTGGGTTTTTTTTCAAGAACTAAATGGTAGGTGAGGTATAGGGCCATACATTTGCTGTATGGGCTCTATATTTATGCTTTTTTTGCTGTCCAACTTTCTCTAGAACTTCTGAGTTCTTTTTTTTCTAGATGTATAAACCCTGTCACAAATGATGCCACAATTACCTTGCTGCACAATACATACTCCCACCTAGAGAAATCTGACTCTTTTGTTCGTATACTTTTCATTGACTTCTCCTCTGCCTTTAATACAATTCAGTCCCATCTCTTAGCCCTAAAACTGCTTTCAATTAATGTCTGTCCACGACCCATTCTCTGGATAATGAGCATTTTAACTAATCGTACATAGTTTGTCTGTTTTCAAAAAGCAATATCTACTGAAAGATCAACTTCCACTGGCTCTCCCCAAGGCACTGTTCTGTCCCCCATCCTTTTCACCCTTTATACTAATGACTGCACTGGCTCTGATCTTGTACCATTAATCAAATATTCAGATGACTCTGCTCTGGTAGATTTGTCTAATTCCCATGTCATTTATCTTAAGCAAGTTGAGGAGTTTTCCTCCTGGTGCAAACAGAACTGCCTTGACTTAAATGTTGAAAAAACTAAAGAGATGTTAATTGATTTTCGCAGAAACCCTGAGCCCATACCGAACCTTTGCATTGATGGTGTAGCGGTTGAATGTGTGCATGAATACAAATATCTAGGTACTATTATTGATGATAAACTGAACTTTACTGCTAACACAGATCTCTTAAATAAGAAATGCCATTCTCGCATCTTTTTCCTTCAGAAACTCCGGAGTCTTCAAGTGAATGTTAAAGTTCTACAGAATTTCTATTGATGCTTTATTAAGTCCGTCCTTTCCTTCTCTTTAATTTGCTGGTACAGAAACCTGACTGTAAAAATCAAAAGTGTTGTGAACAAAATTGTTACAAGATGTGGCAAAATTGTGGGCTGCAAGCAAATGAAACTGAATGATTTGTATGAATGCCATGTGAGAGACAGAGCAAAAAAGATTTTAAGTTATGGTACTCATGGGCTAGCAAAATATTTCGAACTCTTGCCTTCTCAAAAGCGCTACAGAGTACCTAAGTTTAAAACCTTGCAATATAAAAATAGTTTTATTCCCACCTCAATTCTGCTGCTCAATCAGAGCATGTAAAAGAAAAAAAAAATCTGAACTAACCCAAAGCACAGAGAGAGGGAAAGAGAGAGAGAGAGGGAAAGAGAGAGAGAGAGAGAGAGAGAGAGAGAGAGAGAGAGAGAGAGAAGCAAGTGATGGAGGAAGGGGGTGGGGGTGAGAGGCAGGGAGAAACAGAGCTCAGCTAGAAAAGGGACGGGACAATCTAAAGCGTAAGGAGGCACTTTTGTTGTTGTTTTTTAACTGTCTTTTTCATATCATACAATATGTTTTAGAAATTATTTGTTTTATGCCATAAAAATGTGTGTGCGTGTTATTATCTTTGACCGTGCCTAACATTGTAATAAAGATTGTTTGTTACTTTCGTTGATATTTGTCTTATCATACGACTTGTTTTAACAAGTTAAATGATTTAATATCAATATGGTTTATTTCACAAAAATGTGTGCACATGTATGCAGTGCCTCCAACAGTGCACGCGCATGCGCGTGTGTGTGTGTGTGTGTGTGTGTGTCTGAATGCGTGAGCAAACTGGTGTGCTTAGGAATGGTTTGGATTTTGTTTTGGTAAGTTTATGACTGGGTGAGGCATTGTTGAGTTGTGGGTGATTTTAATATTATGATATGTGCGAGCTGATGTTCGGATACTGTGTGTGTGTGTGTGTGTGTGTGTGTGTGTGTGTGTGTGTGTGTGTTTTTTCCGGTGATGTTACTTTTTACATGTTTGCTTTTTATGTGTGGCATGTAACCTGTGTGAATTTCTCTATGAGATAATAAAATATTTTTGAATTTTAATTTGTCAGTGTAAGACGTTGAGAAATGCATAATTTCAGGGATAAAACTTTATCAGTACATATCAGGCCTTTCTTTTTTCCTTAACCTTCACCATACACTGTGGGTGAATTTTCACCCAGACCCCTATATTTTGCTCTGTAACTCAAACCTTCAATGCTACTGCCTTGAAATTTCATGACTTTGTCAATGAACATCTGTTCTACATTTACACAAAAAATGGTTTGTGTTGATTAGAAATGCACTTAATTAGAATTTAAACTCCCAGTACATCCTGGGTGTGGACACACCCACACTCTGAAAGAAAGGTTACTCATTACAACATCAGAATGACGTCACTACCTTGTGGCCTCCATACATCTTGGTTGCTAGGACACCTGTCCTTGTACTGAGAATTTTTGCTCCCTGCTAAGCTGTGGTGGTAGGCCCTACAAGATAGTTTCTTTTGAGAGTTTGAAGCAGTAACTCAAATTGTGTGTGTGTGTGTGTGCCCCTTCGTGCGCATGTGTGTGTGCGTGCATGCCTGCATGGTGCATTCATGTGTCCAAGTCAAAGTCTAATTTTTATTTCCAAATTGTTCATTGAATAAGCTTTGATTTTCTTTTTTGGATTGGGTGCACATATGTGTGTGTGCCTGTGTGTGCACATATCTTTGTATGTGTGTATGTATGCGTGTGCATATGTGCACATAATTGAGATATTTTATTTTTATCTATTTATTCATTAATTTATTGTTTTATAATGAGGATAATGGAATAAGCACTCATGTGCTTTTTTACATCCAGTCCCGGTGCATATGCAGTTTTGTAAATCTTGACATCTGTTCCCACCAGCACATGATGGCCTACTCTTATAAAAAGCGGAACAGGATCGAATGTGTGTGCAAGATGTGTCATTCGGATGAGACTATAAACCGAGGCCCCATGTGCGAACGCACGCAGAACATCTTGTGCACACGTTTAAACCCCGTTCCACCTTTCGAAAGAGCAGGCCATCATGTACCGGTAGGAGCCGATGACAAAATTTAAAAAAAAAAAAAAACCAGCATGCACACAGATGGCGTGTTTAGACACCATGCCTGAGAAAAAAAAATAATGGGTAGGTGCACTTGTGGCGATGCCCTCTCCCCAGGGAGAGCAGCCCGAAATTTCACTCAGAGAAATCTGATGTGACATAAAGTGGTATAAAAAATAAGATAAAAGATGTTCTGCTACATTCGCACATGGGGCCTTGGTTTATAGTCTCATCCAAAGGACTTTTTAGGCATGTGTGTTTGTGTGTGTGCGCGCGCGCGCGTGCGTGCGTGCATGCGTATGTTCATGTGTGTGTTTGTGGTGGTGTTGGTGGGGGGGGGGGGGGGGGGGGGGTCGTGCTCACACACACACACCTGTGTGTGTATGGGAGGGGGAGGAGGGGCAAATGCAGACATGACATGCATGTGTACGTTTTCTGTGCAATGATAATGTATAATCATCCAGCTGAAAAACCATACATACATGCATATAGCCGGCCAGCAGTCACTGATAGAGCGACACAAGACAGCAAAACCTCGAAATGGAAACAGACCAAGGAGGGCCTGACTCCTCATAGAAATACTGACCCCACCTCCTCCCCCCCCCCCCTCCCTTCGATTAAACCTGTAGCAGATAGCACCGGCAGCCCGGCTGTGGACTAGGTCTAGTGACACCAACCGTGAGGTTCTGGGTTCGTACCCAGCATTGCCCTTTCTTCCCAGTTTGACGGAAAAAAATCGAACTAAATGTCAAAGTCATTCGGATGAGACTATAAACCGAGGCCCCATGTGCGAACGCACGCAGAACATCTTGCGCACACGTTAAATCCTGTTCCACCTTTCGGAGGAGCAGGCTATCGTGTGCCAGTAGGAGCGGATGACATTTTTTTTTTTTAAGCCAGCATGCACACAGGTGTCGTGTTTAGACACCATCTGTGAGGGGGGAAAAAAATAATGGGTAGGCGCTGCACTTGTGGCGACGCGCTCTCCCCGGGGAGAGCAGCCCAAAATTTCACGCAGAGAAATCTGCTGTTACATAAAGTGGTATAAAATAAAATAAAAATAAATAAATATAAACACTGCAGCCAAGGCTGAAGTCACCACATTGACAAATCCCCTCGAAACAAACAGACAACACAGCATTGAGCAGGCTTTAATATTATTATTATATTTAGCCCAAGTGGATATGCAGCCAGCCCTCTTTCAGAACCCAGCAGCACGCGTTAGCAACTCTAATTCAGTGCAGAGGGTGTGAGCTTTTTAGTCCTCCTGAGATGATGAGTTTGTTTTCAAAGTTTCCTACTTGGCAGATTCTGATTCACAGAGAACTGTCATTGGAAGACTAGGAACATCTCAAGCTCAACAGTCTGGTTCTGTGAAATCAGTGGTCACTGCCTCTGCAGGGATCAGTCTTAGCATGACAAAGCTGAAACTTGCTCCTTCTCCCCTGTGTGCCTGTGGTAAAGAAAACCAGACAGGCGAGCACATCCTTCAAAGGTGTAGCTATTCAGCTACCTGAGGAAGAAAGTGTGGCCGACGGAGATAACCCTACAGACCAAGCTGTGCGGCCCACGAGAGGAGCTGGAAAGGACATGCCATTATTTTTCCACATATCTGACAGTGCAAAGCGAACAAGAGAAGAAGAAGAAGTCTTAGCAGTACCATTCGAGCGACTTCACCGCCTGATCTTTCCCTAGGTCAGTTTATATATATATATATACATATATATATATATATATATATATATATATATATATATATATATATATATATATATATATATATATATTATTGATTGATTTATTTATTATTTCATATCGAGGATAATGGAATAAGCAATTCATTTTTTTTACACCCAGTCCCCGTGTGTAGGCAGTTTTGTCAATGTCATCTGTTCCCACCGGCACACGATGGCCTACTCTTACGAAAAGCAGAACAGGATTTAACGTGTGCGCAAGATGTTCTGCGTGCGTTCGCTCACGGGGGCCTCGGTTTATAGTCTCATCCGAAGGACTTTTGGGGAGAGTGGAGTCTGTGCTGATGTTAACTCCAGAGGAAAATTCCCCTCCACTGGGAATCGAACCCGGGTCGTCAAATTGCCAGCGCAATGTTCTGACCACTAGGCTATCCCGTCCCCCATCAGTTGTGACCAGTAGACTGGATAGCAGGCATCAGCTCACTCAGCATACACCCTTTTTATATCATTACCTTATTATTGTATCTCTGTCCTATTTCTTGCAAGCTGTTTGATACTTGGCATGGTTTCTTGCTCTTGGTATTTGAATCATTATTATTGCTGTTGTGTAGTTAGAGGGGTTTTTTTTAATCTTGATGTTATCCCTGAAAAGGGCGGGGACTGGATGTAAAAAAAAAAACCAAAAGCACACGAGTGCTTATCTATTATCCTCGAATAACAGAATTTGCCTCGAAAAGAATTTGCCTACACCCTGTTGCCTGGAGAGGGAAGGGTTCAACTTGCTCTCAACATATTACTGAAAAAAATGGAGTGCAGTCTTAAGGGTCTTCAGGATGGATTTTAACCTTTTCCCTACGGGTGGCCCTCTCTATAGGGCAACCAACCATCTCCTAACCCTTCCCTACGTATCAATCACCCACAACTGGGTTACAGAAGGTACAAATGCACTCAGTGTCTGTGTCTACACACGGGACTGGATGTAAAAAGGCACAAGAGTGCTTATCCTATTATCCTTGATATAAAAGAAAAAAAGGAAAGAGGGGTTTTCTCGCTCAACGTAGGGATAGTGTTAATGAAGAAATCAGCAAGCTGCACCACTGACCAATAGCAGTGCAGGGTCTCCACCGGTCGCGGGCCTGAAGTCATCCCAGTCCTATGATTGCTGACTTCGACCTATGAGTCAGGACGTGGCTATGTGTGAATGATAAAAAGAGAGGGTACAACCGCCTCAAAATAGCAGACGGGGGGGGGGGGGGGGGGGGGGATTATGTCGCTGGAAATAGAAACTTTTAAAAAATGCGACAGATGTGAAAGATGCCATCTTGCTGTCTCTCACTCCTGCAGCTTTGCCTATTCCTGGCTGCCTTTCTATAGGCTGGAGGCTGACTGATCCCTCTATCCACATCTTTGTGAGATGAAACAGATTTCTTTCTTCTTCTGTCGCCATGGCTAAACCCTCCTTGTCCAAACGTTTGTTGGCTTCCCTTTGGTGGGGGATATTTCCCATCGTGTTCTGTTGGCCCTCTTCATCTGTCTATGCGGGCTGAGGATTTGAAGCTCGGGGAGAAACAAGACAGGACAGGACTTGTCAGGAGCCAGAGCAATCTAACTGCCGAGAGAAAAGAAATAGAGCAATGAAAAACGTGACTGTTGGCTTGACCCAAGTTCTCTCTCTCTCTCTCTCTCTCTCTCCTCTCTCTCTCTCTCCTCTCTCTCTCTCTCTCTCTCTCTTCAACAGTTTATTTTCTTTTTATACTTTTTTTTTTATTGTATGTTCAGTTTGATCCTATATACTCTCCTATTGGTTAGGAGTTATTTCGTTTGAAAAAACAACAACTTTAACACACAAGAGCTATGCTCTAAATTTAGCTGTGGACTGGATGGGAGGGGAAAGAAGAAGGAATGCAAGGATGCACTTAGAATGTAAAACCTGAAACTGGTAGGCCTGTTTCTTGTTTGCTAAGATGACACATCAAATTACATGTCTTGAACCTTCAAGCGAAAATGTCTTCTGCAGAATATATATATATATATATATATATATATATATATATATATATATATATATATATATATATATATATATATATATAACCTGCTTTTGAAAAAACAATCAGTGGGTAGTTCACTTCTTTTTTAATTTCTCAAAGATCAAATTCAGCACTTTTCTTTTTTCCTTGGAAGTGAAAGGGTAATGTTGTTCAATTAAGTCATAATATGATTTTCATGGTTTACATATGCCTGTACACTTTTCAATAGAAGGCTTTTTACATACAGTTTTAAAGGGTCATTTACTAAATCACCATAATATTATGTCCAGAAAGCTGAAACTTGCCCCTTCTCCCCTGTGTGCCTGTGGTAAAGAAAACCAGACAGGCGAACACAACCTTCAGAGGTGTACGCTATTCAGCGACCTGGGGAAGAAAGTGTGGCCGATGGAGATAACCCTGCTGACCAAGCTGTATACACCACGAGAGGAGCTGGAAAGAACATGCCATTATTTTTTCCCAGACACATCCGATGTTATAAAGCGAACTAGTAGAGAAGAAGGGCCATTTATTACACTGGGGTGGGAGTCTCTGTTGTGAAGTATAAATAATTTATGATCAGGATTTCTATCCTGGGGTTAACAATGGAGCCAGCCTCTTCCCCTGCAAAGTTTTTGGGTAAGACTCTGTCCTGATGTCGAGTGTGTAAAGGCACACAGCATCGTGTGTACACTTCAAAGACAACCATCCTTCGTAGAGGAGTTGGTCAAGTATAGTAGGCAGTATGGATGACACACACGCATACCCAGCATGCAATCGTTGACCTACTGACGGATGGGCTCCTCCAGGTCATCTTGCTCAGGTGAAGATACATTGAAAAATTGTAACACAGTGCAGTGCTAACTCAACGACTGATCAAGAAGGCAATGGTGAAGTCAGTCCAACTTTTTAGTGTTGTTGATATCCTTGAGCGCAACATAGCGTGCAGGTCAGTGGGGACGGTATAGCTCAGTGGTCACAGAGCTCGCTTTCCCCAAGTCAAAGTTAAGCAGCATCGAAAGTGGGTTACTAGTTGGAGGGGTCACCGTTTGTGCTCCTTGGCTTCAGTGCAGTTCCCTCTGTTCACCCAGCTGTAAATGGGTACCTTGCCCTCTTGAGGGTCAGGGAAGGTACAGCAGCGAGGGAGAGCAGATGGGCGCCGTCCTCAATATGCTGACCTCTAGAAAAGCTGAAGTCGTTGATGCCTCGCTCCCCTACGTCCACATAGGGTATGGGACACCTTTACCTTTTTTAAAAATAGCCTACAATCTTTGTTAGTGGCTGGATCGGTGTCCTTTGAAGGAAACGAATGTATCAAATTACTTTTAAATTCGGACTATGGCTGCCTCTTTGAAAAAAAACCATACCCACAAATTTCTCATCCAGTCTGCACTTGCGGTCGGTCTCACGGTGATTCCCAGGTGGGATGATGAGTCAGACGAGAGTGCACACTGTACTATAGGTCAGCCTCAAGCTGTTGAGCTGAGAAACGCCCAACAATGGTGGGAATAACATGGCGTGTCTGTCTTTTTTCCTTTACCATCTTGGTGTCAGATTACACCACAAAAAAGGTCAAGTGCTTGGTCTGTTTCTATACCGCTGATGTATCTGGCCTAACGAGCTTGTCTTCTTCATGTGGGGGGGGGGGGGGGGGGGGGGGGGGGGAGGTGTCACAGTGGTGAAGGTTACGAAAACTGGACTGTGTGTACTTGTCCATTATCTGTCGTTTGACAGTGGAACTTAAGCAAAATACCACGTAAAGGTAGCAGTAATCAACATCTCCCTTGCCCGTGTGTAAGTGTGTGAGGTTTGTGTGTGTGTGTGTGTGTGTGTGTGTGTGTGTGTGTGTGTGTGTGTGTGTGTGTGTGTGTGTGTGTGTGTGTTGTGTGTGTGTTTGTTGTCGTTGTGTCGTGTGTGTGTGTGTATGTGTGTGTGTGTGTGCGTGCGCGCGCGCGCGTGCGTGCGTGCGTACACGTATGCATGGCCAGGTGTCATAGATGACAGGAACATACCCAGTCTACAATCTCAATGCCATGGTCTCAGCTAGATTCGATGTGCATTGATAATGGACTTCAGAAAAGAAAAAAACTGAGAAAAGAACAATACAGACTCACAGACCCTATGTCTCAGCTCTCTCTCACACACACAAGTCCTTCGGATGAGACTTTAAACCGAGGCCCCGTGTGCGAACGCACGCAGAAAATCTTGCGCACACGTTAAATCCTGTTCCGCTTTTCGTAAGAGTAGGCCATCGTGTGCCGGTGGGAACAGATGACAATATTTACAAAACTGCATACACACAGGGACCGGATGAAAAAAAAGCACATGATTGCTTATTCTGTTATCCTCGATATAAAAGAATAAATAAATAAATATGTCACAGATCCAATAAGTTTAATGTCCACAGAGTACTCAGAACAACTTGGTTGTCTTCATGACACAAAAGTGCAGTGAGAGAAATGAGCGGTGTGAATCAATGTATCCCATGATTTATCCATTCGTTTTTATTTTATTCTTTTGTCGAGGATAGCAGAATAAGCAATCATTTGGGTTTTTTTTTCATCCGGTCCCGTGTGTATGCAGTTTTGTAAATCTTGTCATCTGTTCCCACCGGCACACGATGGCCTACTCTTACGAAAAGCGGGACAGGATTTAGCACGTGCGCAAGATGTTCTGCGTGCGTTCGCACACGGGGCCTCGGTTTACAG
The DNA here is from genome assembly GCA_030674155.1 of Stramonita haemastoma. Lineage (NCBI taxonomy): Eukaryota > Metazoa > Mollusca > Gastropoda > Neogastropoda > Muricidae > Stramonita > Stramonita haemastoma. Next base: position 40,023,184 of record CM060334.1, on the reverse strand, counting down.
TCTCATCCGAAAGACTTTCGGGGAGAGTGAAGTCAGCACTGATGTTAACTCCAGGGGAAATATCCCCTCAACGGGAGTCGAACTGGGGTCGTCAAATTGCCAACGCAATGCTCTGACCATTATGCTATCCGGTCCCTCCATGGACTAACCAGACAAAGGGGATTTTGATCAGGTTTCGATAGGGAAAGGGTGAAGCAGTGAAAAATGAACTAACTAAACACAGGGAAGGAACCAGACATAAACAGGCCAGAATTAACTTTTTTTTAAAAGGGATGAAATGAGAGGAACAGCAGAGGGCAAGTGGCAGTGAAACGGGAAAAGGGTGAAATGGGAAAGGGTGAAATGGGGAAACTGGGAGAGGGAAATTGCAGTGAAGTAGGCATAGGTGAAGTGGGAAATGGTGAAACGGGAAAGGTTAAAACGGGAAATGGTGAAACAGGAAAGGGTAAAATGGGAAATGGTGAAACAGGACAGGGAAAATGGGGAATGGTGAAAGAGGAACAGTGGATGTGGGAAATGATGAAACAGGAAAGGGTAAAATGGGAAATGGTGAAACAAAAAAAAGGTAAAATGGGAAATGGTGAAACAGGAAAGAGTAAAATGGGAAATGATGAAACAGGAAAGGGTAAAATGGGAAATGGTGAAACAGGAAAGGGTAAAATGGGAAATGGTGAAACAAGAAAGGGTAAAATGGGAAATGGTGAAACAGAAAAGGGTTAAAATGGGAAATGGTGAAAAAGAAAGGGTGAAATGGTGAAATAGAAAAGGTTAAAATGGGAAATGGTAAAAACAGAAAAGGGTAAAAATGGGAAATGATGAAACTGGAGAGGACAAGTGGCGGTGACACAGGAAAAGATTAAATGGGAAATGTCAAAACAAAACAGGGTAAAATGGAGAATATCGAAACAGGAAAGGGTAAAATGGGACATGGGAAAAGATAAAATGGACAATGGTGAAAATAGGAAAGGGTAAAATGGGGAAAGAACAAAGTAAGAAAAAGGTGAGAATGTACAACATTGAAATGGAAGAAGGGTAAAAACAGGAAAGAGGTGGAATGGGTAAGGGTGGAGCAGGGAAAAAAGAAAACAGTAGAACAGCCACAGGGAAAAGATAGGGAAACAGTGAAATTGGAAATGGTTAAAACGAAAAAGAACAAAACAGGAAAGTGGTGGTGAAATTGGGATGGGAAAAACAGGAAAACAGTGAATCTACAAAGGACAAAATGGAAAAAGCAGAAAGTTTTTTTTTTCTTTTTTTTGGTGGGGGGGAGGGGGGGGGGGGTGAGTGAAAACGGAAAATATAGAAATGGAAAAAGAGAATGGGTTAAAATGGGAAAACAGACCCATGGAAAAACAAAACTGAGCAGAAACGAAAATGGGTGAAAGGAACCCCAAAAAAAGACTAAAAATGAACACTTCTAGGAAAATATTACTAACGGAACTCTGAGCAATATAGGGCAATTCTCAAACCTTTTTTTTAGTTTTTATTTTTTGCTCTGAACATGTTGGTTTCTGTGCATAGATGATAAATGATATAACAATAGGCTTACCAAAGCCAAGAGGGGAAGGGTCATGTCAGTGTATGTATATGGCGGGTGATCATCGGAATGAGAAGAATGATAAGAATTGCACTATCTAGGGCGGAGGAGGCCGTGACATGTACCATTTGCACCACACACTCTGTTGAGGGTGGGTGTGATACATCTTGGATGTCAAAGTCTCTCTCTCCTCTCTCTCTCTCTCTCTCTCTCTCTCTCTCTCTCTCCTGTAACCACAGTCTATTTTTTCTCATCGTGTTCATTTTTAGGCACTTTTCTCATCACTTCAATATCTATCCCTCTTCTTCCCCACCCCCCTCCCCCCACAACCTCCCTTCCCTATCCCTTCTTCCCCGATCACCTCTGCAGCGCAAACATTGACTTGCATCGCCCACTTTTGTGTTGTTCCTTTTCGTTTCGAAATCGCCATGTTTTCTTTTGTTCCCAGCCGAGCCTAGTAAAAGGCGCACGCTGATTGGTCGTAAAGGGAAAATCCCTTCCAATGAAAGGGGTCTGCTCTTTTCGTAACGTGGGTGGGGTGGAGAGGGCGGGGGTGCAATGTTTAACTGTTTGAGATGACTGTGTTTGCAGGCGTGACGAAACGGGTGTCGAGAGGTGGTATTAGAGGGAAAGGGGGGGGGGGGGGAGGGGGGGGTTGCTGTGGAACAGTGGTAAAGACTAGAGGAAGCTTTTTGCAAAAGTTACAGTAGTGCAACACACTAACACACACGCACACGCACGCACACACACACGCACACACACACACACACTACCACACACACACACACACACACACACACCACAATTAATTAGGCTTTACTGTTTAGTACATAACTGTTACAAAGATAGTTGTTGATTGTTATTTAATCCATTCATTTTTCTTCGTTTTTTCTTTCTTTTTCCCCACTTCTTTGCTTAATTTCTTTGTGTCTGTCTGTCTGTCCCACTGTCTTCTTTGTCACATTATCTGTCTTTTATTTTTCCCCAAGAGGCGCGAATTACACGAGCTGTTTTGTTGCAAAGATTTTGGACTGTGTGGTATGATATTATCAGCATCATGGTCATAGTCATGATTGTCCTTGAGTATGACAAATGGGTGACTTTAAGAAAAGAGCCTAGTACTGATCCAACCCCCCCCCCCCTCTCTCTCTCTCTCTCTCTCTCTCTCTCTCTCTCTCTCTATCTATCTATCTATCTATCTATCTATCTATCCCTAGTCTGGCGACCGTGGGGGCACCCCTGAAGACTTGACAACCAGTTCTCTCCATTCCTCTCTCTCTGTTCTGCCTTTCTCAGGGTTTTGTGGAGTTCTATGCCTGTCCATTCGCTGGTGTTGTCCTCCTCCTATCCCTTCCTTGGTCTTGCCTGATCATCATCGGAGTACATAGGTCACTTTGACCAAATACACACACACACACACACACACATACACACAGCACACACATACACACAGCACACACACAACACACACCCACACACCACACCCAGCAGAGACAGTGCGAGACAGCACAGAGACTGTTCGTTCCAGTAAGGAGACCAGCCTGGAGATACAGTCACGACCCTTTAAGATGCAAAGAGGCGGAGCCGCCTTCACAACCGCTCCTAGTAGGCCTAGCTCAACCCCCAAACCGCGAGCACTCACGCACACACACACCCTCACAGTGACACTGGGAAAACTCGGGGGGGCATAATATCAGCGCAGCCAGCCCTCTGAAAAGATCAGACAAGCCTAGTTAGTGTGTGGTGATTTAGATAGATAGATGTTCTCGTGGTTGTGAGAGATCGAAAGTCTACCTCTAAGGGAAGAAAAAAAGAACCCACAGCTTAGTGGTTAGAACGTGTGATCTGATTGATGGCGGCATTTTTTGTAGAAAAAAAATAAGGAGATTGGGGGGTTTTGTTGAATTTTGGAGATTGAAAGGGTTTTTAAATTGTGTTGAAGGCGTCCTGGTATTGTTATGTCTGTCTTCAAGTGTGGTGAAAGTTTTTTTGTGTGTGTGTTTTTTAAGGGGTTTTTTTTTTTTTTGGGTTTTTTTTTTTTTTTTTTTTTTTGTTTTTTTTTTTTCTTTCTTTTTTTACTGGCGGCATATTTTTGTAGTAAACAGTAGAGAGACTTTGGTTAGTTGATTTTGGAGTTGAGAAGGGATTTGAAATTGTTTGAAGGCTGTCTGGTATTGTATAGTCTGTCTTCAAGTGCTGGTGGAGTTTTTTTGTGTGTGTTGTTTTCAGGTTTTGTTTGTTTGGTTTTTTTTGTTTTTTGTTTTCTTTTTTTCTTTCTTTTTTTTCTTATTTTTTTCTTTCTTTCTTTCTTTTCTCTTGTTCTTTTCTTTTTTCTTTTTTTTTTTTTTTCTTTCTTTTCTTTTCTTTCTTTCTGTTCTTTTCTTTCTTTCTTTCTTTCCTTTTCTTTCTTTTTTTCATTCCTTTCTTTTCTTTTTTTGTTTTCTTTCTTTTTTTCTTTCCGTTCTTTTCTTTTTTTCTTTTCTTTCTTTCTTTTTTCTTTCTTTCTTTCTTTCTTCTTTCTTTCTTTCTTTCTTTCTTTCTATCTGTCTGTCTGTCTGTCTGTCTTTCCCTCTTTTTCTTTATCTCTTTTGTTGTTGTTGTTGGTGTTGTTGGTGTTGTTGTTGTTGTTGTTACTGCTGCTGCTCCTGGTGGTTCTCTGTGTTGGTCTGTTTGTTTTTTCCCCTCTCTTTTCTTTCCTTTCGTTCTTTGTCTGTCTGTCTGTCTGTCTGTCTGTCTGTCTTTTTATGTTTCTTTTGATGGTTTCATTCACTGTTGTTTTGTTCATTCCTTTTTTCTGTTCTTTGTCTCTTTCCTTTTTCTTCTCTTTCTGTTTTGCTGATTTACTTCGTTCCTTTCTGTCTGTCTGTCTGTCTGTCTCATGATCTATCTTTTTCCCCTCTAAGAGGGGCAAACCACAAGGGCTTGTTTTGTGACAAAAAGATATTTTATTTATATTTATTTTACTTATTCTTTTACATCGAGTATTAATGGAATAATCATTCACATCCTGTCCCGTGTGTGTGCAGTTTTGTAAATTTTGTCATCTGTTCTGTGATACTGTGTTGAGTAAGGAAAAACTTTTTTTGGCATTTTTTTTCTGTAAATAAATCGTTCCAGATTTTTTTTCTTCGCAGAATACAGTATTTGGATAAAACCAAACCTATCATTAAGATATATATTCTGTCCTGTCTGTCTGTCTGTCTCTCGTTGGATAAAAAATACATATGTTACACACACACATCTTATCTATTTTTTATATAAATCTATATCTATCTATCTATCTATCTATCTATCTACTATTATCTATCTATCTATCTATCTATCTATCTATTATATCTGAACAGTAGAGTTCAATGGCAAAAAAACAACAACTGTAAAGACACATACATGTACATTGTAGCCACAGCTACTGCCCCCTACAGGCTGTTATATTTAGCTGGCAGTTTGGCTGGAGAGGCAGGCAGCCCAAACCAAAAAACAGCAACTTTGGGTGGGGTAAGACATAACACGTGCTGGGGGATTGCTCTCTCTCTTCTTCATCTGTCTCTGTCTCTGTCTGTCTGTCTGTCTGTCTGTCTGTCTGTCTGTCTCTCTCTCTCTCTCTCTCTCTCTCTCTCTCCTCTCTCTTGTTGTTTTCTTTCTTCTCTTCCCCCTCTCTCCCCACTCTCTTTTTTTCCTTCTCCCCTTCTCTCTTCTCTCTCTCCCTTCTCTCTCTCTTCGGGGGACCGATAGCCTAGTGGTCAAACATTGCGTGGCAATTTTGACGACCCAGGTTCGAGTCCAGTTGAGGGGAAATTTTTCTCCTGGATTTAACACCCTTTAAATCCTCCCCTCCCAAAAGTCCTTTGGATGAACGTAAACTGAGGCCCGTGTGCGAACGCAGGCAGAAATCTTGCCACACTTAAAAACCTTTTTTCCGCTTTTCGTAAGAGTAGGCCATCGGTGCTGGTGGGAAACAGATGACATTTACAAAACTGCATAACACGGGGACCGGATGTAAAAAAGCACACGAAAGCTTATTCCATTTTTTCCTCAATATAAAAGAATAAATCAATCAAATCAAATCAAATCTCCTTCTCAATCTAAAAGGGGCTTTAAAGGAACTGACTTTTTGGAAAGGGAAAAAAAGAAGGAATTTTGTGTCCTTTTTTTTCTCTGTTTTCATTTTAAAGAATCTTGATTTGAAAGACTAAAATTAAAGTTACTTGTATGTGTGTGGCGTGCGTGTGTGTTGTGTGTGTTTTTTGTGTGTGGTGTGTGTGGTGTCGTGCGGGCGTTGCGTGCGTGGGTGCGTGCGTGTGTTGTGTGGTGTGTGTGAGAAGAGAGAGAGGAAGAGAACACTAAAACCTGAAACTAAAATGGTTTAAAAACTTATTAAGGAAAAAAATGAATGGGTGGAGATAATTTGATAAATTTAAAAATAAAAAGTAAATTAAAGAAAAAATTGAATGGAAATTGAAAATTAAATAAGAAAATGAAAAAATTAGGTATGAAAAAAATGATATGTGTAAATTAAATTTGAGTGACCATCAAAGGAAAAAATACCAACCAACAAACTCAACCAACAAAAACCTCAGCAACATAATATCAAATTCAAATAATACATCTTTTCTTCTGTTAACTGAAGGAAGGGCATATTGGAGAGACTGGCATCTGGTGAAGTTTGAATTTTTTTTTTTTACAACACTTGAAGGGGCTTTAGTTGATTCCTCAGGGAAATTTTTTTCTAAGATCGGAAAATGGAACATCAAAGAAAATGCTGTTCATCTTCTGTTCTGACATACAAAAAAGGGACAGTTTTTGTTTTGCTCGATTCGCTATAACGATGGACATTTGCATTTATGGCAGGACGTTAAATCTTAATTGAGAAATAGCAACCTAAACAGTAGGTACAACATCATTAATATATTTTTCTCTTTCAAAGATTGTTTTAAACGATCTATAATTTCATATCTATTCCGATCTTTAATTGTAGAAAACATCTCTTGAATGAAGGTATCAACGAGTCTTGCTTAAATAAAGTAAGAATGCTTAAATCCCCCACACCTTGCTCTCCCAAACAAATTGAAATCCGTCCTGCATAAAACTTCCCTTACTTTGTTCCCAGCAATTCTTCCCCTTATTCTAGATAAGAACATCTGATAAGCTTTGTAGGGTAATCTTTAGTTTCCATTTGTAACAACTTAAACCAATATCGTAAGGCAGAAACACAAAATTTACAAAAAAGAGGATTCTTTCCAAGTCCCATTTATCTTTTATTTGGATTTTTCTGGAACCCCAAAAACCTTTTACAGACTACATATGTACTTTTTCTAAATGATCAACTTGGAGAACCCCCCCAAATTTCGGGTGCATAAAGAAAAACAGTTGTATTTTAGCGTCAAATATTTTTAAAAACGTATTCTGTCATTTCCTTTTATTTTTTGGGAAAACTTTATTCAGTTGCACAGTGCCTTTTTTCCCTTAGTTGCTAATGTTCGGTTCCTTTTTATAAATCATAGTAGTAAAATTAAACCCTAATAACAATAATTATTTACAACTTCTAGTTTTTTTCCATCAAAGTCCATTGCTCGTTTTGGCCTAAGTAGCCCCCCTTTCAAAAACCAATTTTTGTTTTTTCAGTATTAACAATTTAATTTCATTTCTTTACGCATTTGTAAATATATTTGTTGATTTTGAAGGCCACTTGGGTTGTAGATAACAACGCACATCATCGCAAAAAGAAGAAAAATAGTTCAATACCACCTGGAGTATTTGTATGCAGTTACCTTCAGCATTCATGAGTCAGCTAGCTGATTTATAAAAATAGAGAATAATGTAGGGCCGGACGCATCCTGTTACACAAGTGGATTCAAAAAATTCTGAAAACTCATTGTTTGCACGCACACATGACAATAATGAACAATCTGATTTCAAGCAATCATAAAATTTTCCTTTCACACCTTGTTTTTCAAACATTCCAGAGTTTGTCATGGCGAACAGAACAAATGCTTTCCTAAAGTCAACAAAAGCAACATATAGTTTTTCCCCCTTTTTTTCAAACATTTTTTAAAAAACTGCATATAGGTTAAATATTGATCTACTGTTGAGTATCCCTTCCGGAATCCTGCCTACTCTCTGAAATCACATTATTACTTTTAGCCATTTATAAAGTCTTGAGTTCAAGATAGTTGTAAACATTTAGAGATAATGCTCAAGAGGGAACTCCCCTGTAATTGTCAACGTTATCGTGGTCTCCTTTTTTTATGAATTGGTTAAAATTTGGCCTTTGACCACTCCTTGGGATAAGTACCTTTTGAAAACACAAGTTAAATAATCTACCAAAAAGTTTTACAATTTTGTCCCAGTTTTAAAACATCTCGCTAATATGTCATCTATCCGCTTGCCTTTCTTATTTTAAGTTTTCTAATTGCTTCTTTTATTTCATCCACAGAATATCTTTATTTAATGTGTGATCGGTGTCTTCCATTAGATTACTGAAATATTTCTAGGGTTATCAATTTCTTAGGGTTTTTTGAAACCATCTTTAAAGTGACTGAACCAACTTCAGTACTTATTTTATTATATATTTTTCACTTTTCCCCCACCCCATATTTTAACCTCCTCCCAAAAAGTGGGGAATTTTTTAAACTTTTAGCTAACAAATTCAACCTTTTTTTTCTATAATCTTGCTTTTTAGTTTTCAATAGCTTCTTGTATGTTTTCTTTTCTCAAATAGATTATCCTATTTCCTCCTTCCTAGTGAAGCGAAAACAGTCAGCATTTCCTGCTCTCTTTTTTTGCCATGCGACATTCATCATCAAACCATTCAATTTTTTGGTATGTTCAAAAATTCTTTTAGAATGATTTCTGGCATCTTTAAACATTTGGTAAACAGTTCAGGCAGCGTCTATATTTTCATCCAGAGTGTTTGTAGCTCCCCAAAAGCTGTATGAATTCTTTGCTTTTTGTGCATTCAAAATTTGGGTTTCCTTTGTTTGGTTCCATACTAATTTATAATAAGTTTCCCCCTTTATTTGTGTCCTGTGTTTTTGAAATGCTGTTTTAACCTTTAATTTCATACAACTGGTAAGTGGTCAGATTCTGTTAAATTCTCCATATCAAAGATGGTACTTTAAAGCTGAATAAATCAAAAAAATTTTGGAAATAATCCACATCTTGAGCCTAAAGTGGATATAAATGTGCAACTTCATCAAAATCTGATCATAAAGTCCATTTAAGATGAAACAATCAAACATGTTACACAGTTCAAGTAATTGGCTACCAAATACTTTTGTGTGCATATATAGATCTTCTTGGTATTTTAGAATCAGTAGACCATTGCGGTTTTCAAATCATCATTTTCATTAATTGAACTAATTTTCCGATGTGTTCGTGCATTGAAATCACCCATTAAGATAAGATAAAAATCATCACATACTTTGAAGGTTTTGTTACATTGTTCTAGAGTTTCCATACCATAGACTCATGCTTTGTTTCCCCAAAAAAAGGCGAATCTGGGGGAGGAAAATTCCACACTAAAATAATGTCCTTGTCTGTCCCAAAAAACAAATCTTTATGATCTTTATAGTTATGGTATTTATCAGTTTCAAAACAATTTTTTCAACATAGGATCCAGTGATTTCTTGATCAAACAATTACCCCCCTAATTTCTCCCATGATGAGACAATTTTCTAGCTTTCGAAGTAAATAAATGTAATCATGAAAAAAGAAACACAAATCAGTCGCAACAAAAGTTTCTGTTAAACAAATTACATCATAAGCCAAAAGAAACTACTGAAACACTTATTATCAAGTTTGGTAATAGACCATGCACTTTTTTAATTTAGAAAGCCAATTTCTTTTGTCTTTATGTAAGAATGTGCCTTGTATTGTGGGGTTTTTTTTAGGGGTTTTATTTACATGATAGAGATTTATTTGGCTGGGTTCATAAAATTTTGGCCGGGGCCAATCCCTATTTTTTGGGGTCTGGTGTCCCTTTTGGCTTTTGCCTTAGGTGGAGGGGGGTAGGGGTTTGGCCACTGCACTGTCATAAAGTCACTTTTAAAGGGGAATCAAAAGGGGTGCCTGCTGAACCTTGAAAAAAAATTGCGGGGTTCTTTGTTTCACCCCCCATGTGAGAGGTATGCCCCTGGTCTGGGGCCCGAGTTTGGTCTGGGGCCGGCTACCCCTTTTTTGTCTTGTTTACAGTCTTTTAAAAAACCCTGTGGTCAGGGTTAAAAAATCTTGCTGCATCAGGTTTTTCCAAAAGGGAAACTTTCCCAAAAGTTTTTTTTGGGGGGGTTTTGTTTTCCTGCCTTCATTTGCAGCTTGATTCCTTTTTTTCACTGTAGAATATGTACATCATTGTATTGTTGGGTTTTTGTACCTTTTTATTTTATTTACAACATTTTTACCACAGTCAATGTGCCGAACTAATTCGCACATCTGTTTGTTGGCTGTCATGGCTGATACTTCCCTTTGTCAGTTTTTTTTGTCCTCATATTTAAAACCCCTTTTTCCCCGTCATGCATTTGTCATCTCACCTGAATGGCTTTGGGGGGATCTGTCTCGTACCTGGCTTGCCCCCGTTTCCTTGCCCCTCCTCCCAGCAAAGTCCATTCGGGGGGTTGTCCATGCTGCAAACTCTTTTGTGGTGCCTTTTAACCCTGCGTTTTTTTTCCCCTTTTTTTGATTGAAAGCAGGGGGTGTTCTTTGTTGGGCTTTTCAGGAACACAAAAACTTCTGTCTGGTTTTCCGGGGGGCCTCCCTGTCTTACAACTTCGCCTTTAAGGGGGGTGAGCCCGGGAAAAAAAGGGGCAGCACTGTCCATTTTGGGGACCTTGGTAGACAGCAGTTTTGCATTCCTGGGTGTCCCCCCCCGTGGTTCTGTTGTGGGTTCTCATAGCAATCCTCGGCTGTGTCCGGACATTTTGCAAAAATGACTTTGCCCCCAAAAGAAGGGGCCGATCTTCAGGCCAAAAATTTTGCTTGATGGTGAAGTCTGTTAAAACCTCCCCTTTAGTCCCCCTGGTTTTGGATGGTTTCCCCGGGCTGCTGAATGTCCTCTTCTATGTGGCTGCCCGGGGAAAAACCTGGGGTTTTTTGTGTTCTTCCAGTCTTTTTCTCCTTTTTCCCCCCGGGCTGGTGGCCACCCTTTACCTAGAGGTTTTGGGGGGGGCGTGGTTGAACTGCCTTCGTTTGAGGGGGGTTTTTTTGTCCCTTACGTGTAGCTTCCCTTTGGGGGAAAATAGGCGTTTTTTTTCCTTTGGGCCCCCCAAAGGGAAAATTTTAAGTTTTCTTTGGTGGGCAGTAAGATCAAAAGGGGGAAAACCTTTAAAAGCCACTCTCCCGGGGGTTTCCCAAAACTCCCTGTCGCCAACACTCCCCTCTTTTCTGTCCAGCGGCAAAAGTGGAAAATTATGGGGGGGGTTCTTTCTCCAGGGGCGTGGCCTTCCTAGGCGTGGGGTCGGGATGTCTTCCGGGGGCCCCGCGGGGTAAAGTCCATGATCTTTTTAAATTTAAAAAAAGTTGGGAAAACCCATCGGGTTTTATTTTCCTCTTCCAGTTCTTCAAAATTGAAAAATTCCCACTTGCAATCTTTGTACTTGTCTGTGGATTCATTTTCCCTCTCCACTGTTTCCAGGCGGTCAAATAAAAATGATTGTTTGCTGCAGTTCTGTTTTTATCTCTTTATTTTTGTGACTTTTCTTTCTTTACAGTGTTTTTCCCCTAAAGGTGAGATTTGACATCTAAGGAACTGAACTTTTCTTAAAACAAATTTTTTATGTCACTGTCTGTGGGAAAAAACCCCTGTGGATTTGGGGAAAAAGCAGCCCAAAATTTGAAGGGGGCGTTTACGGGGGAAGGGGGAAAAAAAATCTTGGTGGGGGCTTTTTTACTTTCACAGCAGGGGGCCCGTGTTCATGATTTTTTTACAAACAAACCCAAAGTAAAGCCGAGAGGAGAGAGAGAGGAGAGAGGAGAGAGAGAGAGAAGAGAGGGGGGAGGGAGGAGAGAGGGGGAAAAAAAGGGGAAGGAAAAGGCAAAAAAAGGGGAAGGGAAAAAATTTTTTCATTCGGGGGTAATAAAAAGCACACATGTGCTTGTTTACATCCAGCCCCCCGCCCTTTTCAGGGGTAACACAAATAAAAAAATTAAACAATAAAATTTTACGCAGTACCCCAAAAAAAAACAAAAAAAGACCCCAAAAAAAAGGTAAAGGAAAAAAAGACATAACCCAAAAATAAGGTAAGAAAGGTCACTTTATTTTAAAGACAAAAAAAAAAGTCAAATTTTTTTAAAAAAATTTGGATTATTAAAAAAGAAGAAAAAAACGAAAAAAAAACCCCAAAAAAAACAAACAAATAAACAAAAAAAAAAAACAATTTAAACAAAAAAAAAAAAACAAAAAAAAAAAAAAAAACAAACAAAAAAAGCAAAAAAAAGAAAAAAAAAAAAAAAAACCCCAATGATAAAAAAACCAGCAGGAGCCCAGGGGAGAGAGAGAAGGGGAGAAGGGAAAAAGAGAAGAGAGAAGAGGGGGAGAGAAGAGAGAGAGAGAGAGAAAAGAGTGTTATTGTTTCTTTTTTTCTCTGTTCAATTTTCCCCCCTTTCCATCGTTTTTTTTATGCTCCTTGTTTTTAAATCGTCTGTTTTCCCTACTGTGATTTTTTTTTTTGGGAAAATTTTTTGGGGAAATTTTAGCAATTGTCAACAAAAATGGGGGCAGGTGCACACAGACACACGCCCGACGACACCACATAGACCCCTCATACTCCCCAAAAATCACACCAAACAAACACACACACACACACACACACACACACACACACCCCCCAACAAGCAAAACACACACGCACACAAAAACCCCCACACACACCACACACACACACACACCACAAACACACACACACACACACACACACAAAAAAACACACAACACACCCACCCACACACAAACCCCCCCCCCCCCCCCCCGCCACACACACACATAAAAACCCCCCTTTCCCCCCCCCCCCCCCCCCCAAACCCCACCCCCTCTAAAACAACCCCCGAAAAAAAAAGGGGAAAAATTTTAATTTCAAAACTCTTTTATATTAATTTTTTCTTCCCCCCCCGCATTTTATTGGGCAGCCCGACAAGGAAGAACAAAAACAACACCCCTCTCTCTCCTTTCCTCAACCACAACTCAAAACCGGGGGGAGACAGAGGAAAAAGATTTTCCCCTTTATCCCATATTTGGGCATCTTCAATCATATAGTGCGATCCACTTCTTTTCCCAAAAAAATGCCTGGGGCCCACCTTTTTTTCTCCGGAGGGGCCCCCCCCTGCACGGGGGGTCCGTGTCCTTCTGACTCTCCTTGGCTGTGCTGGGGTCATAGGGCCCCCGGCCCTTTTTTTAAGGTATGGTTTTAAGGTGTTGTTTTTTTGTTTAAAAAAATTTTGTTTGCCAAAAAATTTTTTCTTTGGGATGGTCGGGGGGGTAGTCTTTCTTGAATTTCTCGTTTTTAAAGATAATAAAGTATTTTTGAATTTTTAAATTTTTGGGAATTTTTTATAAGACAAAAAGGTTAATTTTGTTATATTTCCTTAATTTTAAACAAATAAAAGAAAAACCCCCCGGGAAAAAGAGGGTTGTCCTGGCAAAATCTGTAGAAAAAAAACCATCCCGTTTGGAAACAAAACAGTTGCGGGCAGGGGAAAAAAAAAAAAATAATGGGTAGGGCTGCACTTGGGCGCGCGCCCCCCCCAGGGAGAGAGCAGCCCAATTTTTCGCAGAGAAACGCGTGGGCATAAAAAAGGGATAAATAAATAAAATAAATGTTAAATTTCTGTGTATGATTGTTTTCCCCAAAAAAGGTCACTGGAAATTTGGGCCCCCCCCCCCCCCCCCACCCCCCGGGAGGGGCTTAGCCCCCGGGGTACGCCAACCCCCCATTTTTTTTTTATTTTTTTTTATTTTTAAGAGTTTTTTTTTGGGGGGGCAAAAGGAGAAAAACCGTGTGCTTTCTTTTTTACACCTGTCCCCCCCTGTATGCAGTTTTTTAAATTTTCTCATCCTTCCCCCCCCCGTAGCTTTTTTTTACAGAATTTTACCCGGACAACCCCCCCTTTTTTTGTCGGGGTTCTTTTACGTGGCTAAAAGCGTTTGCACACAGGACCCGGTTTCCGTCTAATTCGAAAAAAAAACGCCCAGACCACCCTTTTACGGGCATTTATGGGGGGGAAAAAGTTTTTGGGGGAAAAAAAAGGGA
>CM060334.1:40000764-40009311 GCA_030674155.1 Stramonita haemastoma | reverse complement strand
AAACAGCCTTGCTCACAAAAAGCACCAGGGTTTAACCAAAACCTTTTTTCCTATTAACCCTTTACACCGGACTGTCAGTGACTCCATTCTCAATAAATAATATTATTGCTAAATTTCGTCATGGGGTTGACGGAAAGTGATGGTTCTAATACATCATAGCATGTAATTTCTTGACGGTTGACAGCTCACAAACCTAGTATATGGTTAATCTCTCATAACTGGACTCTGTATGCTTTGACGTCAGTCAGAACACTAAGCACTGTCATTACATGGCTTATACTAGTGCACGTTTACAAGTGGATGGTGCAAAATTGGCTCTGATTGACAAATCTGATTGTTTGCCTTATTTGAATTTGTATGCCTTCAATAGAAAGGGCTTTTTTAGGTGAGAGTGTGTCTGTTTTTGTTGTTGGTATTGCTTTTTATTAGTGTGCAAAGTTATGTATTGGGGACAGGATAGCTCAGTGGTCAGATCACTCCCTTTCCCAAGTCAGGGCTAGACAGCATCCAGCATGGTTACCAAGTGGATGGGTGACTGTTTGTGCGCCTTGGTTTTAGTAAAATTCCCCAGTTCACCCAGCTGTAAATTGGAACTTGCCCTCTTTAGGGTCAAGGAAGGTAAAGCAGGGATGTAGAGATGAGTACCACCCTAATTATGCTGGCCCCTAGAGAAGCTGAGGTCTTTGATGTCTCGCTCACCTAGATCTCATAGGTTATGGAACACCTTTACATTTACCTTTTAACGTTATGTATTATGCTTTTGTCATTGTTTTAACTATTGTTTCCTATAACTTTCCTTATTATGGTATTTGGAAAAGTAAAACCGTACACAAAGCATGCCACCAGCCAATGCAGGAGAAATACTCAGTATCTAAAAGATGTTCTTTATTCAGTCAAATCAACCCTCTTTGTTTCACAGCTCTGAGCTTGTTTCCCAGAGCAACAAAATATGTAAATAAACAATATGCGTACAAACAAACATTTATACAAGAATAAAGAAACATCGAACAAAATGTTCATTTAATCACTCACTCAACCACAACGGTAAAATAAACTACCAAGAACTACCGTAGTTGGTAGTAAGTTTGAGAGACCAATGACAGACGATGTGCTAATGTCCGCAGCTGTCACGGGCAAGTTAGTGCTGCAGTGCAGGGAGCAAGGTGTATAACAGAGCAGAGGATGGGGACAGACAGACACAGTACATCAGCCTTCTGCTGAATACTACTGGGTGTCTACTATAGCACAGCACACCATGGGTAGGTGTGATATATATATATATAGATATATATGTGTGTATATATATAGATTATATACATGTGTGTGTATATATATTATATTATATATATATATATATATATTATATATATTTTATTTTATATATATATATATATTATATATATATATATATATATTATATATATAAAGAAAGAAAAAGATACATAGTTTGGTTTTTTTGGTTCCCATGATCAAGTAACCCGTAGCATATCATGACTGGATATGAGGCCTGGTAAAATGTCAGAGTAGGTATTTTCCATTCCGCATGACTTTTCATAGAATGCATTTTGTGGCCTTCTCTTTATGAGAGTAATCCCATTCTTGCCTTATTTCTTTTTACATGTAAAAGGTAAAGGTGTCCTTATAACCTATGTGGTCGTAGAGAGCGAGGCATCAGAGACCTCAGCTTCTCCATGGGTCAGCATATTGAGGGCGCTGCACATTTCTTCTTTCTGTTTTACCTTCCCTGACCTTAAAGAGGGCAGGTACCTAATTATAGATGGATGAATTGGGGGACTATACTGAAGCCAAAGTGCACAAATGATCACCTATCGACTTTGTAACAACACTCATTGCTGCTTAACATTGGCTTGGGGAAAGCAAATTGTTTTTAATTTTTACAGCAGTGTAAAAAGTGCATCCACATCTTGGCATTTTGGAAGGGTTTTATAGTAAGTTTCATTCCTAAGAACTCAGTCACAACTACAATGTACATTTTTGAAATTCCATGCACCATTACATCCTAAACACATCCACGTAAAAAAACAACATCCTCACTTTCATCAACAGGGTTGGCAACTACAAGCAGATGGAAGGTGACCCTAGAGCCTCCAACGTCTGCAGGAGGAGAAGCAAGGACCCTCTGGGCCACAACCTGTCTCTGCATGGCCCTGCTCTCACAACTGGACCATGGACTCCAACTTCAGGGTGCTGGAGAGACACAAGCCAGGTGAACTATGGTGCAGAGGGACTGTCATAGTGTGAGCTGTATACCCTGAAAGGCGATATGGGTCATAGATAGATATTGCTCCTGTTGTTCAACATTACCCAGCTTTATGAGGCTGTCTACAATGTTATGCAGTCTGGCTTGCTTTAAGAGAAACGTCAAAGGTGTTCCCTTAACCTGTCTTGTCTTTCAGGAGCCAGTGTCAGAAACCGTAGCTTCTCCAGGAGCCAGCATATTGATGGGGATGCCAATCTTCTCTCCCTTGCTGCTTTATCTTCCCTGTCCCAAAAGAGGGCAAGCACCCATTTACAGCTGGGGAGATTGGGGGGCTGTACTGAAGCTAGGGTGCACAAACGGTCACCCATCCACTCAGTAACCATGCTCAATACTTAACCTTAGCTGGAGGAAAGTGAGTGCTCTGATCACTGAGCTCTCCTGTGCCCTGACTCGCTAAAGGTCAAAGTCAAACGTTTATTCCCAGATGGTACATTGAGTAAGCAGCAAATTTGTTTTTTTTCATCTAGCCATCAAGCCTGAGAGTCAATACACTGGATGAGAGAAAGTGTGTGTATGTGTGTGTGTGTTTGTGTGTAAGTGAGTGTGTGTGTGTGTGTGTGGTGTGTGTGTGTGTGTGTGCGTGCGTGTGTAGTAGTCTTCAATTGTACGTCCTTCCACATAAAGTGATACCGGACGGGGGGGGGGGGGGGGGGGGGGGGGGGGGGGGGGAAGCATAAAAAAAAAAGATAAATGGAATCAAAGATGGGAAATATATACAAATATAGCAATAATATAAAAAAAAAAAAACAATAAACATATAGAATAATAGTACTAATAAATATCAAAATGTTGATAAACTAAAGAGAGAAAGGGAGAGAAAGACAAGGATAATGATGGGGGATATATGCATTAAAGTATATACTTAAATATTTACTTTTTATTTTAAAAAGGAAATCGTGTGTGTGTGTGTGTGTGTGTGTGTGTGTGTGTGTGTGTGTGTGTGTGTGTGTGTGTGTGTGTGTGTGTGTGTGTGTGTGTGTGTGTGTGTGTGTGTGTATGTGTGTGTGTGTGTGTGTCTTTCTGTCTGTGTCTGTGTCTATGTCTGCGTGTCTGTGTGTATGTGTTAGTTACTGTTTTAAGCACTATACAGGATTTATTTTTGGAATCTATTGGGGGTAAGAACATTTGTGCGCCCTCCCCAATGATTTGAGATAATCCTAATGATTTCAGATAATCCTGATGATTTGAGATAATCCTAATGATTTGAGATAATCCTAATGATTTGAGATAATCCCGATGATTTGAGATAATCTGAATAATTTGAGATAATCCTAATGACTTGAGATAATCCTAATGATTTGAGATAATCCTGATGAACATACTATTATAAGCTTAGTGGACACAGATGCTCAATGCTGACTCTCTTGGCGGAGGCTGTGCTGCTGCCTCATCAGCTTATTTGTTTATGTAGATGATAACCTGGTATTATTGGAACTGACCAGCAAACTATTCATCATCATCATCATCCTTTACGCCCAGTGGTGTGTAGGGCAGCAACAAAGTCTTTCCACCCCTGCCTATCCTGGGCCAGCCTGGCCAATGAACTCCAAGACTGCTGCATGGCTTCCATCTCACATTCCACTGTCCTCCTCCATATTGTTCTCTTGGTCTTGGTGACAAACTATTACCGACCCCTTATGTTGCAGGTCCACACAAGCAATATCTATGCCAAAATGGACGATGTTTTTCTGCTCTCTAAATATGTGAATGGTGACTTTCGAAAAACGAGAGCTATCTGCACATCTCCAATTCTTGTTAGTTTTCTGTTACAGAGAGAGAGGAGAGAGAGAGAGAGAGAGAGAGAGAGAGAGAGAGAGAGAGAGGAGAGAGAGAGGGAGAGAGAGAGAGAGAGAGAGAGAGAGAGAGAGAGAGAGAGAGAGAGAGAGAGAGAGAGAGGGGAGAGAGAGAGAGAGAGAGAGAGAGAGAGGAGGGATTTATTTATTTATTTATTTATTTATTCTTTCATATCGAGGATAACAGAATAAGCAATCATGTGCTTTTTTTCATCCGGTCCCCGTGTGTATGCAGTTTTGTAAATATTGTCATCTGTTCCCACCGGCACACGATGGCCTACTCTTACGAAAAGCGGAACAGGATTTAACGTGTGCGCAAGATGTTCTGCGTGCGTTCGCACACGGGCCTCGGTTTAAAGTCTCATCCTTAAAGGACTTTTGGGAAGAGTGGAGTCAGCACTGATGTTAACTCCAGGAAGAAAATTTCCTCGACCGGACTCGAACTCGGGTCTTAAAATTGCCAGCGCAATGTTCTGACCACTAGGCTATCCGCCCCCGCGGGAGAGAGAGAGAGAGAGAGAGGAGGCAGGAGGGGGAGAGAGAAGGGGCGGAGGGAGAGAGGAGAGAGACAGAGAAGATAGAGACAGAGACAGAGAGAGACAGCGAGAGAGAGAGGGAGACAGAGAGATAGAGAGAGCGAGAAAAATTAATTGATTGATTGATCGATTACTCGATCAATAAATGAGCAAGAATTGTCGATGGAAAAAAAAAGCACAATAATTGTGGCTTTATTCATTCGGAGAGAGATAGACAGAGACAGAGACAGAGACATAGAGACACAGAGAGAGAGAGGCAGGGGGGGACAGGCAGACAGACAGACAGGCAGAAAGACAGACTGACAGACAGACAGACAGACAGAGACAGTGTGTGTGTGTGTATGTTTTGTTTGTGTTTGTGTTTGTGTGTGTGTGTGTGTTGTGTGTGTGTGTGTGTGTGTGTGTGTGGTGTGTTGTGGTGTGTGTGTGTGTGTGTGTGTGTGTGTGGGTGTGTACAGCATTCTCTTTTCTTGCTCTTTCCATCCACACCAGATTCACTCTAAATCACAATACACAAAATTTTCATGATTTGCAGCTTTTAATTTGAAAAAAAATACATAGAAGCATTATGGCACGAAAATGTTAAGGAGCAAAAGAAATACAGGGATCTTGTTTAGTATTGTTTGTATAAGTATGGGCTTGAAATTGGAAGCACAAAAATAGAGTGCTTTTACAACATCAAATTATTTAGTATTGATGCATTGACAGGTGCTATAGTATGTTTATGAGATACATACCAAGTAATCAATCATAAACATGCCCTAATACAATAAGTTCGATTTTTTTCTCACGAACTATTATCAGTTATATCACACTATGCGTTTTGTAAAAGCTGAAATGCCTGAAAAGTCGTAAGCATTCTGTGTTTGTAAGCATTCTCTATCTGTATCTGTTTTATATAAAATGGTCTCACTGTACCATTTGACATGTAATCATGTATACTTTCTATTGTGATCATATAAACTTACTGCCAATGCATACTCTCTGTTCTAGAAATGTACCTCTATTGCCATCTATGTATTTGTGCCTTTTTCATTTCCTGCCCAATAATCTGAGCAATGCTCTTGCAAAACATTTCACAATTTTGCAGGCAGAACAATAAAAGCAAACAGCAAGCATGAACTAATAAAATCTCAGGTTGAGCTCCATATTCCGTTGCAGTCCTCGTGTCCTGTGTGTCATCATGTAGGGTCCAGCTCATTCTGTTTCACACCAAGTGTTGTCGGTGTAGTTGAGTTCCTTGAAGCGAGGGTCTTTCTTGAAGGGATACGCCAGAACAGGTTCCACCTCCTCCGCCTTGTAGAGTTTCAGCAGCGTGTGCATGAACAGGACCACAGCTGGCTTCTCCTTGGCGAGGTCCTTCTTCTCTGAGGGGTCCACTGTCATCAACAGAGTGAGTGTGTCAGGTCTTTACAGAGATCAGGAAGGATTGTCAGATGTTTGATAAAAAAAACAGTGGTTATCAGGTCTTAATACAATCATATCATCAGTATCATACGATACGGTAACAGGTTTGATGTACACGGTTAAATCATCATGGTCATTCAATGCAGTAATAGAGTTCATCACATAATTATGGTTGCCTATGTGTGGCTGTGGCAGTGTGTGCATGCACTGTCTGTTGTTGTTCTCACGTCCTGCTCCCTGGCAAAGAATCAGCCCACTCACCTTTCAGGTTGTACAGCTCACACTTATGACAGTCTCCCTTGACTTGGACACTACCAGGCCTGATTTTCTCCAGCACATTCAGAATGGAGTCCATGGTCATGGGTCTCCTTGCCCGTAACTTCTCAAACCCTTTCAGGCCAGAGAGAGAACGAACAGCTTTCATCACCTTGACTTCATCACTCTCATGGGGTCTCCTCTCCATGGCCCCCTCTCTCTTGTGTCTGGTGAGGGCAGAGCCATGCACAGCCAGGTCCTGGCCCAAGTCGTCCACGCTTCTCCTCCTGCGGGCTTGGAAGGCTTTGGGGTCACCTTCGATCAGCTTGTACTTGCCAGCCCTGTGTGAGGACAGGGGCTGAGTTAGGAAAAGCTTACACACTGCACTGAGTCTGTGATGCTGTGGTGAGGAAATATACGTTACGCTGATGAAACACACGTACATACACTCTATCACAGAACAACACAAAAAACCCAATGTGACTAGGGAGTTGTCCCAGGTAAAAATCTGTATGTAACAGAGTGGACATTTTTTATATCCCATCTCTGCACAGCATCTCAGTGGGTACATCTAACCAGTTAGGATGCGACCTCCAAAGAGAGGGTTGCATAAATTCTACCTTCCACCATGTAGGCGAAGTGTATGAAGTGTATTTGACCACCACCCAAAGAAACAGAGCATCACACAATTTGCAGGTGTGTCCCAATTTTGTAAAACCATGCTGCCACAGGGCTCTGATCAATGGGAGGTAATCTACTTACAACCCCATCACATGTAGAAAAAAGACAACACTAACAGGAAATGCAAAGATGAGTGGTGTGCACTTGTAGTGCTTTTCCATTGCGGAAGGCCACCTGAATTTCCAGGATAGCAGTCTCTGTGACAGAAAGTGGTATGCACTACAATACCCAGCAATTCAGGCTATCTCAAATTTTATGAAACACTAAACTAATAGTTCCTCAAAACTCATCAAAGATGGAGGAAATCAATATTTGACAGAACAAACAGGAAAAACAGTATACAGTTGGGTTCTTGTTCTGATTAAGAAACAACAAACACCTTGTACACTGTCTGCATTCAGGAAAGAAACCAGTAAAGGCTTGAAGGATTGTCTTTATTAAGAATAAAAAAGATGAAAGTTTCCAGCAGGACATGCAGGACATGGCATGATGTACCACAGGGATCTGACCTGATGGCTGCATTGTCTCCATGGATGTTGTAGATGAAGGTTTGCCTGGGACTTTTAGAGCCGTACCGCAAGTGATTCCACTGATCTACACCATCCACATCTGGGAAAATGGTAAAATGAAGGGAAATTGAAGGAGGTGAAATAAATAAAGTATATAATGATGCATAAAGAAACAATACAAAGGTAAATATCATTCACCTGGACCACAATCTTCTTGAAGGAATGCAAGCATATTACATCTTAATTTGAAACATAGAGCATTGCAAACCAGAAAACCAAATAATCAGCAAAATATAGCTTGTCATAATTGCATTATCATTGTCAATATTTGCTATCAAATAGGGACTGAATTTTTTTTTTTTAATCACAAGAGATGTTTGATGTTCAGTTTCAAATCAAGTTAACAGAATGACAAAAGTTCTTTAAAATGATTTCCTTTTCTGTCGTAAGTTTTTTTTTACCCCCAAAAGAGCAACAGAAACACATTAAAAGCAAAACATGAAAAAAGAAGTTGAGAGAGAGATGCACACATAACTATCACAAAAATCAGTACATACTTCCTGCATAAACTCCAGCAGCTGAGAGGATTGTAGTGAACCAGTCTGAAATGTGGAACAGACTGAACACACACACACACACACACACACACACACACACACAACACACACACACACACACACACACACACACACACTTTGACTTTGACTTTGACTTTGACTTTCTCTCTTCCTCAACTGCTGTAATGGTTTACAGTTAAGTGATAACATTCTTAATAAAACTAAGGTGATGGTCTTTAGGAAAGGGGGGCTCCATCAAAACAGGAACAATGGTTTTACAATGGTATCAGGTTAGAAGTTGTAAATCAGTTTTGCTATGTAGGGTTCAGTTTTACAACAAAAGTTAGCTGTAAATTAGGTACAGAGTATTTAGTTACAAAGGGAAAGAAGGCAGTGGTTCAGTTAAACAAAGTCATTTACAGGTATATAGAGATGAAGGCTAGTACCCTCTTCAAGATTTTCGATACTAAGATTCAGCCAATTTTATTGTGTTCATCAGAAATATGGGGAACAAACAGACAAGAACAT
>CM060334.1:39993264-39995764 GCA_030674155.1 Stramonita haemastoma | reverse complement strand
TAAAAGCCCTTTCAGTTTGTAGAATTGTTATGGTGCTGATTTACAAATTATGATAATTATGATGGTAACAGGATTTCAATGAATCAACAAAAATGAATTCCGTATTTTTTGCGTGCAAACACACACACACACACACAACACACACACACACACACACACACACACACACACACATACACACACACACCACACACACACACACACACACACACACACAACACACACACACACACTCACACACACTCACACACACGCATGCACGCATGCACGCACGCACGCACGCATGGAAATAGAAACAAAATGTTAATATCATTGTAAGAAAACAAGCTGAAACAAACTAGATTGCCATCTAAACATTGGAAACAACAAATATCCATGTGCTCTGCATATCATTATGATGTTTAAAAATGGTTATCAATACTTCCCAGGTGGTTACCTATTTTTTAACCTTTCAGTAACATTTTCAGCTTGAGTAAAAGGAAAAGATAAAGGTGTCCCATAACCTAATTTTGTCATTGGGGAGCAAGGCATCAGACTTCAGCTTTTCCACTGACCAGCATATTGAGGGCGACACCAGTCTACACTCCCTTGCCGATTTACCTTCCCTGACACTAAAGAGGGCAGGTACCCATTTACAGTTGGGCGAACTGGGGGGACTGTGCTGAAGCCAAGGCATGGAAACTGTCACCCATCCACTCAGTAACCACACTCAATCCAGCTGAACTTTAACTTGGGGAAAGCAAGTGCTCTGACTACTGAGAAATTCTGTCCAGGTAGCATTTATTTTCAAGCCTCTTTCTAACAACTTATATATGCCAGCAGTTATTTTGAGACCCTGAAGCCACACTGAACGTTGCAGTCAGTCACCTGAAGTGGCCAGTGAGGAGCGGTGTAGTGCAGAGCCAGGAAAAACGGAGTGCCTTTGGACTGCTGGATCAGTTCAATGGCTCTGTTGGTGAAGATGTCCTGCAATCACAGCGAAAATCATCCGTCTTTGTCTGTCTGGTGCCTGCAGTTTGTCTGTCTAGTGCCTGTGATTTGTCTGTCTAGTGCCTGTAGTTTGTCTAGTGCCTGTGGTTTGTCTGTCTAGTGCCTGTAGTTTGTCAGTCTAGTTTCTGTAGTTTGTCTGTCTGGTGCCTGTAGTTTGTCAGTCTGGTGCCTGTGGTTTGTCAGTCTGGTGTCTGTTGTTTGTCAGTCTGGTGCCTGTAGTTTGTCAGTCTGGTGCCTGTAGTTTGTCAGTCTGGTGCCTGTAGTTTGTCAGTCTGGTGCCTGTAGTTTGTCAGTCTGGTGCCTGTAGTTTGTCAGTTTGGTGCCTGTAGTTTGTCAGTCTGGTGCCTGTAGTTTGTCAGTCTGGTGCCTGTAGTTTGTCAGTCTGGTGCCTGTAGTTTGTCAGTCTGGTGCCTGTAGTTTGTCAGTCTGGTGCCCTTCTGAGAAGTGTCTCTCCTCTTGGCATTCACCAGACTATTTCTCTCCTTGTGTGACAGGATGCTAATGATACACTGAGTAATACCCCTGTTCTCTATGCAGGACAATGCAATGATTCTGTTTGATATTTGTGCTTCCAGTTCTGCTGGTGAGAAACTTGTTCTGTAGTAAACTAGAATCACTGCTCTCTTTGCATGACTTAACCTTCACTGATATCCCTGTTAATTTCTCAAGACTCTTGGTACAAAAATTCCTGTGTCAGTGTATACCAAAAGCTGTGATCACACCAAGTGTGGACGTCCTTCAACAACTCACCGTGGTGTAGTCTGTTTCAGGGCTGGGCTGCAGAGTGTAGTTGGAGAAGAAGTCGTAGATAGTTCCTGGAGCGTTGGGGTCAACTGTAGCACACACAGAGAGGATGTTAGGATGAACAGGATTGTGTAGGACGTGCACACACTCTCTCTGTTTGTCTTTATCCATGTGAGTGCGTGTACAAAGGTGTGTGTGTGTGTGTGTGTTGTGTGGTGTGTGTGTGTGTGTGTGTGTGTATGTGTGTGTGTATGTGTGTATGTGTGTGTGTTGGTTGTGTGGAGAGAGAGAGTGAGAGAGAGAAAGAGGTTTTGAAAGCTTGTTAGGATTCTTTAAGAACTGCTGGCAAGTTATAAGCAACAGTGCGAGTAAGACTAACTCCATCATTTATTTGACACGAATGAATGCCCAGTGACTGTAAGAACATTACTTTGATATCAGTTAATTTTCCATTCTCCCTCCATATACCTCTTACATTCAATTTTATTTGTCCTATCAAAATATGTGTGTAGATTATTTCACGTCTGTAACTTATCTAAACACTTATAGTTCAACAGACACTCAGAACCATGGTGGCTGTCAATAGTCCCTCTACACTACATTAAGAAAGAGTGAATGAAAAAATCCATTATTTCTTCTACAGTACAATATCCGTCGTTATAGCAGTTGTTGCCTCAGTATTTCCTATTTGTTGAGCTAAAAAATCAACAAAATCACTTTGCAGCTTAAAGGTTAGGAATATGTGAAGGTTGTTGAATATTCACTC
>CM060334.1:39988160-39993164 GCA_030674155.1 Stramonita haemastoma | reverse complement strand
AGAAGCAGATTGGCCAGATTAGTGTCGTGGATTTTGTTGTTTGAAGTGGCACGGGAAATCTGCTTTGGGAGCTTTATTTCCACATTTATGCTAATAACGGCATGGGACCTTGGAGGAGAGGGGGATGGGTTTTTGCCACATCAGTTGCATTTTGGCAAGTTTGTTTTTGTATGAGATTATCGATCAACTTTTGCCAAACCTGTAAATTTTCAAAAATAATGGCAGAGTGCCAAGTTTGCACTGGATTTCATTATTTTTTTTTAATTTACATGAAAACTCTTTATTTGTCCTTGGCAACTAGCTTCCATTCTTCGTTAAAGCGAATAATCCTCGAAATTGGATATGGCTGCCTCTTTCGAAGTTTTCAAACTTCCCACACTGCACGCACCTTCTACCCAGTGTGTCTTTTTTTTAATTTGGGGTTTTCACTATGACTTGAATTGGTGAGCAATTTACAAATAGTTGAGTGAGGTATGGGGACGGGATAGCCATTGGTAAGAGCACCACTTTCTCAATTTTTTTTTAGCAATCGAGTGGGGGTTTTTTTAAAAGGGGGATAAAGTGCCGTTTGGCACCTTGGTTTCCCCCTTTTCACCCGTTGTAAATGGGTACTGCCCCTTTGGGTCGGGAAGGTAAAAAACGAAGGAGAGGGATGGGCCCCCGCCCTCAATATGCGGGGCCCCTAGAGAAGCTGGGTTCTGATGTCCGCCCCCCCTACGCCCAACTGTTATGGGACCCTTTTTTTACCCTTTTACCTTATTATATGAAAAAAATGCATGTTATTTGGTTGACCCAAGGATTTCTGTATAACAACAGAGAGTACAAAAACTTTTTACATTGACTGATGGGCATAAAAAATATTAAACTAGAGGGGTTTTTGTTACCAGTTTTTTTCTTTTTTTTTCACGGGGAAGGGTAGGTCAGTGGTCAGAGCACTCGTTTTTCCCCAAGCTATAGCGTAAAGTTTAAAGGAACGCTGACGTGGCTCCTCTTGAGTGGGTCATTGTACAATGCCTCAGTTCACCAAGCTGTAAATGGGCACCGGGAAGGTTAAGCATCAGTAGAAAAGGAGAAGGGCGCTGCCCTCAAGATGCTGGCCCCTAGAGAAGCTGAGGTTTCTGACACCTTGCTCCCAAAAGACTTCAAGGGGTATGGGAACACATCTACCTTTAGTGTTTGTTTCTCTTTGGAAGCGAATATCAATATCTGCCATGGTTTTTCAGAAGAAAAAAAAAAACTAGCTTCATATGAAAACAGGGGTGACAACTCAACCGCAATATCAAGAGGAACATCGGCATGATTTACAATGCTTCAATTTTTCTCTTTAGAAATTTACTTGACAGTAAAAAGTCGGCAGTGTGTTATATGACATGGTGTGTAGGATTTTGCCTTTGTAAACCACCTTCATGCAGTCTTTTCAATGATATTTTGCGAAAATGTTATACAGCTTTAGAGGTTTATGCAATGGAATGTGTGTGTGTGTTTGTGTTTGAGTGTGTGTGTGTGGGGTGTGGTGTGTGTGTGTGTGTGTGTGTGTGTGTGTGTGTGTGTGTGTGTGTGTGTGTGTGTGTGTATGTGTAAGAATTTAAAAGAATTTCACATTTGGGAGTTGTCACTCATTAGAAAAAGACAGATAAGAAGTGAATATGTAGTACTATGTAGATATGATTATTCACAGCGTTTAAGATGACACAGTCCTCAAAACTAACTATTCTGAAAAAAAAAAGAAAGCAAAAACTACAACAATGGAATGAGCCTAACACGATTTTAAAAAGATACAATAACATTGTACCATACAACAACAACAAAAAAATGCTTATGTTTAATATCCAAGTACATACATAAAGACAAAAAAACCTTCGTGAGGATCTACAATTTTAATACGATGATTTCACATTCTTTTTTTTATATGCAACCTTCACAAAGTTGAAGTCACTGAGCAGAAGCAGTTGCCCCACCCAAAAGTTTTCACATATCTGTGTAACTTGAAAATCACATCGTGTTAGTATCTGCAAAATACACGCATTGTGTCAGTTACACAGTATTCACATTAATATTTTACATGGTAAAACACACTGTTCCGTAGCGCGAAGCGGGAGCCAGTACATTCCTTTGGACACAAAACTGCGCTGCTTGTTATTGAGAGCGAAGGCATTGCAACGTCAGCTGCATGAAGAATGTTCAAGATGACGCCATGTAGTCAGTCCTCTCCTCCTCCGTCATCACGGGTTTCATGACGTCATCTGGCTCACGGAGGCGTAACCGTAACGTCACTGCGTTAATTTCTGAAACCTTCGGCAGATACACCGTTTCCATTTCCTCGCTTCCGTCTGAACGTCGACGTGAACATACCTGCCAACAGTGAGAACAGGATTGGATTATGGGGATTGGTGTTCATGTGCATAATAAGTCTTTGAACACAACAGTGGGATCATAGTACCCCCCCAAAAGTGCCATAGTAATGATTTAAAGTAAACATAAGCAATAACAGAATAATGATATATTATTACTAGAAGCACACGTGTCATATCATAAGGTTGAATGCATACCTAAAAGTATGCTTTCAGTGCTGCTAATGCATTTATTAAAACAAAAGAAGAGGAGGAAGAGTACATTGAAGCTCATAATTTTCTGTTTTAGGTTTGGGATTCTTTTTTTTTTCTTCTTTTTTTTGGAGAGAGAGAGAGAAGAGAGAAAAAGAGAGTGGAGAGAGAGAGATGAGAGAGGAGAGAGAGAGAGAGAGAGAGAGGAGAGAGAGAGGAGAGGGAGAGAGAGAGAGAGAGAGAGAGGAGAGAGAGAGAGAGAGGAGAGAGAGAGAGAGAGAGAATGGCAGGAAGCGGTACGTTAGATGGAAGGAGATGAGTGGACACACGGATGTTTTTGGCCATTGCTCTCACTGACCTCCTGACCAAGCTTGTGTGTGGGGTGAGAGAGGTCAGGCCGGCCATCTGGGAGGTGTTTAAATAGAGACAAGCAATGCATGTGTAATGTATCGGCGTGGCAGGCTAGGACTCCTGTCTCCACTGTCTCAATGATGGCGTGTGTTCTGTTAGGCCTCAAGCAGAGGTGTTCCGTCTGATGGAAAGTTGCATGACCCCCTTGTATAAGAGTATAGCAAGTGCTCAGTGACTGGATTATAATATTCTCCGATCCCATCTCCCCCCCCCCCCCCCCCTTTCCTATCACATGAATATTCATTATCTTTTTATCTCTGCTCATAATTCTTTCGCTTTCTGTCTCTGTCAAATGAATATTTTTGTCTGCAATTTACTCTTTTCTTGGACATATCTTTCTTTTTTTGTTGTTGTTACGTCCAACACCGAGCCAAGATTGTCCAAAGTTGAATTCAAATGGAGTATGACCCCTTTTAAGTGATATGGCAAAAATCCTATGAATTGAAATGAATGATAGGATTAAAGGAAAAACAAATGAAGCCTAGATGTTACAGCAACTTGATTAAAATAGAAAAAAAACGGTATAAATTTTATACAGCCAGAATATCACAAAACTTCTGTTGTATACAAAAAAAAACAAACCCAATGAATAAACATCGTTGCATGGCTTATTTAAATGCAGATGAGGAGACTGGTGTCTTGGATCTGGGTTTGGAGTGTCGAGCAGAGGTGGGGTAGCTCAGTGGTCAGAGCAATTGCTTTCCCTAAACCTGAGGTTAGTTTATTTATTTTATTCTTTTATATCCAGGAAAATGGAACAAGCACCCGTGGGCTTTTTTTACATCCAGTCCCCGTGTGTATGCAGTTTGTAAATCTTGTCATCTGTTCCCACTGGCGCACAATGGCCTACTCTTACGAAAAGCGGAACAGAATTTAGCGTGTGCGCAAGATGTTCTGCGTTTGTTCGCACACGGGGCCTCGGTTTATAGTCTCATCCTAAAGACTTTTTGGGGAGAGCGGAGTCAGCACTAATGTTAACCCCAGGGGAAAAATCCCCTCGAACTGGAATCGAACCTGGGTCGTCAAATTGCGAGCGCAATGTTCTGACCACTAGGCTATCCCGTCCCCCTTAAGCAGTATTGAGCGTGGTGACCAAGAGTTCGGGTGATGGTTCGTTCGTGCGCCTTAGCTTCAGTACAGTCCCACAGCTCACCCAGCTAACTGTAAATAGGTACCTTCCCTCTTTAGAAACAGGAAAAGTAAAGCAGCGAGGGAGAGGAGAGGAGATGGGCGCCGCCCTCACGATGCTGATTCCCAGAGAAGCTGAGGCCTCTGTCTGGAAGTAAGAGCGTTGCGCATTGCGCTCGTGATCTGCTGACCTGGGTTCGAACCCTGATCAAGCAGAAATTTCTCACTGGAATCATTATCTCTGCCAACTCACTCCTTCCAATAGTTCGTATGGGACCATAAACCGATTTGATTTGATTTGATTTGATTTGATTTGATTAGATTTGATTTCTTCTTTTATATCGGGGATAATGGAATAAGCACTCTTGCGTTTTTTTACATCCAGTCCCCGTGTGTATGCAGATTTGTAAATGTCATCTGTTCCCACCGGCACACGATGGCCTACTCTTACGAAAAGCGATGTCCCGTGTGCAAACGCAGACAGAACATCTCTTTTGCGCACACGTTGAAACTTCTCCTGCCTTTTCAACGGAGTAAGCCATTGTGTGTCGATTAGAACGGATGACAAAATTTACAAAACCGCGTACACACGAGGACTGGCTGTAAAAGAACACATGAGTGCTTATTCCATTTTTCTCCAAAAATAAAACAAAAGTAAACAATAAAGGGTTCAATGTGTCTAAAAGCCAGCGTGGACAAGACAGAAGAAAAGCAGTCTGAGGATACACACGTACTTTCTTCTTCTTCTTCTTCTTCTATCCCGTAGTCTATTTAGACCGTAGGGGCGCCATGGAAGACCTCGCAACCAGCCCTCTCCATTTCCCTCTGTCCTCGACCTTTCTCAGGGTGTCACTCAGCCTGAGGCCCGTCCACTCTCGGATGTTGTCCTCCCATCTCTTTCTCTGCCTGCCTCTCCTTCTCC
>CM060334.1:39980660-39983160 GCA_030674155.1 Stramonita haemastoma | reverse complement strand
TCTGCCGCTGTAAGGTTAAGTGGTAGAAACTGCCTCTAAAAAGAGAGTGGGGAGAGAGAGAGAGAGAGAGAGAGAGAGAGAGAGAGAGAGAGAGAGAGAGAGAGAGAGAGAGAGAGAGAGAGAGAGAGAGAGAGTTTGCCCTTCTCTGCCTCTGTAAGGTAAGGGGCAGAAATTGCCTCTAAAAAGAGAGTGGGGAGAGAGAGAGAGAGAGAGAGAGAGAGAGAGAGAGAGAGAGAGAGAGAGAGAGAGAGAGAGAGAGAGAGAGAGGGAGACAGACAGACAGACAGACAGACAGACAGACAGACAGACAGACAGATAGACAGAGAGACAGAGAGACAGATAGACAGACAGACAGACAGACGGACCGACCGACAGACAGACAGACAGAGAAACAAAAAGACAGATGACAAAATTTACAAAATAGTATACACACAGGGACTGATGTAAAAAAAAAAAAAAAAGCACAAGAACACTTATTCTAATTTCCTGAGATAAAAAAGAGAAAACCGCGTAAATAGAAAAGAACAACTGTGCAATCATCAACTCTCTAAATCTAAACGAAGACTGATTTTCCTTTTTAATTGTCTGCCTTCAAATGGAATTAATTTATAACCCCCTTTAAAACAGCAATACGTCACAACAAAGGAAAAAATTGTCCGAACAGGCGAACAGTAAAAATCGTACAATACATTGGCCTAATACATAAAAAATGGACAAAACTTTAATAATACGCTCACCTAATTTATACAAATTCGACAAAATCATCAAATCATATCGAACATAGTCCGAATAGTTACCATCACAAACCATGCCCAAAAAGTTCCTTTAGACCAGACGCAATAATGTTTAAATGTAGATCACATTTATATGTAAATATCTGTCTGTATTCTGTAGTGGCTTGGGGAAAGCTAAGTGGTCAGATCGCTTGCTTTCCCTATGTCAAAGTTAAGCAGCCTCGAGCGTGGTTACCAACTGGATGAGTGACCGTTTGTGCGCCTTGGCTTCAGTACAGTTCCCCCCCCCTCCCCCAGTTCACCCAGCTGTCAATGGGTACCTGCCCTCTTTAGGGTCATGGAAGGTAAAGCAGCGAGAGAGAGAGAGAGAGAGGATGAGAGAGAGAGAGAGAGAGAGAGAGAGAGAGAGAGAGAGAGAGAGAGAGAGAGAGAGAGAGAGAGAGAAGATGGGTGCTACCCTCAACATGCTGGCCCCCTAGAGAAGCTGAGGTCTCTGATGCTTCGCTCCCCTACGACCACATAGGTTATGGGACACCTTTACCTTTACCCTTTACCTTTTTTTTTATTCTGTAGTAAATTTTCCAATATTACATAATTACCATAGGGAGATGGAGTCAATACCAGATGTTAACTCTAGGGGGGGGGGGGGGAGGAATCCCCTTGAGTGGGCGTCTGTGTGGAGGCTTGAACCCAGGCTCAATCCCAGCTGTGATATTGTGGGTGCAAGACTCTAAACTCTAGGCTGTCGATATCATTTTTTAATGTTTTTTATTCTTTTATATCGAGGATAATAGAATAAGCACTTATGTTCCTTTTGATATCAAGTCCCCGTGTGTATGCAGTTTTGTCAAATTTTGTCATCTGTTCCCACCGGCAAACAATGGTCTACTCTTACTTCAGTTCAAAAGTGCTAGTTGGTAGACACTATTGAAAGCTCAGGTTAAAAAAAAGAAAGAAAGACGGTTGTTGTTGGGGGTTGGGGGGGGGGAGAGGGGTGGTGGTGGTTCTGTGCTGGGCATTTTGACATGTTATAGTTACTGTTAATGGGGTCTTTTGGGGGATCAGCGTTTTTATCGATTCTGATTCCTGCTTCGCAATCGTATGCAAAGTGGTTGGTGTGCCTGGAGT
Source organism: Stramonita haemastoma (assembly GCA_030674155.1). Lineage (NCBI taxonomy): Eukaryota > Metazoa > Mollusca > Gastropoda > Neogastropoda > Muricidae > Stramonita > Stramonita haemastoma. The sequence goes on along the minus strand of CM060334.1, from coordinate 39,981,298 downwards.
GTTACTGTTGTATCTAGCTTCATCAAAAAAAAACCCCAACAACTTGTGACACTGTATTTGATTTCAAACAAGGAACTTGTTTGTGCCTGCTTACTTGGAATTCTAAACAAAAGCCGAAAAGCTTACACAATATCAACAGAAGAGGAGCAAAAAGAAACATTAAGTGATTCATTTTGAAAAAAAAAAAACCACGAAACAATCAGGAAAGATGAATAGACAAAGATGTATGTTTGCAGAGTATGTGTACATGCGTGTGGGTACGTGTATGAAACATCAGGAAATGTGTCATGGTATTTTGGAAAAAAAAAACCAACGTCCCCCCTCATAAAACCTACAACCTACCCAACCCCCCCCCCCCCCCCCTGCCCCAGATAAATAAACACCTTGCTTCCATGCTCTAGAAACAAAGAACTTATGTGTGGATACTGATGCAACCTGATAACTGGGTTCTATTGGTGTGGTAATGAGATGTTTTAATAAGGGCTGATGTCATTAGAAGTGTGTGTCAGTTTTTTTTTAACAGGTCACTTTTCCTCTGGAGTTAACATCAATGCGACTCCACGCCCCCCAAAAGTCCATTTGGATGAGATGATAAACAGATGTCCCGTGTGCAAACTCACGCAAAACATCTTGCGCAC
>CM060334.1:39943063-39980560 GCA_030674155.1 Stramonita haemastoma | reverse complement strand
ATTCTTTTATCAAGAAAAGGAATTTATATTCATTGCTGTTGTCTTCTTCATACTCATTCTCCCCATCACAACCATCATCAGTCTTTTTCTTGTGATGACTATCCCCATGGTTGCTGTGACAGAATGGCGGGGACACTCACTTCTCAGCCAACAATGACCCCCTGAGGGAAAGAAAAACCACGCTGTATGAAGGAGGGTCAAAGTGCCCAGTATGGCCTATAGCCCAGGACTGCTGACCAACACTCCCCGTACCAGTGATGCGTGAGTAGACTCACTACCTCACCTTTCACTCTCCTGTCCCTAGTCTCTCTTTACTATATCTCTGGTTACTCAATTTTTTCTGATCCATATTTGCTTCTTTTGTATAATGGGGACTTCAGCTGCCCTTCAGTCGTGTCCCTGTGTTCATTTTACCTCTGGCACAACAGAGTTCTGTGTATCATCCAATGCTTATTTTTGCACATGTCTTTTTATATTCTTTATTTCTCTTATTTGGCAGATAAAGGAATAAACACTCGTGTGCATTTTTACATTGAGTCTCTGTGTGCATGCGTTAGGCTTGGGCTTGGGATGGAACAAAGGGTTCATTCATATCATTAGGAAAGCAAATGCACAAAAGGTATAGATTCATGACTGATCAAAGAGGAAAATCACACATTGTTCTAAGTCATGATTATGAACATAGTATCAGGTATAACCAAATCACAAAAATATGATGTCTAGGGAAATTTGTGGAAATCATACGTATAAATTACGTATCGAATCATAAAAGTTTTTCAATATACATCTTGGATTAACCTCGTCTTTCCTTTACTGATAAAATAAAAAAATATATTTAGACATACTAACGCCTGTACCCATCATTTGTTGCTTTAAACAGATCATGCAATGGTACATTGATACATTCACTTAAGAATTTTTCTCTCAAGCCAGCATATATGTAACATTTGCATAGAAAGTGGGCTTTATTTTCAACTTTCATTTTACAGAAGGGACACATTTTTTCTCGATTATTCTCACTATATATTTATATACATTATCATTAAGTGGTAGAACGTCAAGTCCTGCTTGTGTAATTGCTACTCGAAAGCAGTACATATCAATAGAGTTTATATAATCCTCTTTACAAAAATACTTTTAAATGATCTGTAATTGTCATACCTATCTTTATCTCTTATAGTCCCATCCCATTCTTAAAGAACATATCTACTTATCTTTGTTTAAACATACCTAAGAAAAGGTTTACTTCCCCAACGCCTTGTTGCATCCAAACAATATTAAAACCTGTTTCATACAAAATTTCTCTTATTTTTTAAAATTCAGCAGTATTTACCATTTCTATCTAGCTCTAACAGCATGCAGTAAGCATTATATGGTATTCTAGTTTGATCCATTTGCAATAGTTTTAACCAGTACCTAATGGTTCTTGTACATGAATTGACATAAAGTGGATATCTACCCAAATATTCATTTACCATCTTATTAAGTGTTCTTACAGGTACTCCTAAAATCTTTTACATGCCATCAAGTGATTTTTTTAATGTTCTTTTATGCTTGTTTCCCATATTTCTGATGAATACAATAAAATTGCCTGAATGTTAGTATCGAAAATCTTGAAGAGGGTACTAGCGTTCATCTCTCCTGTGAATGACTTTGTTTAACTGAACCACTGTCTTTGTAAATAAATGCTCTGTACCTAATTTACAGCTAACCTTTGTTGTAAAACTGAACCTTAAATAGCAAAACTGATTTACAACTTCTAACCTAATACCATTGTAATACCATTGCTCCTGTTTTGGCAGAACCCCCCCCTTTCCTAAAGACCATCACCTTAGTTTTATTAAGAATGTTAACGCTTAACTGTAAATCATTACAGCAGTCGAGGGGGAAGAGAGAAAGTCAAAGTTCAAGTGTGTGGTGTGTGTGTGTGTGTGTGTGTGTGTGTGTGTGTGTGTGTTTTGTGTGTGTGTGTGTGTGTGTGTGTGTGTGTGTGTTGTGTAAGTGGTGTGTGGTGTGTGTGTGTGTGTTGTGTTGTGTGTGTGTGTGTTGTGTGTGTTCAGTCTGTTCACATTTCAGACTGGTTCACTACAATCCTCTCAGCTGCAGGAGTTTATGCAGGAATATGTACTGATTTTTGTGATAGTGATTGTGCATCTCTCTCTCTCCCCTCTCTCTCTCTCTCTCTCTCTCTCTCTCTCTCTCTCCTCTCTCTCTCTCTCCTCTCTCTCTCCTCTCTCTCTCTCTCTCTCTCTCTCTTCTCTCTCTTCTCTTCCTCTCTCTCTCTCTCTCTCTCTCTCTCTCTCTCTCTCTCTCTCTCTCTCTCTCTCTCTCTCTCTCTCTCCTCTCTCTCCTCCTCTCCCTCTCTCTCTCTCTCTCTCCCCCTCTCTCTCTCTCCTCCTCTCTCTCTCTCTCCTTCTCTCTCTATCTCTCTCTCTCTCCTCTCTCTCTCTCTCTCTCTCTCTCTCTCTCTCTCTCTCTCTCTCTCTCTTACCCTTGAAAAATAAAGATTATTCATTCAAAGAAAGAAAGAAAGATTCATTCATTCATTCATTCATTCATTCATTCATTCATTCATTCTCTCTCTCTCTCAAGGGTGTGTCTTGAGTCCTACTTTGTTTGGAATGTTTATTAATCAACTAGCAACTCATATGTCTGAGAAGGGAAAACATGGTGTACAACTGATACCAGGTGCTGTAGAGTTGTTCATTTTGCTTTTTGCAGATGATGTTGTTTTGTTGTCTTCTACTCCTGTAGGCCTGCAAAATCAGTTGAATATTCTCCATAAGTGTTGTGTGGATATGAAATTAAACATTAATACAGATAAAACCAAAGTTATGGTCTTTAGGAAAGGAGGGGTTTTGGGTAAGGATGAGGAATGGTTTTTAGGAGATAAAAAGTTAGAAGTTGTAAATAAATATTGTTATTTGGGGTATGTTTTTACGACAAAACTTTGTCATAGGCTGGGTACAGAACATTTGTGTGTAAAAGGGAAAAAAGCACTAATAAGTTTAATTAGAGCATTTAAAAAAAACAAAGATATTTCTTACCAGGTTTATTTTAAAGTTTTTGATGTAAAAATTAAGCCAATATTGCTATATGCATCTGAAGTATGGGGAGTAAATCGCTTAGAACATGTAGAAAAAATACATTTGATGGCTTGTAAACGTTTTCTGGGAGTTCCTGTTAAAACACCAAATAAAATGGTTTATGGGGAAGTTGCCAGATATCCTTTATTCATAAACTCATATATTTGTGCAGTTAGATATTGGTTAAAATTACTACAAATGAGTAATCAGAGGTTGCCAAGACAGGCCTACGAAATGCAATTAATTCTAGATCAGAAAGGTAAAAAATGTTGGGTAGCAAGTGTAAGGGAATTGTTGTGCAATTCAGGGTTTAATATTGTTTGGCTACAACAGGGTGTTGGTGATATTCAGGGATTCCTTAGTGCATTCAAGCAAAGATTAATTGATATGTTTATCCAGGAGTGGTCAGGTGTCATGAGAGAGAGTAATAGGTATGCAACATATAGATCTTTTAAGACTGTTTTTGAAAAAGAATTGTATCTTCATAGTATTGATATTTATTGTTTCCAAGTTGCACTGTCACAGGCCAGAATGAATGTTCTTCCTTTAAATAATAATCTCAACCGATACAGCAACAACAATCAAGATAAAAACTGTTCTTTGTGCAAAAACGTTATTGAAGATGAATACCATCTAATATATATTTGTCCATTATATACAGATTTACGAACCAGTTACCTGAAAGATCTTCTTCATGTGCCTATGCCTTTTCTTCTTCAGGCACGTAGTAGATGTCGTTCAGTGCAGCTAGCAACACTTTTATTCCGTGCTATTCGAAGAAGACAGACAGTGGCAGAACTTATGTAAAGTAAATAGATCTAGATCTAATAGTGAAAAAGATGCGTTGTATCAAGTGTGTACCGTTGCTTTATGATGAGACTTTGAACAAATTCGTTATATGCACATACATCCACTCCCCCATCTCCCACTTCGTTTTGAATTGTGGCCCAAGGCTGATGTTCAATAAAAACATTTTCATTTCATTTCATTTCATTTCTCTCTCTCTCTCTCTCTCTCTCTCTCTCTCTCTCTCTCTCTCTCTCTCTCTCTCTCTCTCCTCTCTCTCTCTCTCTCTCCTCTCTCTCTCTCCTCTCTCTCTCTCTCTCTCTCTCTCCTCAACTTCTTTCTTCATCTTTTGCTTTTATTGTGTTTGTGTTGCTCTTTTGGGGTAAAAAAACTTTCAACATTAGAAAAGGAACTCATTTTAAAGAACTTTTGTCATTCTTTCAACTTGATTTGAAACTAAACATCAAACACCTCTTCTGATTTAAAAAAAAATCAGTCCCTATTTGATAGCAAACATTGACAATGATAATGCAATTATGACAAGCTATATTTTGCTGATTATTTGGTTTTCTTGTTTGCAATGCTCTTTATGTTTCAAATTAACATGTAATATGCTTGCATCCCTTCAAAAAGATTGTGGTCCAGGTGAATGATATTTACCTTTGTATTGTTTCTTTATGCATCATTATATACTTTATTTATTTCACCTCCTTCAATTTCCCTTCATTTTCCCATTTTCCCAGATGTGGATGGTGTAGATCAGTGGAATCACTTGCGGTATGGCTCGAAAAGTCCAAGGCAAACCTTCATCTACAACATCCATGGAGACAATGCAGCCATCAGGTCAGATCCCTGTGGTACACCACACCTTGTCCTGCATGTCCTGCTGGAAACTTTCAGCTTTTTTATTCTTAATAAAGACAATCCTTCATGCCTTTACTGCTTTCTTTCCTGTATGCAGGCAATGTACAAGGTCTTTGTTGTTTCTTAATCAGAACACGCACCCAACTGTATACTGTTTTTCCTGTTTGTTCTGTCAAATATTGATTACCTCCGTCTTTGATGAGTTTTGAGGAACTATTAGTTTAGTGTTTCATAAAATTTGAGATAGCCTGAATTGCTGGGTATTGTAGTGCACACCATTTTCTGTCACAGAGACTGCTATCCTGGAAATTCAGGTGGCCTTCCCCAATGGAAAAGCACTACAAGTGCACACCACTCATCTTTGCATTTCCTGTTAGTCTTGTCTTTTTTCTACATATGACGGGGTGGTAAGTAGATTACCTCCCATGTAATCAGAGCCCTGTGGCAGCACTGTGCTACAAAATTGGGACACACCTGCAAATTGTGTGATGCTCTGTTTCTTTGGGTGGTGGTCAAATACACTTCATACACTTAGCCTACATGGTGGAAGGTAGAATTTATGCAACACTCTCTTTGGAGGTCACATCCTAACTGGTTAGATGTGCCCACTGAGATGCTGTGCAGAGATGGGATATCAAAAATGTCCACTCTGTTACATACAGATTTTTACCAGGGACAACTCCCTAGTCACATTGGGTTTTTTGTGTTGTTCTGTGATAGAGTGTATGTATGTGTGTTTCATCAGCGTAATGTATATTTTCTCACCACAGCATCACAGACTCAGTGCAGTGTGTAAGCTTTTCCTAACTCAGCCCCCGTTCTCACACAGGGCTGGCAAGTACAAGCTGATCGAAGGTGACCCCAAAGCCTTCCAAGCCCGCAGGAGGAGAAGCGTGGACGACCTGGGCCAGGACCTGGCTGTGCATGGCTCTGCCCTCACCAGACACAAGAGAGAGGGGGCCATGGAGAGGAGACCCCATGAGAGTGATGAAGTCAAGGTGATGAAAGCTGTCCGATCTCTCTCTGGACTGAAAGGGTTTGAGAAGTTACGGGCAAGGAGACCCATGACCATGGACTCCATTCTGAGTGTGCTGGAGAAAATCAGGCCTGGTAGTGTCCAAGTCAAGGGAGACTGTCATAAGTGTGAGCTGTACAACCTGAAAGGTGAGTGGGCTGATTCTTTGCCAGGGAGCAGGACGTGAGAACAACAACAGACAGTGCATGCACACACTGCCACAGCCACACATAGGCAACCATAATTATGTGATGAACTCTATTACTGCATTGAATGACCATGATGATTTAACCGTGTACATCAAACCTGTTACCGTATCGTATGAAACTGATGATATGATTGTATTAAATAAACATGATAGTACCAGTATTGTGTGACCATGATGGTACCAATGTCGTATGACCATGAGGGTAGGACCATAATTATTATATGATAATGATGGTATCTCCGTATTGTATGACCATGCTGATATGACTGTATTGTATGACCATGATGATATGACTGTGTTGTATGACCATGATGATATGTCTGTGTTGTATGACCATGATGATAATTATGACTGTGTTGTATGACAATAATAATATGACTGTGTTGTATGACCATGATTATATAACCATATTGTATGATTATGATGAATGACTATTGTATGATCATGATTACATGACCGTATTGTATGACCATGATGATATTGACCACATTGTATGACCATGATGATATTGACCATATTGTATGACCATGATGATATGACCCCTTGTCGAAGAGTAGAAAGTAAGAACAATAACAGACAGTACATGCACATACTGCCACAGCCACACACACAAAAATGACCTGACAAATCCTATTACCATTTTCTATGACATCTGACAAGCCTTGCTGATATCTGTAAACACATGAGAAACACACTTACCGTATTACAATATATCTGACATTTGTTACTGTTTTCTGTAAAAATCTGGAAAACACCGTTACAGTCTTAAAAGATATCTGACAACCCTATATGATATCTGTAAAGACCTGACAAAGACTCTTATTGTATCGAAAGATCTGATAATCCTTCCTGATCATTGTAAAGACCTGATAACCACTGTTTTTTTTATCAAACATCTGACAATCCTTCCTGATCTCTGTAAAGACCTCACACACACTGTATCAAAAGATCTGACAATCCTCCCTGACCTCTGTAAAGACCTGACACACACTGTATCAAAAGATCTGACAATCCTCCCTGACCTCTGTAAAGCCCTGACACACTCACTCTGTTGATGACAGTGGACCCCTCAGAGAAGAAGGACCTCGCCAAGGAGAAGCCAGCTGTGGTCCTGTTCATGCACACGCTGCTGAAACTCTACAAGGCGGAGGAGGTGGAACCTGTTCTGGCGTATCCCTTCAAGAAAGACCCTCGCTTCAAGGAACTCAACTACACCGACAACACTTGGTGTGAAACAGAATGAGCTGGACCCTACATGATGACACACAGGACACGAGGACTGCAACGGAATATGGAGCTCAACCTGATATTTTATTAGTTCATGCTTGCTGTTTGCTTTTATTGTTCTGCCTGCAAAAATTGTGAAATGTTTTGCAAGAGCATTGCTCAGATTATTGGGCAGGAAATGAAAAAGGCACAAATATATAGATGGCAATAGAGGTACATTTCTAGAACAGAGAGTATGCATTGGCAGTAAGTTTATATGATCACAATAGAAAGTCTACATGATTACATGTCAAATGGTACAGTGAGACCATTTTATATAAACAGATACAGATAGATAATGCTTACAAACACAGAATGCTTACGACTCTTCAGGCATTTCAGCTTTTACAAAACGCATAGTGTGATATAACCGATAATAGTTCGTGAGAAAAAAAAATCGAACTTATTTTATTAGGGCATGTTTATGATTGATTACTTGGTATGTATCTCATAAACATACTATAGCACCTGTCAATGCATCAATACTAAATAATTTGATGTTGTAAAAGCACTCTATTTTTGTGCTTCCAATTTCAAGCCCATACTTATACAAACAATACTAAACAAGATCACTGTAATTCTTTTGCTCCTTAACATTTTTGTGCCATAATGTTTCTATGTATTTTTTTTTCAAATGAAAAGCTGCAAATCATGAAAATTTTGTGTATTGTGATTTAGAGTGAATCTGGTGTGGATGGAAAGAGCAAGAAAAGAGAATGCTGTACACACACACAACACACACACACACACACACACACACACACACACACACACACACACAAACACAAACACAAACACAAACAAAATATACACACACACACACTGTCTCTGTCTGTCTGTCTGTCTGTCAGTCTGTCTTTCTGCCTGTCTGTCTGTCTGCCTGTCCCCCCTGCCTCTCTCTCTCTGTGTCTCTATGTCTCTGTCTCTGTCTCTGTCTATCTCTCTCCGAATGAATAAAGCCACAATTATTGTGCTTTTTTTTTTCCATCGACAATTCTTGCTCATTTATTGATCGAGTAATCGATCAATCAATCAATTAATTTTTCTCGCTCTCTCTATCTCTCTGTCTCCCTCTCTCTCTCGCTGTCTCTCTCTGTCTCTGTCTCTATCTTCTCTGTCTCTCTCCTCTCTCCCTCCGCCCCTTCTCTCTCCCCCTCCTGCCTCCCTCTCTCTCTCTCTCTCTCCCGCGGGGGCGGATAGCCTAGTGGTCAGAACATTGCGCTGGCAATTTGAAGACCCGAGTTCGAGTCCGGTCGAGGAAATTTTCTTCCTGGAGTTAACATCAGTGCTGACTCCACTCTTCCCAAAAGTCCTTTAAGGATGAGACTTTAAACCGAGGCCCCGTGTGCGAACGCACGCAGAACATCTTGCGCACACGTTAAATCCTGTTCCGCTTTTCGTAAGAGTAGGCCATCGTGTGCCGGTGGGAACAGATGACAACATTTACAAAACTGCATACACACGGGGACCGGATGAAAAAAAGCACATGATTGCTTATTCTGTTATCCTCGATATGAAAGAATAAATAAATAAATAAATAAATAAATCCCTTCTCTCTCTCTCTCTCTCCTCTCTCTCTCTCTCTCTCTCTCTCTCTCTCTCCTCTCTCTCTCTCTCTCTCTCTCTCTCTCTCTCTCTCTCTCTCTCTCTCTCTCTCTCTCTCTGTAACAGAAAACTAACAAGAATTGGAGATGTGCAGATAGCTCTCGTTTTTCGAACGTCACCATTCACATATTTAGAGAGCAGAAAAACATCGTCCATTTTGGCATAGATATTGCTTGTGTGGACCTGCAACATAAGGGGTCGGTAATAGTTTGTCACCAAGACCAAGAGAACAATATGGAGGACAGTGGAATGTGAGATGGAAGCCATGCAGCACTCTTGGAGTTCATTGGCCAGGCTGGCCCAGATAGGCAGGGGTGGAAAGAATTTGTTGCTGCCCTACACACCACTGGGTGTAAAGGATGATGATGATGATGAATAGTTTGTTGGTCAGTTCCAATAATACCAGGTTATCATCTACATAAACAAATAAGCTGATGAGGCAGCAGCACAGCCTCCGCCAAGAGAGTCAGCATTGAGCATCTGTGTCCACTAAGCTTATAATAGTATGTTCATCAGGATTATCTCAAATCATTAGGATTATCTCAAATCATTAGGATTATCTCAAATCATTAGGATTATCTCAAATCATTAGGATTATCTCAAATCATTAGGATTATCTCAAATCATTAGGATTATCTCAAATCATCAGGATTATCTGAAATCATTAGGATTATCTCAAATCATTGGGGAGGGCGCACAAATGTTCTTACCCCCAATAGATTCCAAAAATAAATCCTGTATAGTGCTTAAAACAGTAACTAACACATACACACAGACACGCAGACATAGACACAGACACAGACAAGAAGAACACACACACAACACACACACACACAACACACACACACCACACACACACACACACACACACACACACAACACACACACACCCCCACACACACACACACACACACACACACACACACAACACACACACCACCACACACACACACACACACACACACACACACACACACACTCACTTACACACAAACACACACACACATACACACACTTTCTCTCATCCAGTGTATTGACTCTCAGGCTTGATGGCTAGATGAAAAAAGCAAATTTGCTGCTTACTCAATGTACCATCTGGGAATAAACGTTTGACTTTGACCTTTAGCGAGTCAGGGCACAGGAGAGCTCAGTGATCAGAGCACTCACTTTCCCCCAGCTAAGGTTAAGTATTGAGCATGGTTACTGAGTGGATGGGTGACCGTTTGTGCACCCTAGCTTCAGTACAGCCCCCCAATCTCCCCAGCTGTAAATGGGTGCTTGCCCTCTTTTGGGACAGGGAAGATAAAGCAGCAAGGGAGAGAAGATTGGCATCCCCATCAATATACTGGCTCCTGGAGAAGCTACGGTTTCTGACACTGGCTCCTGAAAGACAAGACAGGTTAAGGGAACACCTTTGACGTTTCTCTTAAAGCAAGCCAGACTGCATAACATTGTAGACAGCCTCATAAAGCTGGGTAATGTTGAACAACAGGAGCAATATCTATCTATGACCCATATCGCCTTTCAGGGTATACAGCTCACACTATGACAGTCCCTCTGGACCATAGTTCACCTGGCTTGTGTCTCTCCAGCACCCTGAAGTTGAAGTCCATGGTCCAGTTGTGAGAGCAGGGCCATGCAGAGACAGGTTGTGGCCCAGAGGGTCCTTGCTTCTCCTCCTGCAGACGTTGGAGGCTCTAGGGTCACCTTCCATCTGCTTGTAGTTGCCAGCCCTGTTTGATGAAAGTGAGGATGTTGTTTTTTTACGTGGATGTGTTTAGGATGTAATGGTGCATGGAATTTCAAAAATGTACATTGTAGTTGTGACTGAGTTCTTAGGAATGAAACTTACTATAAAACCATTCCAAAATGCCAAGATGTGGATGCACTTTTTACACTGCTGTAAAAATTAAAAACAATTTGCTTTCCCCAAGCCAATGTTAAGCAGCAATGAGTGTTGTTACAAAGTCGATAGGTGATCATTTGTGCACTTTGGCTTCAGTATAGTCCCCCAGTTCATCCATCTATAATTAGGTACCTGCCCTCTTTAAGGTCAGGGAATGTAAAACAGAAAGAAGAAATGTGCACCGCCCTCAATATGCTGACCCATGGAGAAGCTGAGGTCTCTGATGCCTCGCTCTCTACGACCACATAGGTTATAGGACACCTTTACCTTTTACATGTAAAAAGAAATAAGGCAAGAATGGGATTACTCTCATAAAGAGAAGGCCACAAAATGCATTCTATGAAAAGTCATGCGGAATGGAAAATACCTACTCTGACATTTTATCAGGCCTCATATCCAGTCATGATATGATGCTACGGGTTACTTGATCATGGGAACCAAAAAACCAAACTATGTATCTTTTTCTTCTTTCTTTCTTTATATATATATATATATATATATATATATATATATATATATTATATATATATTATATATATATATATATATATATATATATATATATATATATATATATAAAAATAAATAAAAATAAAATAAATATAAATATATATATATATACACACATGTATATATCTATATATATACACACATATATATCTATATATATATCACACCTACCCATGGTGTGCTGTGCTATAGTAGACACCCAGTAGTATTCAGCAGAAGGCTGATGTACTGTGTCTGTCTGTCCCCATCCTCTGCTCTGTTATACACCTTGCTCCCTGCACTGCAGCACTAACTTGCCCGTGACAGCTGCGGACATTAGCACATCGTCTGTCACTGGTCTCTCAAACTTACTACCACTACGGTAGTTCTTGGTAGTTTATTTACCGTTGTGGTTGAGTGAGTGATTAAATGAACATTTTGTTCTGATGTTTCTTTATTCTTGTATAAATGTTTGTTTGTACGCATATTGTTTATTTACATATTTTGTTGCTCTGGGAAACAAGCTCAGAGCTGTGAAACAAAGAGGGTTGATTTGACTGAATAAAGAACATCTTTTAGATACTGAGTATTTCTCCTGCATTGGCTGGTGGCATGCTTTGTGTACGGTTTTACTTTTCCAAATACCATAATAAGGAAAGTTATTGGAAACAATAGTTAAAATAATGACAGAAGCATAATACATAACGTTAAAAGGTAAATGTAAAGGTGTTCCATAACCTATGTGATCTAGGTGAGCGAGACATCAAAGACCTCAGCTTCTCTAGGGGCCAGCATAATTAGGGTGGTACTCATCTCTACATCCCTGCTTTACCTTCCTTGACCCTAAAGAGGGCAAGTTCCAATTTACAGCTGGGTGAACTGGGGAATTTTACTAAAACCAAGGCGCACAAACAGTCACCCATCCACTTGGTAACCATGCTGGATGCTGTCTAGCCCTAACTTGGGGAAAGGGAGTGATCTGACCACTGAGCTATCCTGTCCCCAATACATAACTTTGCACACTAATAAAAAGCAATACCAACAACAAAAACAGACACACTCTCTCCTAAAAAATCCCTTTCCATTGAAGGCATACAAATTCAAATAAGGCAAACAATCAGATTTTGTCAATCAGAGCCAATTTTGCACCATCCACTTGTAAACGTGCACTAGTATAAGCCATGTAATGACAGTGCTTAGTGTTCTGACTGACGTCAAAGCATACACAGTCCAGTTATGAGAGATTAACCATATACTAGGTTTGTGAGCTGTCAACCGTCAAGAATTACATGCTATGATGTATTAGACCATCACTTTCCGTCAACCCCATGCCGAAAATTAGCAATAATATTATTATTTGAGAATGGAGTCACTGACAGTCCGGGTGTAAAGGGTTAATAGGAAAAAAGGTTTTGGTTAACCCTGGTGCTTTTTGTGAGCAAGGCTGTTTCGACCTACAGTATGTATTGTATACCTACAGTATGTATGGTAGTGTCGTCTGCAAAAAGTTCACAAGTGGAAGAAACATGGAGGGCAGATAGTTAATATATATAGAGAAGAGGATGGGCCCTAACACAGACCCTTGAGGAACACCATATTTAATGGGCAAGAAAGACGACATTGTCGAGTCTTTATAAACAATTTGTCTCCTGTCATTAAGAAATGAGTTAATAAGTTAAAGTGCATCTGGACATATGCCGTGCATTGTCAGTTTCCTTATGAGTAGGTTGTGTTCAATACAGTCAAAGGCTCTAGCAAAGTCAACAAATACTGCACCCATTAAAATATCACTGTTAATATCATAATGCCACTGCTCTCTTAGATTGCTAAGTGCTGTATGGCATGAATGATCTTTCCTAAACCCACTTTGGTTAGGATGAAATAATACATATTTTGTAAAGTGTAACAAAAAATGTTGTTTTAGATGATTTTCTAAAGGTTTAGACAATCTAGATATTATTGAGATAGGTCTATAATTAGAGGGGTCATTAGGATCACCGGATTTGAATATGGGTATTACTTTGGCGTCTTTGAACATTTAAGATATAACCCTTTTTCAATACAAAGATTGTAAATGTAAGCAAGATGCTCCGAGATCACAGGTGCAGAACTTTTCAAAATTTTGCTATCCAAATTGTCTAAACCACGAGAGCTTCTAGTTTCAATAAACATAATTCCTTATGCACATCATGCACACCAATAAACCTACAGGTAAGTTTTGACTGAATAGTTTCAGAACAACAAAATTTCTTTAAAGGGAGTAATTTGTTTACAGTGGTTAACATTCACAAGTTTTTCAGCTATGGTACAAAAATGGTTATTGATATTTTCTGCCGACAGGCCTGTATCTGATGAAGCATTTGTTATGGATGGCTTACCAGCTGATTTGTTTCTTGCTTTCCATATAGACTTTGAATCTTTTTTGGATGAAATTAGTTCACTGAAATATTTCTTTTTTGCAACTCGTTTCATATATGTTATTTTATTTCGTTGTTCCTTAAACTTTTCGTCTTTTACCGAGAGAGAGCAAGAGAGCGAGAGAGCGAGAGAGAGCGAGAGAGAGCGAGAGAGAGAGAGAGAGAGAGAGAGAGAGAGAGAGAGAGAGAGAGAGAGAGAGAGAGAGAGAGAGAGACAGACAGACAGACAGACAGACAGACAGACAGACAGACAGACAGACAGACAGACAGACAGACAGGCAGGCAGAGAGACAGACAGGCACACAGGCAAACAGACAAATGGACAGAAACAGTGTGTGTGTGTGTGTGTGTGTGTGTGTGTGTGTGTGTGTGTGTGTGTGTGTGTGTGTGTGTGTGTGTTTGTGTGTGTTTGTGTGTGTGTGCGTGTGTGTGTGTGTGTGTGTGTGTGTGTGTGTGTGTGTGTGTGTGTGTGTGTGTGTGTGTGGTGTGTGTGTGTGTGTGTGTGTGTGTGTGTGTGTGTAACATTCTTTTTTCTTGCTCTCTCCATCCACACCAGATTCACACCAAATCACCATAAGCAAAATTTCCATAAGTTGCAGCTTTTAATTTGCAAAAAACATATATAGAAGCATTATGGCACAAGAATGTTAAGGAGCAAAACAAATACAGGGATCTTGTTTAGTATTGTTTGTATAAGTTTGGGTTTGAAATTGGAAGCACAAAAATAGAGTGCTTTTACAACATCAAATTATTTAGTAATGATGCATTGACAGGTGCTCCAGTATGTTTATGAGATACATACCAAGTAGTCAATCAGAACAGGTTATATAACAATAATTCATTTTATACTCACGAAGTGTTTTCTGTCACATTATACATTTTGTAAAAGTTGAAAAGCCTGAAAAGTAATAGCATTCTGTGTTTGTGTCTATATCTGTTTATAGAAAGTGGTGTCACTGTACCAATAGACATGTGATAGTGTTTACATGTATTGTATATATTGTGATCATATAATATTTACTGACAGTGTTCACTCTCTGTTCTAGAAATGTAGATTTGTTGATATCTATGTATTTCTGCCTTTTTTTCATTTCCTGTCCAATAATCTGAGCAATGCTCTGGCAAAACATTTCACATTTTGCAGGCAGAACAATAAAAGCAAACAGCAAGCATGAACTAGTAAAATCTCAGGTTGAGCTCCACATTCCGTTGCAGTCCTCGTGTCCTGTGTGTCATCATGTAGGGTCCAGCTCATTCTGTTTCACACCAAGTGTTGTCGGTGTAGTTGAGTTCCTTGAAGCGAGGGTCTTTCTTGAAGGGATACGCCAGAACAGGTTCCACCTCCTCCGCCTTGTAGAGTTTCAGCAGCGTGTGCATGAACAGGACCACAGCTGGCTTCTCCTTGGCGAGGTCCTTCTTCTCTGAGGGGTCCGCTGTCATCAACAGAGCCAGTGTGTCAGGGCTTTACAGAGGACAGGAGGATTGTCAGATCTTTTGATACAGTGTGTGTCAGGGCTTTACAGAGGTCAGGGAGGATTGTCAGATCTTTTGATACAGTGTGTGTCAGGGCTTTACAGAGGTCAGGGAGGATTGTCAGATCTTTGATACAGTGTGTGTCAGGGCTTTACAGAGGTCAGGGAGGATTGTCAGATCTTTTGATACAGTGTGTGTCAGGGCTTTACAGAGGTCAGGGAGATTGTCAGATCTTTCGATACAGTGTGTGTCAGGGCTTTACAGAGGTCAGGGAGGATTGTCAGATCTTTCGATACAGTGTGTGTCAGGGCTTTACAGAGGTCAGGAGGATTGCAGATCTTTCGATACAGTGGTGTCAGGCTTTACAGAGGTCAGGGAGGATTGCCAGATCTTTCGATGCTGATGTGTCAGGGCTTTACAGAGGTCAGGAGGATGTCAGATCTTTTGATACAATAACAGTGTTTATCAGGACTTTATAGAGATCAGGAAGGGTTAACAGAGATCTTTTAAGACTGTAACAGTGTTTTCCAGATCTTTACAGATATCAAAAAGAACTCTCAGATATGTTGTAATACTGTGGGACTGTTTTTCATGTGTTTACAGATACCAGTAAGGCTTGTCAGAAGGTCATAAAATATGGTAATAGGGTTTGTCAGGTCATTTTGTCTGTGTGTGGCTGTGGCAGTATGTGCATGTACTGTCTGTTATTGTTCTTACTTCCTGTTCTACGACAAATGGTCATACCACCATGGTTATACAATACAGTCAGATCATCATGGTCATACAATACAGTCAGATTATCATGGTCATATAATATGGTCATATCACCATGGTCATACAAAACAGTCATATCACCATGGTCATACAATATAGTCATACCATCATGGTCATACAATGCATTCATATCATCATGGTCATACAATACAGTAACAGAGTTCATCACATAATTATGTTTGCCTGCGTGTGGCTGTGGCAGTGTGTGCATGTACTGTCTGTTGTTGTTCTCACGTCCTGCTCCCTGGCAAAGAATCAGCCCACTCACCTTTCAGGTTGTACAGCTCACACTTATGACAGTCTCCCTTGACTTGGACACTACCAGGCCTGATTTTCTCTAGCACCCTCAAATGGAGTCCATGGTCCATTGTCCCCTTGGCCGTATCTTCTCAAGCTTTTTCAGTCCAGTGAGAGAACTGAAAGCTTTCATCACTTTTTCTTCATCACTCTCATAGGGTCTCCTCTCCATGGCCTCATCTCTCTTGTGTCTGGTGAGGGCAGAGCCATGCACAGCCAGGTCCTGGCCCAGGTCGTCCACGCTTCTCCTCCTGCGGGCTTGGAAGGCTTTGGGGTCACCTTCGATCAGCTTGTACTTGCCAGCCCTGTGTGAGGACAGGGGCTGAGTTAGGAAAAGCTTACACACTGCACTGAGTCTGTGATGCTGTGGTGAGGAAATATACGTTGTGCTGATGAAAACCTTTACACATACACACACACAACACTAACGCACACAGACAGACAGACAGACAGACAGACAGACAGACAGACAGACACAACACACACAACACACAACACACACACAACACAGCACACACACACACACACACACACACACACACACACACACACACACACACACACACACACACACACACAACACACACATACACACGGGGACCGGATGAAAAAAAGCACAAGAGTACTTATTCCATTATCCTCGATATAAAAGAATACATAAAATAAAATAAATAAAAAAAACAAAAAAACCACACACAAGACACACACACACAACACACAACACACACACACACACACACACACACACACACACACACACACCACACACACACACACCACACACACACACACGAGAGTTGTCCCTGGTAACATTCAGAAGAAAAAAGCAAAGGCTAACAGGGAACATAAAGATGAGTGTGTGAGCAGTTGTAATGCTTTTTCATTGGGGAGGGCCACCTGAATTTCCAGGATAGCAGTTTTTGTGACAGAAAGTGGTATGCACTACAATACATAGCAATCCAAGCTTCGTGGAATTCTAAAACACATCAAATGAATAGTCCCTCAAAACTCATCAAAATTGTAGGTGATCAATAAATTTCAGAACAAACAGAAAAAAACATTATAGAATTGGGCGCTTGTTTTGATAAAGAAATAACAAACACCTTGTACATTGCCTGCATTCAGGAAAGAAAGCAGTAAAGGCATGAAGGATTGTCTTTATAAAGAATAAAAAAGCTGAAAGTTTCCAGCAGGACATGCAGGACAAAACGTGGTGTACAACAGGGATCTGACCTGATGGCTGCATTGTCTCCATGGATGTTGTAGATGAAGGTTTTCCTTGGACCATCAGAACCGTACCGCAAGTGATTCCACTGATCTACACCATCCACATCTGGGAAAATGGGAAATGAAAGGAAATTGAAGGAAATGAAACGAAGGAAATATCCAATAATGCATAAAGAAACAAATATAATACAGTTCACCTGGACCATCTTATGAAAAGACGTACCATAAAACATCTTAATTTGAAAATGCAAAAAGTATGTAATACCATCGAACCAAACTTAATAAGCAAAAACAAAATTTAATGTACCTAGTCATAATTGCATGAATATTGTAGATGTTTTTCCTCAAGAAGAGGATTGAACTGTTCATAATCAGGAGAATTGTTAGTTGTATGGTACAAAAGCCAGCAGAAAGCAAGACAAAACTTCTTTAAATTGATTTCGTTTTCTTTCGTCAAAAGCCTTTTTAACCAAATAAGTACTTTGAGAAAAAAAGAAAAGAGACAGACTAAGAGAAAGACACAAAGAGAGAGAGAGAGAGAGAGAGAGAGAGAGAGAGAGAGAGAGAGAGAGAGAGAGAGAGAGAGAGAGAGAGAGAGAGAGAAGAGAGAGAGAGAGAGAGAGAGAACAGACAGACATACATACAGACAGACAGACAGATGCACACAACACCCTCACAAAAATCTGTACATACTTCCTGGGTCAACTCCAGCTGCTGAGAGGATTGTAGTGAACCATCTGAAATGTGGAACAGACTGAACACACACACACACCCACACACACACACCACACACACACACACACACACACACACACACACACACCACACACACACACCACACACACACACACAACACACAACACACACAACCACCACAAACACACACAACCACCAAAAAACAGAGAGTAATGATTTAACAATAAAGTTCATATGATCAGTAGCAGTAGAGTTTATGTGATCAATAATCTAAAAATATGAAAAAAACCCATTATCCTTTTAGTTATGGTAAGCAGGTAATATTAGAAGTATTCAATTTGGAAGAGTATTTCTTTTCTTTAAAGCATTCAGAAAAGTGTGCAGAAATATTGTCTGGTGCTGTGTATCCATCCAATGAAACCAATGAAAAAAACCTTTAAGAATAATTGAGGCAAAAATACGCATTGAATGACATTCAGAACTCTGTTGTGCCAGAGGTAAAATGAACACAGGGACATGACTGAAGGGCAGCTGAAGTCCCCATTATACAAAAGAAGCAGACATGGATCAGAAAAAAAGAGTAACCAGAGATATCAGGAGTGAAGAGAGACAAGGGACAGGAGAGTGAAAGGTGAGGTAGTGAGTCTACTCACTCATCACTGGTACGGGGAGTGTTGGTCAGCAGTCCTGGGCTATAGGCCATACTGGGCACTTTGACCCCTCCTTCATACAGCGTGGTTTTCCTTTCCCTCAGGGGGTCATTGTTGGCTGAGAAGTGAGTGTCCCCGCCATTCTGTCACAGCAATCATGGGGATAGTCATCACAAGAAAAAGACTGATGATGATTGTGATGGGGAGAATGAAGATGAAGAAGACAACAACAATGAAGATAGATTCCACTTCTGGATGAAATACAGTCAATAAGTTTTAGTCCCCCCCCCCCCCAAGGTGCAAAAAAAGGTTGAATGTCATACTGGCTAAGAAATTTGCTTGGTTGATGTTTCCTCAGATGTGATAACATAGTGCGAAAGGTGAAATGTTTACTCAAAGTGAGTGTTCTACTATTTTGCATGATTGCTTTTGCATAATTTGTATTGGACAGTAGTGTTGGCCTATGGGCTCATTGCTTTTGTTGCAGTGGCCTTTAATTTATAATGTAAAATGTGGTAGAGTTGACTGTTGATGGTAACAACAGATTTCTGTCCCAGAGAGTTATGCTCAGTGCAGTGTCTTCAATGTTGTTTACTCCTGTGTATGAAGCTACCCTAAGATGCACAGCATTGCAAAATATTTTGTGATAAATCTAAGATGTGGAAACATATTTCGAATCTGTACAATCAACTCTGTCTGTCTGTCTGTCTCTGTCTGTCTGTCTGTCTTCCTGTCTGTCTGTCTGTCTGTCTGTCTGTCTGTCTGTCTGTCTGTCTGTCTGTCTCTCTCTCTCTCTCTCTCTCTCTCCTCTCTCTCCTCTCTCTCTCTCTCTCTTCTCTCTCTCTCTCTCTCTCTCTCTCTCCAACTCACATCAGACTGGAAGATAATCAGAGTGTTGTCCAGGATATTTTCCTTCTTCAGTGCATCAACCACTTTGCCAATTCCTGCGTCCATTGCTGTGATGGAACCTGTGTGGGAAGGGAAGCTTCAGTGCAGGGAAAGGGAAGAGGCAGATACACAGGAGGTGATAAAAAAGGCACACAGACAGAAATACAGATACACAAGAGGGATAAAAAAGGCACACAGACAGAAATACAGAATACACAGAGGGATAAAAAGGCACACAGACAGAAATACAGGATACACAGAGGGCATAAAAAGGCACACAGACAAAAATACAGATACACAGACGATAAAAAGGCATCAAACAGAAAATACAACAACAGAGGGAAATAAAAGGGCACACAGACAGAAAATACAGATACACAGACAGATATTAGAAAAGCGACACTGACAGTAATTACAGATACACAGGAAGATCATAAGGAACAACAGCAGAGAATATAAAGACACACAGACAGACATAAAGGCCACACAGACAGAAAGCATCATTATTCAAAGACACAGTTATACTTACGTACATAACCATGCTACTTACTCAAGTAGATCCTTCTGTTTAAGTCTTTGACATCTTTGTATTCCTCATCACTGAAGCCTGGGTGTTTCTGTAATGTCATCAATCAAACAGTTTTCATGTTAACAATCACACAAAAATAGTGAGCCTGTATAATTTACAAAAAATATGATTCTACAACAAAAATGATACATTTCGATTGATATTTCTAAAGCCTTTTAGTTTGTAGAACTGTTATAGTGCTGATTTAGTAAATCATAATATTATGGCAATCGGATTTATCAAAGAATAAACAAAAATGAATTAAGAACACACATATTAATTTATTTGTCTGTTTATTACTTTCTTTATTTATATGGAAACAGAAACAAAATGATAAATGGTGAATCAAGCTGAAATAAACTAGTTTGCCATTTGAACCTGGGAAAAATAAAAATTATCTCATGTGCTCTGCATGTCATTATGATGATGAAAATGTTTGAATACATTCCAGGTGGTAACCTATTCTTAAGCATTTCAGTAACATTTTAAGCTTGAGGAAAAGGTAAACATATGTGTGTTCCCCATAACCTATGTGGTCATAGGAGAGTGAAACATCAGAGACTTCAGCTTCTCAAGGGGCCAGCATAATGAGGGTGGTGCCCATCTCCTCTCCCTTGATGCTTTACCTTCCCTGACACTAAAAGAGGGCAGGTACCCATTCACAGCAGGGTGAACTAGGGGACTGTACTGAAGCTAAAGCATGCAAAACGGTCACCCATGCAACTGGTAACCACGCTCGATGCTGGTTAACTTTGACTCGGGGAAAGTGAGTGCTCTGACCACTGAGCTATCCTGTCTAAGTAGCAACATCAAAAGCTTATATTCTAAGCCTCTTACTAACAACTTAAATATGCCAGTTGTTATTTTGAGATACTGAAGCCACACTGAAAGTTGCAGTCAGTCTACCTGAAGTGGCCAGTGAGGAGCAGTGTAGTGCAGAGCCAGGAAAAACGGAGTGCCTTTGGATTGCTGGATCAGTTCGATGGCTCTGTTGGTGAAGATGTCCTGCAATCACAGCGAAAATCAACCGTCATTGTCTGTCTGGTGCCTGTGGTTTTTCTGTCTGGTGCCTGTAGTTTGTCTGTCTGGTGCCTGTAGTTTGTCTGTCTGATGCCTGTAGTTTGTCTGTCTGGTGCCTGTAGTTTGTCAGTCTTGTACCCTTCTGAGAAGTGCACCTTCTCTTGGCATTCACCAGACTATTTCTCCTCCTTGTGTGACAGGATGCTAATGATACACTGAGTAATACCGCTGTTCTTTTTGCAGGACAAAGCCATGATTCTGATATAATGTTTGTTCAGTTCTCCTGATGAGATTCTTGTCATGTAGTAAACTAATATCACTATTCTGTCTGCATGACATAATCTTAACTGATATTCCCCTTTGTTTCTCAAGACCCCTGTAACAGAAATTCCCATGTCTGTGCATACCAAAAGCTATGATCACACCAAGTGTGGACGTCCTTCAACAACTCACCGTGGTGTAGTCTGTTTCAGGGCTGGGCTGCAGAGTGTAGTTGGAGAAGAAGTCGTAGATAGTTCCTGGAGCGTTGGGGTCAACTGTAGCACACACAGAGGATGTTAGCATGTACAGGATTGTGTAGGACGTGCACACACTCACTCTGTTTGTATTTATCCATGTGAATGCGTGTACAAGGGTGGTGGGGTGTGTGTGTGTGTGTGTGTGTGTGTGTGTGTGTGTGTGTGTGTGTGTGTGTGTGTGTGTGTGTGTGTGTGTTGAGTGAGAGAGAGAAGTTTTGAAAGCTTGTAAGAATTCTTTTAGAACTGCTGGCAAGTTGTAAGCAACAGTGCGAGTAAGACTAACTCATCATTTATTTGACACGAATGAATGCCCAGTGACCGCAAGAACATTACTTTCACACCAGTTAATTTTCCATTCTCCCTCCACATACCTCTTACATACAATTTTATTTGTCCACTCAAAACATGTGTGTAGATTATTTCACGTCTGTATCTTATCCAAACACCTTAATGATTGCTTATTCTGTTATCCTCGATATAAAAGAATACATTAAAAATAATAATAATAATAAGTTTAACGGACACTCAGAACCATAGTGGCTGCCAATAGTCCCTCTGCACTACATTAAGAAAGAGTGAACGAAAAAAATACACTATTTCTACTACAGTACAATATCCGTCGTTTATAACAATTGTTGCCTCATTATTTCCTATTTGTTGAAACTAAAAAATAAACAAAATCCCCTTGCAGCTTAAAAGTTAGAAATATGTGAAGGTTGTTGAACATTCACTCTCTCTCTCTCTGTCTCTCTCTGTCTGTCTCTCTTTCTCTGTCTCTCTCTCTAATACTTGGAATACTTACTCTGTAATGAAGATCATTCATTCATTCATTTATTCATTCATTTATTCTCTCTCTGTATATATTTATATATTATATATTATATATTATATATTATATTATTATATATATATATATATATATATATATATATATATATATATATATATATGAATTTATATATATATATAGTATATAATATATATATATATATATATATATATATATATAAAACTACTTATCTATACATTACATTAATATGTGTGTATAGTTACACATTTTAGACGCACTTTTCCCTTTATACAAACCACTTACAGTCTTCGTGGCTTGCAATTGCTGAAACAGAAACAAAATCAAGGTGTAAATTGATTACGCTTGATGCTTTCATTATCAAAAACACACACAAAGTTATATCTGGTATTCGTATACCGTAGTTTATAAAGAAAAAAGAACAAGCAGATTTTTTTCTGAAATAAACATGTCTGTAACTGGCTTAAAATTTACTAAACATACTTTATAATTAGAGAATAAAAGACTGACAGGCTTTTGGTAATAGCAAACATAGATAAAAGATGTGGTATGTACTATGTTACCATGACAGTGATTGCTAAAAAAAATACGTTTAAAATATTGGCATACATTCGTTGGAAAGAAATAAATAACAAAGAGAACAAGCTTTTGAATATTCCAAGTTAGTAGATACTGTTTAAAACAATGCTACAATTAGTGGAAAATGTGTTCAGACTATTTACCAAAACCATAATTTTCAATCCTTGCTATATCGCTTTGTTTAATGTATATCTGCTTTGCTTTTTTATATAGCTTCAATAAAAACATAAATTCCATTCGAGATGCTTGATATGTGTCAGATATAAGAAAAAATAAGAATAAAAATATGTTCTGTATTTTCTTTCTAAACTATACAAGAAGTAAACTAACCTTCAATATCAGCACGCGTTCGACACAGCCATCCACTCTACAAGCACACAAACTAACACTAAACGTACTCAAGCATGAATTGACTCAATGCATACACACGCCTATATCCGTGCATGTACACGCTTATAAACGTGAAAAACATGCACTCAGCAACAGATCAGCAGGTAATTCGGTATCTGACACATTGACTTGTACAGACACAAACACAATTAGACAAAAAGCATGTACCTCGAATCTTCTTGGTGTAGTAGTCGTTGTAACCATTGAGCAGACCCAGGAAGGTATCGAACCCTTTGCCTGGTGGAGTCACATCCCGACGGCAGTGGCCCAAGTGCCATCTGGTGAACCATGGGTACAGTGATGAACATCATGATAGTACTGCTTCTTGAACCATGGGTACAGTGATGAACATCATGATAGTACTGCTTCTTGAACCATGGGTACAGTGATGAACATCATGATAGTACTGCTTCTTGAACCATGGGTACAGTGATGAACATCATGATGTATTGCTTCTTGAACCATGGGTACAGTGATGAACATCATGATAGTATTGCTTCTTGAACCATGGGTACAGTGATGAACATCATGATGGTATTGCTTCTTGAACCATGGGTACAGTGATTGAACATCATGATATAGTATTGCTTCTTGAACCATGGGTACAGTGATGAACATCATGATAGTATTGCTTCTTGAACCATGGGTACAGTGATGAACATCATGATAGTATTGCTTCTTGAACCATGGGTACAGTGATGAACATCATGATAGTATTGCTTCTTGAACCATGGGTACAGTGATGAACATCAGGATAGTATTGCTTCTTGAACCATGGGTACAGTGATGAACATCATGATAGTATTGCTTCTTGAACCAGTGTTACTGTCAGGCTGTTCATTTCACCACCTTCTTTGATGTATGTGTTCTCTATCTCTGTGTCTCTTTTTCTCTGTCTCTCTCTCATCTACTCATAAATTCACTGTTTGGTACCCTTACATTTTACTGGCTCATATACCTAATGAAGTTCCGATAATTTTTTGTCTGAGTAACACACACACACACACACACACACACACACACACACACACACACACACACACATACATACATCCCATCATACATACATCATACATACATACATACATACATACAACATACATACATACATACATACATACATACATACATACATACATACATACATACATACATACATACATACATACATACATACATACATACACACATAGACACACACATGTACACACAACACATGTAACACACACACACACACACACACACACACACACACACACACACACACACACACACACACACACACACACACACACACAACACAAACACACACACCTGCATTGACAACCTTTAAAAAAAAAAAAAAAAATATATATATATATATATATATTGACAGCCAAGTCATTTCAGATGATTCATATACATATACATATACATATCTATATATATCGGCTATAGCACTGTATCAAGCTCTTCCTATCATGGATGTTCACAGAACAGGACTCACTTGCCAACCAGATGAGAGACGTATCCAGCCTCCTTCAGTCTCATGGGCAAGAAGGGGACATCCAGTGGAACATAGTCCTCCATGCCCTCTCTCACCACAGAGTTCTGCCCAAAACACTGGCTTCAGTCACAACTGTTCAAAACACTGGCTTCATTCACAACTGTTCAAAACACTGGCTTCAGTCACAACTGTTCAAAACACTGGCTTCAGTACAACTGTTCAAAACACTGGCTTCAGTCACAACTGTTCAAAACACTGGCTTAGTCAAACTGTTTAAAACAGGTTGACATGTCAAATAGGATTGCCTTAGATAAAAGAGTATCTAAAACGATATCAGACAGAATTTTCAAAACTATTTTGAAAAGGTAGTGCTTTCTTCTCTGCACTAAAAATTTGCAGTGTAAGTGTTGATGTGTTTGAGTATAGTAGGTAGGTTTACATCGTTTCAGGTGCAACACTGTTCGGATTGAACTCCTCATTGATAAGGGTTGTAAATACATAGAACAAACACGAAAGCAACACACACACACACACACACACACACACCACACCACACCACCACACCACACCACACCACACCTCACCACACCACACCACACCACAAACAGACACACGACACTGCATGCCGATTTGGAACTAGTGCTGCAAGGAGAACTATTTTTTATACTGATGCAATTCTACCAACAGTTCCTACATTGTGTGTGTGTGTTTTTTTTTTTTAACTAAAGGCCTAAAGAAGTACGTGTTTTTTAATTGGGTGAAAAATGTTGCATTTCAAATTGTTGGAAATTTTAACATTTAATTTTTGTGTTACTATTAAGCCATTTCGTTTATATTATTCTGAAGAATATCATTTCATCAAAAAGAATAAATTCCATATGTTTATAAAAGGCGCAAGTAAACTTATGCTTTACAGTGAAATGAATGGTTTAATTCTTTATAGATGTATACGAAAAGAGATAAATTGTGCAAAGTAGACAACTACTTACCTGCACTCCAATGCGGAAAGGATAATACCCAGTCAAGTATGATGCTCGTGATCTGTTGAAGAGTTCACGTGGTTACATATATGCAATCATAACCCCCCCCCCCCCCCCACACACACACACACACATGCATACATATATACACGAACGCAGGCACGCACGCACGCACGCACGGACACACACACACACACACACAACACACACACACACACACACACACACACACACACACACACACACACACACAACACACACACTTTCGTATTCCCTATATATCTCCAGCTCCAAAAAACAGGATTTTTCTGTGCATGTAACATGTTTGTTTTGCACAAGATCTTTTCAGCCTCAGCTATCAGCTTTGTCAGTAAGCAAAGTGTTAGTGCCGACATTGACATACAGCTCTGCTCTAACATGTAACGTCAGGGCTGTCTTTATCCCTGGCAAGCTACTTGCAGAACAATCTTCAAGTCCCACTAAAGTCCAATGCTTTTTTGAAGCTGAAGTGTAACTGCAAATTTTGAGGTAGGTTGTAAGGATCTTAAGCAAAGAATTAAGGAACAGGCTTTTCATGTACTGTATAATAAATGACATTTTTAACAGTTAGATGGGGCAATTAATTGACCTTCTACCTGTGTAGGGTGGGCTTGTCAATGAGGACATTGCTCTGTACGCATTTAGTTTGAAAAATCCACTACCACAGTTAAACAAGTTTACAAACAATGCAAAAGAGAGAAAAAAAATCAATAAATTATGTACTTTGAAGAAAATGCCTTCACACTAAATATAGCAAAGCTTTTATGGAGAAAAATATGCTTTTGTGATACTTATAATGCAGTATATCACAATACTACACATTGCACTATCAGACAAAATGATGAAACGCAATGCTATCAAAGAATGTAGTTCAATACATTACAATGTGATGCACTACCACACAAAAAATATAACGCAGTGTGATCCAAAAATGAAGTATAATGCATTACAATAGGATACAATATAATGCAAAGCACTGCTACAAAGCAACCTAACCATTTTGTGTAATGGAAAGAGTACAATCAATATCAGTTTACACAGTTGAGATATCACCTCACAATGTATGGAGTAATGTCAACATGTCTCTTGAAATAAGTATATCCTCATAACTTGACAAGCAGAAGCTCACTACTTACATGATATTCGTATCCTACATACTAGCTCTGACACACTTCACCTCTTCCCTCCTGAAAGGAAGCTACTATTGTGGGGGTCATATTGCAGTGCATACTCACGGAGTGCAGGCAGCTTGGGAATAGGAATTTGAGAGAATGACGCCATTCTTTGCCATCTTTCCAAGGTTAGGGGTCAGGACTTGAGGGTTGTGCCAGCTGACGTCATTGTAACCTGCACGTGCACATTATTGGATGTGAAAGTGTAATAGTGTATAGCTGTGATAGTAAATGTACCAATGCCAGAAACGACATATGTATCTATATCGATATCTGTCTACATATCTATTCATTTGGATATAGATATATCTAAATATCTACTAATTTGCATATATTATATATATATATATATATAATAATATATAATCCTCCACTACTTTTCCTCAATTATATAATACATATATATATATATATATATATATATAATATGTATATATATATATTATATATATATGTATAAATATAATATGTAAAACTAATGCCAAAGTTTGATGCATATTGTCTTGTTTAAAAGAGTGCTATTTCAATTTCCTTTATATTATTTTGTTAGATATATGGGGCTTTAAAGCTCCATGGCAAAACTTATAATTAACATCTTTCTAAAAACTTCTGAAAGCACAATTTTCATAAGCCACAAGATACACACAGCAATGTGGAATACACACCCAGGTCATCTGCCATGATGTACAGAAAGTTGGGAGGAACGATCGCATTGCACAGCAACAAACGTTGTCAGCAACAGTGGTAAGAGAAGCATCATTCTGGACAAAGAGCATCTGTGTTTAAAACCACTCCAACAATAAACTGAATAAACTTCTCTTTTCTGTCTGTGGGTCTCTTTCTGTCTTCTGTTTGTCTGTCTGTCTGCTGTCTGTCTGCTGTTTCTCTCTTTGTTCTCTCTCTGTCTCTCTCTGTCTGTCTTCTGTCTGTCTGTCTGTCTGTCTGTCTGTCTGTCTGTCTGTCTGTCTGTCTCTCTCTCTCTCTCTCTCTCTCTCCTCTCTCTCTCTCTCTCTCTCTCTCTCTCTCTCTCTCCTCTCTCCTCTCTCTCTCTCCTCGTCTCTCATGCCATGTGTGCTGTGCTGCAACCATAGTGTTCAGCAGAAGACTGATGAACTGTGTCTGTCTGTCTGTCCCCATCCTCTGCTCTTTTATACACCTGGCTTCCTGCACTGCAGCACTAACCGGCCCATAACATCTGGGGACATTAGCATATCCTCTGTCACTATTCTATCAAAATCGTTGATTTATGACTGCCTGTTTATTTGCTTTTGTGGCTGAGTAATTACGTGGTGTTACCTGTGTCTCTATGTTGGCCACGTGTGTTGGCTGGAAGTAAAGATTTTTAAACACACTGTACCCCAAATTAAAAAAAAATGTTATAGAAGGGGATCTTGATTTTTTTCAAGACTTGGACACCCCTCAAACAAAAAACCTAAATATTAAAAAAAAAATTGCTACAGTGCTTAAAGAGGAATCTGCTTAAGTATGAGTCTGAAGGCTATATGAGAAAACTTTTTTCGTAAGTGCCAAAAATACAAAGAAACATTTTGGATGAAAATTTTCAGTTATGCTCACAGCTAATTATGAAAATGAAATAAAATCCTTTCAATCATGGGCTATTGTGTAAGATTTTAGAAACTGTCAACCAAGAGATACTTTTTCAGGAGGCTTACAAATAATCACTTGCGCCTGTTTCCTAATATTTTGGGAGAGAAATTTTCATATGGTATCTTGGATAAGTGCTAAAGAAAAAGGTTGCTATCATTTTGCAAAAAAATATCTTCAGAAAGAACGTTCAATAGAAAATGACAAAAATCAGACATAGAAATCTATGTTGAGGGAGGGGGTTATTTATTTATTTATTTATTTATTTATTTATCTATCTATTTATTTATGTATTTATTTATTTATGTATTTATTTATTTATGTATTTACCTATTTCTTTATTCTTTTATATCGAAGATACTTCCAGTCCCTGTGTCTATGCAGTTTTGTAAATCTTGTTATCTGTTCCCACCGGCACACGATGGCCTACTCTTACGAAAAGCGGAACAGGATTTAACGTGTGCGCAAGATGTTAGTATGTGTCTAGTGGCCTAGTGGCTAGAGTGGTTATCTTATGATTGAAAGGGTAGGTTTGATCCTCCACTTTTCTTCTATTCCATGGTACATTTCCCCTAGAGTTAACATCAGCAACAACTCCACTCCCCTCGATGTACCCACAAACATAAGAAAAATGTTATTGTTTAACTTTCACAAAAGAAATCCCCTCTCTTTCTCCTCCCCCCTCTATCTCTCATTCTCTGTCTGTCTCTGTCTCAGCTCTGTCTGTCTGTGCTGTCTGTCTGACTGTCTGTCTGCCTCTCTGTCTGTATCTCTTCTGTCTGCATGTTTGTCTGTCTGTCTGTTTGTCTGTCTGTCTGTCTGTCTCTCTCTGTCTGTCTGTCTTTCCATCTGTCTGCCTATCTGTCTCTATCTGTCTCTGTCTGTCTGTTGTCAGTCTGTCTTTCTGTCTGTTGTCTGTCTGTCTCCCCCCTCTCTCTGTCTCTAATGTACTCCCACTTGATAACAGTTTACATTGCTGTAGTGAATCTTTTTCTGGTAAATTCTATTAAAAAAAATCAGATCAAAATAAAAAACATTTGTTTATTTGTGCTACGTTTGTAGATTGAAGGGTGACATTTTAAAAGAATCAAAAAAGCTTTCTCTGCATTTGTTACTCAGAGCCACTGATCCTATCCACAGATGTAACTTATCTAAATATGTGTTTCATGCAATCAATAGCAGAAAAAACCCCTTTAAGTCTATTAGGCAATCTTGTGATTACGTCTGTTAAAACATGCTCACCATTGTTTATATCGTGTATTATCAAGAATTCATGGTATAACATAATCATGTTTTTCCTTATCTCCGCCTTTTATACAAATGGCTTGATTCTGGTCATTACAGTAAAAGTGAAATGTAAACTGTGGTTAGATAACTGTCCTGAAGATTTAAACTGGATTGGTATGAGATGCATATAAGCTTAAAATAACCAGTGAATGTAGAATACAGATAGGTGCTGTTATACCAAATATTTTTTTCTATTATCTTTCCTGTATTGTATTTTGGCCCAAGGCCGATGTGCAATTGAATCATTTCAGTGTTCAGTGTTGTCTCTCTCTGAATATATATATATATATATATATATATTATATATATATATATATATTATATATATATATATAAGCGATAATTAAATATAGTATAGTATGTATCAGAAAATATATAAGAAACTATCATATAAGAATATATATATAATATATATATATTATATATATATATATATACATACATACATATATATAATATATATACATCCCTCTATCTAACTATCTCTGTGTGATATGGATTGACATGTAGGATTTTATGCTCTTCTAAACAGTGCACAAAGCTAGTGCACCCTTAACCTGTCAAAAGTGGATGATGCAAGTACAGAGGGCAGTCAGAGATTGATGCTCTGTCAGTACACCGTTCACATTACAGCAGGTTATTCAATTTGTCCCAAATTAGGGGCCAGAATTAATGGACTGCTGGGCATGGGATAGCCCAGTGGTTAGAGTGATGCACTCATGATCTGCTGACCCGCGTTCCAATCTTGTTCAAGAGGAGGTTTCCTCTGAAGTTAATATCAGTGACAACACCACTGCCCCCCAAAAGTCCTTCGGATAAGACTAAAACAGAGGTACCTGTGCGAACGCACGCAGAACATCTTGCGCACATGTTATAACCTTAACCCATTTCGCTTTTCGGAACAGTAGGCCATTCTGTGCCGTCAAAAGGGACGACAAAATTAATAAAACTGCATACACATGGAGACTGAATTTTAAAAAGCTCGTGAGCGCTTATTTCATTATCCCCGAAATAAAGAATAAATTAAAAAAAATGATTTTCCATCATGCCTTTGGTAAAATGTTCCGATAGGAACACATGGACAAAAATGAAAAAAAACGCAAGCACATGGGGTCTGGCTTATTTTATAATTAATCCCTAAAATAAAAGGTAAAATGAAATATTGAATAAATATTGTGCTTTTGGGTGTGTGTTGTTTGAACAGAAAGAGGCTTGTCTGTGTGCAGTCACA
The DNA here is from genome assembly GCA_030674155.1 of Stramonita haemastoma. NCBI lineage: Eukaryota > Metazoa > Mollusca > Gastropoda > Neogastropoda > Muricidae > Stramonita > Stramonita haemastoma. The sequence goes on along the minus strand of CM060334.1, from coordinate 39,949,230 downwards.
TCCCCTTAACTTCGTGGTGGTTGAGTCTTTGCTTACAGTCCATTGCTTTGTCTGTTGTTTTCAACCTTGATGACAAAGATCTGCCTAATGGCTCTCTTCTGTCTCTTCACTCCCCATTCCATCCCTCCATAGTGACCAAACTGTTTCTGTCTGTTCTTAGAATTGAATTATTCAGGCATTTTTTTGGGGGTCTTGAGCTTGTAAACCTTAGCTTGCTTCATACACATCAGAGACAAATCGTTCGGCTGGGGTTATGGTATTGTAGCAACCTGTCTGCTGCTCAGAAACCGTGTGCAGTCCAATCTAATGTCTCTTGGGTAGCTTTAGTTTTCTTCATAAGGGTTAGAGGGTTGAAGTCCAGTTCCAAAGTCATCTACTTAATATATTCTGGAACCAAAAAATACTGTAAAGCCAACTTTATCTCCTCTTTATCTTCTCATTCTCTGCATTAGGTAAGGCTTTTTTTTTTTATAGTAAGGTTGTTTTCATGGGTGTGGAAAATTCTTAACATAGCTCCTTGCCCTCAATCTCTAATGAGTCAACTGTTTCTCTGTGTGTGTTTTTGTATTTATTATTTATTTTATTTATTCTTTTATATCGAGGATAACAGAATAAGCAATGAATGTGCTTTTTTTCATCCGGTCCCCGTGTGTATGCAGTTTTGTAAATATTGTCATCTGTTCCCACCGGCACACGATGGCCTACTCTTACGAAAAGCGGAACAGGATTTAACATGTGCGCAAGATGTTCTGCTGCGTGTGTGTGTGTGTGGTGTGTGTGTGTGTGTGTGTGTGTGTGTGTGTGTGTGTGTGTGTGTGTGTGTGTGTGTGTGTGTGTGTGTTGTGCGTGTTGTGTGTGTGTGTGTGTGGCGCGCGCGTGTGTATATGTGTGTTTGTGTGTGTGTGTGTTTGTGTGATCACAGGATTGGCTTATTTCAGTTTTCAATCTGTTTGGTTATTCAGTTTAAAGTTAACAAACCTGCTAGACCAAAAAAACAACTGAACATTTAGCATTAACACCAGCAGAACAAAAACAGCTATAAAAAGGAGAGGCACAAAAAGCACAATTGATTATTCAGCAACAAGAGTTGCTGAACTCAAGCAATCATAAATCAGTGATTTTGACGAACAGTGACAGAGGATGAGCTAATGTCTGCAGCTGTCACAGGCAAGTTAGTGCTGCCGTGCATGGAGTGAGGTGTATAAAAGAGCAGGGATGGGGACAGACACAGATCAGTTCTGCTGAACACTGCTGGATGACCACTGCAGAACAGCACACCATGGGCAGGTAAAGAGAGAGAGAGGAGGGAGAGAGGAGAGAGAGAAGAGGAGAGAGAGAGAGAGAGAGGGAGAGAGAGAGAGAGGAAAGAGAGAAGAAAGAAGAGAGGAGAGAGAGGAGAGAGAGAGAAACACTGAACACTGAAATTGTTTAATGTACATCGGCCTTAGGCCACAATACAAAAAGAGTGGTGGCATAGAGTATGTGCATATGACATAGGTGTTATAAACATATTACCATCAACGTATATGTACATGAAATAATGTATGAGTAATTATACATCAAGAAATCTATATAAGCCAGAGAGAGAGAGAGAGAGAGAGAGAGAGGAGAGAGAGAGAGAGAGAGAGAGAGAGAGAGAGAGAGAGAGAGAGAGAGAGAGAGAGAGAGAGAGAGAGAGAACACTGAAATTGTTAAATATATACATCGGCCTTAGGCCACAATAGGCTTTGAGGGGCAAAAATGAAATGATGCAAAAAATCAAATACACCTCCTAAACTTTGGTAAGACTTTGTCATGATACCTTGGCGTGTACTGAGCACTGTACGCTCTTGAATACGTATATTCCAAAATCAAGACTAAACAGAGGCTGGCACATGATAACATACAAAATACAAACATCAGGCACATCACACATTGTGACAACTGAAATAATTTTTCTCAGACTTCCATTTTCAAAAGTTACAATACTTACAAAATATTGCGTTGAGAGAGTGACAGAGACAGATACAGAGACAACCAGAGAGACAAAGAGACAGACAGAAACAGAAAGAGAGTTTATTCAGTTTATTGTTGGAGTGGTTTTAAACACAGATGCTCTTTGTCCAGAATGATGCTTCTCTTACCACTGTTGCTGACAACGTTTGTTGCTGTCCAATGTGGTCGTCCTCCCAACTTTCTGTACATCATGGCGGATGACCTGGGTGTGTAGTCTATGTTTACGTTTCTTTTGGCTTTATGAACATTTTGCTCTCAGGAGCATTTAAGAAAGATGTTATAAGTTTTGCCATCTGGCTTTAAAGCCCAGCATATCTTACAAAATCAAACTTGAAAAAGCATCCCTTTAAACTAGACAATAGTGAGGTGTATCACGCTATAGCTACTGGTAACCATTTAACCCAGTGTTACCTACCACATGTGGGGAGTATACCCAATCAAAGAGGGATGGGCTCCACCAGGTTTGAGTTGCCCAAGACACACCCATGATGAAAACAAACAGAATCTCTATACTGGACTGGTCGTCACCCCGGTTACCAAGGTCCATGGCTTCTGCTGCACACAGAACAGATGTAGAAAGTATGCAACTGGTGTACAACGCAGTAAGATCTGTGCCAGAAACCACATCAGCATTTGCACTTGGAATGTACAAACACTAAGAGCCCCAGGTAAAGTGGAAGACTGACATGAAAGATTATATTGAATAGACTGAAACCACAAGCAGAGACTATCATTGCTGAGGAACAAGAAAGTTTTGGAGCAGGGTGCTGTACAACAGAACACATGATCAACTGCAGAATACTATGTGAGTGGTACCTTCAACACCAACAAGACATCTACCACGTATCTATTGATTTTAGGAAGGCATTTGATAAGGTGTGGAATGCAGCTAAAATTGGCATTCATGAATTTGTACAGCATCAACGCAAATCTGATCAGAGTCATCAAAGAGCTGTAGAGCAAGACTTATGTACTACAACAGCAACATTGGAGAGTGGTTTCGAACAACAGTTGCAGTAAGGCAGGGCTGTCTCGCCGTCTCTTTTCAACATCTTCCTTGAGAGAATCATGGCTGGTGCAATGGAACATCTGAAGAATCAGTCAGCATTGGTTGCAGAACAATCACAAACCTCCGCTTCGTAGATGACATTGACAGACAAGCAGGATTAGAGAGGGAGCTTGCCAGCCTAATAGAAGACCTGAATAAGGCCTCCAAAACATATGGCATGGAAATCAGTGCAGATAAGACAAAACTGATGAAAAATAACGCCAAGGGATTCAGCACTAATATTTGAGTCAACTACCAGAAGATGGAAACAGTTCAAAGCTTCAAGTACTTGGGAGCCATTGTATCAGGCCAGGAATAAAAGCTATAAGTAGTATGCAGGATTGCACAGACAATAGCAGCACTTTGAAAACTGAACACACTCTGGAGAGACAAAACTATCTGACTCAACTCTAAGATCAGACTATTGTGATCCCTTGTCATATCCATATTGCTGTATGCCTGTGAATCAGTGGACCCACACTGCAGATTTGGAGATATGTGTGTGTGTGTGTGTTGTGTGTGTGTGTGTGTGTGTGTGTGTGTGTGTGTGTTGTGGGGTGTGTGTTGTGTGTAGATAGAAACATAGACATAATGTAGATAAATATATAGACGTATAACGTTTTTTTACATCAATAAATTTACTATTACAGCTATACACTCTCACATTTTCAAACTCAATGATGTGCACGTGCAGGTTACAATGACGTCAGCTGGCACAACCCTCAAGTCCTGACCCCTAACCTTGGAAAGATGGCAAAGAGTGGCGTCATTCTCTCAAATTCCTATTCCCAAGCTGCCTGCACTCCGTGAGTATGCACGTGCAATATGACCCCCACAATAGTAGCATTCCTTTCAGGAGGAAAAAAGGTGAGGTGTATCAGAGCTAGGAGACCATCATCATGTCTGCAGTGGGGTATTCTTTCTGTTTGTTAAGTTATCATAATGTACTTATTTCAAGAGATATATTGACATTATGCCATACATTGTGTCTTGATATCTCAGCTGTGGAAACTAATATTGATTATATTATTTTCAATACATAATAGGGTTAAGTCACTTTGCAGCAGTGTTTTGCATTTTATTGCATCATATTGTAATCCAGTATACTGTATTGTTGGATTTCACTGCGTTATATTTGTTGTGTGGTAGAGCATCACATTGTAATGCATTAAACTCCACAGTTTGATAGCATTGTTTTCATCTTTTTGTGTGGTAGTGCATTGTGTGGTGTTGTGGTAATAATGCATTATAAGTATAACAAAAGCATATTATTTTCAATATATCATTGTCAAATTTAGTGTGAAGAAGTTTTCTTTAAAGCCATAAAATATTTATTTTCTCTTTTTTGTATTGACTGTAAACTATCTTAACTGTGGAAGTGGATTTTTCAAACTAAATGCAAACAGGGCAATGTCCTCATGGACAAGTCTTTTATGTACATTAAATAGCATTGTACACAGCTAGAAGGTCAGTTAACTGCGTCATCTAAATTTTGTGTATCACACAGTACATAAAAAGCTTGTTCTTGACTTCTTCTTTGCTTCAACTTCTACAACTCAAAGTTTACATTTACACTTCAGCTTAAAGAAAGCTTTCTTCTTTAATGGAGTTGCTGGTTGTTCTGGGAGGAGCTTGCTATGGATAAAGACAATCCTGGCATAACATTTTAGAACAGAGCTATATTTCAATGTCTGCACTAACACTTTCCTTACTTCAGTAACTGACAAAGCTGATAGCTAAGACCAGAAAGGCCTTGTGTAAAACAAACATGTTACATGCACAGAAATATATGTGTAATGGAGTGGTTAGTAGATTACCTCCCATGCGATCAGAGCCCTGTCGCAGCATTGTGTTACTAAATCCGGACACACTTACGAATTGTGTGATGCTCTGTTTCCTTGGGTGGTGGTCGAAAGCCCTCCATTGCATACTCTTTGCCTTCATGGTGAACAGTAGAATTTATGCAACCTCTTTTTAGAGGTCACGTCCTAACTGGCTAGCTGTACCCACCTGAGAAGCTGTGCAGAGATGGGACATATGGGCCAATGTTCACTTTGTTACATATGTTTTTGGAACTGCAGGTACATAGGGAATATAGAAGTGTGTGTGCGTGTGAGTGTGTGCACACACATGTGTGTGTGTGTGCATGTGTGTATGAGTGTGTGTGTGTGTGTGCGTGTGTGTGTGCTTGTGTGCATGCGCAGTGTGTGAGTGATTGTTTGAATAAATTGGGTAACCACGTGACCTCTTCAACAGATCACGAGCATCATACATGACTGGGTATTATCCTTTCCGCATTGGAGTGCAGGTAAGTAGTTGTCTACTTTGCACAATTCGTATCTTTCCGTATTATCTATAAAGAATGTAGCTAGTCATAATACTGTAAATAATTTTGTACTGGATTATCATAAACATCTGGATTAAAATATCTTCATTCCAGAATGATATAAACAAAATACCTTAATACTAATAATAGCAACACTCACATTGAATGTAAAAATTTTAGTAAAAACAAAATGGAGGAACTCTTCGTAGAATTGCATCAGTATAAAAAAAGTTCTCATTGCAGCACTAGTTTAAATCTGCATGCAGTGCCGTGTGGTGTGTGGTGTGGTGTGATGTGGTGTGGTGTGTGGTGTGGTGTGCGGTGTGGTGTGGTGTGGTGTGCGTGGTATGTCGTGTGGTATGGTGTGTGTGTGTGGCGTGGTGTGGTTTGGGGTGGTGTAGCGTGGTGTGGTGTGTGTGGTGTGTTTTGTGTGTGTTGTGTGTGTGTGTGTGTGTGTGTGTGTGTGTGTGTGTTGTGTGTGTGTGTGTGTGTGTGTGTGCTGCTTTCTTGTTTGTTCTATGTATTTACAAGCATTATCAATGAGGATTTCAACTCAAACAGTGTTTTACCTGAAACGATGTAAACCTACCTACTATACTCAAACACATCAACACTTACACTACAAATTTTTAGTGCAGAGAAGAAAGCACCCCCTTTGAAAATGGCTCCAAATTGGTCTGACATGTTTTAGATACTCTTTTATTTAAGGCAATCCTATTGACATGTCAACATGTTTTAAACAGTTGTGACTAAGCCAGTGTTTTGAACAGTTGTAACTGAAGCCAGGTTTGAAATTTG
>CM060334.1:39918063-39940563 GCA_030674155.1 Stramonita haemastoma | reverse complement strand
TATCTATCTATCTATCTATCTATCTATCTATCTATCTATCTATCTATCTATCTATCTATCTATCTATCTATCTATCTATCTATATAGATATATAGATATATATGTATATATGTATATATGGAATGGGGACGGGGTAGCTCAGTGGTCAGAGCGCTCGCTTTCCCCCAGACAAGTTAAGCAGCGTCGAGCATGGTTGCCAGTTGGATGGGTGACCGTTTGCATGCCTTAGCTTCAGTACAGTCTTCCAGTTCCCCCAGCTGTAAATGGGTACCTGCCCTCCTTAGGGTCAGGGAAGGTAAGGAAGCGAGGTACAGGAGATGGGCACCGCCCTCAACATGCTGGCCCATAGAGAAGCTAAGGCCTCTGACGCCTCGCTCCCATACGACCACATAGGTTATGGGACACCTTTACCTTATATATATATATATATATATATATATATATATATATATATATATATATATATATATATATATATATATATATATGGGGAGAGAGAGAGAGAGAGAGAGAGAGAGAGAGAGAGAGAGAGAGAGAGAGAGAGAGAGAGAGTAACACGCTGCATATATGTGACACTCCACCACGAAATGAGTCGCTTACCACCTGACCCACTTTTCCGCTAGGAGCCAAGTTGGCGATTTTGAGATTTTGACTGATTATATAACTATAGCCACTATTCTACCTTGTAATGAAATATCACAGTATAATTTTGTCTTAGTTTGCTTTTAAACGTGTTTTAAAAATACCTAAGCCCTCATTCTGACCACCTATTACGATGCTAAACTTGTCGATTTCTCATTTTGTCACGTCCTGTTGTGTATCAATTCATTTGCTAATAAATTTTCATAGAATTGCCCGATTTTGAATTTCTTTTTTTGTATTAAAAGACTTGTTCTTGCGATGAATACAATGTCATTAACTAAAACTTGACCTCTGGTTCAATGCGACTCATATGTTCAACAATCCTCACATATTTCTAACTTTTGAGCTGCAAAGGAATTTTTTTTAGCTTTATAAACAGAAAATAGGGAGGCACCGATTGTTGTTGCAATGAATATCATACTGTGGAAGAAATAATGTGTTTTTCATTCACATTGTATGAGGATGTAGTGTAGAGGGATTATTGGCAACCACTATGGTTTTGAGTGTCTGTTGAACAAAAGGTATTTAGATAAAGTACAGATGTGAAATAATCTAAAAGCGTATTTTAAGGGGGAAAGTAACATTGAATGTACGAGGTTTGTGGAAGGAGAGGGCTAAAACTAACCAACGTCAAAGTGGTGTTCTTGCAGTCACTCGACAGGGTAAATACTATAGGACCAAATTAAACCCAACACATAGTCATTTTGCTAAACCAAGTAGGCTGATACACATCTGTGTCTATTCATATGTGTTAAATAAAGGATGAGGATAGTCTTACTGGCTCTTTTGTTTATAACTTGCTACCAGTTCTAAGAGAAGCCTAACAAGCTGTCAAGTCTCTCTCTCTGTCTGTCTGTCTGTCCCCCCATGCACACATACACACACACATATACACACACAAATACATACATACACACACACACACACACACACACACACACACACACACACACACACACACACACACACACACACACACACACACACACACACACACAGACCGTTCTACATGCATTCACTGGGATAAATACAAACAGAGTGAGTGTCTGAACGTCCTACACAATCCTGTACATCCTGACATCTTCTGTGTGTGCTACAGTTGACCCCAATGCTCCAGGAACTATCTACGACTTCTTCTCCAACTACACTCTGCAGCCCAGCCCTGAAACAGACTACACCACGGTGAGTTGTTGAAGGACGTCCACACTTGGTGTGATCACAGCTTTTGGTATACACTGACACAGGAATTTTTGTTACAAGAGTCTTGAGAAACAAAGATGGATATCAGTGAAGGTTATGTAATGCAGAGAGAGCAGTGATACTAGTTTACTACAGAACAAGTTTCTCATCAGCAGAACTGAACACACAAATATCAAACAGAATCATGGCTTTGTCCTGCACAGAGAACAGGGGTATTACTCAGTGTATCATTAGCATCCTGTCACACAAGGAGGAGAAATAGTCTGGTGAATGCCAAGAGGAGAGGCACTTCTCAGAAGGGCACAAGACTGACAAACTACAGGCACCAGACTGTCAAACTACAGGCACCAGACTGACAAACTACAGGCACCAGACAGACAAACTACAGGCACCAGACTGACAAACTACAGGCACCAGACTGACAAACTACAGGCACCAGACTGACAAACTACAGGCACCAGACTGACAAACTACAGGCACCAGACTGACAAACTACAGGCACCAGACTGACAAACTACAGGCACCAGACTGACAAACTACAGGCACCAGACTGACAAACTACAGGCACCAGACAGACAAACAACATACACCAGACTGACAAACCACAGGCACCAGACTGAAAAACTACAGGCACCAGACAGACAAACTACAGGCACTAGACTGACAAACTACAGGCACAAGACAGACAAACCACAGGCACTAGACAAACTACAGGCACTAGACAGACAAATCACAGGCACTAGACAGACAAACTACAGGCACCAGACAGACAATAACGGATGATTTTCGCTGTGATTGCAGGACATCTTCACCAACAGAGCCATCGAACTGATCCAGCAGTCCAAAGGCACTCCATTTTTCCATGGCTCTGCACTACACCGCCCTCACTGGCCACTTCAGGTGACTGACTGCAACTTTCAGTGTGGCTTCAGGGTCTCAAAATAATTGCGGGCCATATATAAGTTGTTAGAGAGAGGCTTGAAAATAAATGCTACCTGGACAGAATTGCTCAGTAGTCAGAGCACTTGCTTTCCCCAAGTTAAAGTTCAGCTGGATTGAGTGTGGTTACTGAGTGGATGGGTGACAGTTTCCATGCCTTGGCTTCAGCACAGTCCCCCCAGTTCGCCCAACTGTAAATGGGTACCTGCCCTCTTTAGTGTCAGGGAAGGTAATCAGCAAGGGAGTGTAGATTTGGTGTCGCCCTCAATATGCTGGTCATGGAAAAGCTGAAGTCTGATGCCTTGCTACCCTATGACAAAATAGGTTATGGGACACCTTTACCTTTTCCTTTTACTCAAGCTGAAAATGTTACTGAAAGGTTAGAAAATAGGTAACCACCTGGGAAGTATTGATAACCATTTTTAAACATCATAATGATATGCAGAGCACATGGGATATTTGTTGTTTCAATGTTTAGATGGCAATCTAGTTTGTTTCAGCTTGTTTTCTTACAATGAATTAACATTTTGTTTCTATTTCCATGCGTACATGCGTGTGTGTGTGTGGTGTGTGTGTGTGTGTGTGTGTGTGATGTGTGTGTGTGTGTGTGTGTGTGTGTGTGTGTGTGTGTGTGTGTGTGTGTGTGTGTGTGTTTGCACGCAAAAAATACGGAATTCATTTTTGTTGATTCATTGAAATCCTGTTACCATCATAATTATCATAATTTGTAAATCAGCACCATAACAATTCTACAAACTGAAAGGGCTTTTAGAAATATTAAACAAGATGAATCATTTTTGTTGTAGAAATATAGGGGTTGTTTGGTAAGTTATACATGCTCACTATTCTCACTATGATTGTCAACATGGAAACTGTCTGACTGATGACATTACAGAAACACCCAGGTTTCAGTGACGAGGAATACAAAGATGTCAAAGACCAAAACAGAAGGATCTACTTGAGTAAGTAACATGGATACATACATTAGTATAACTGTTTCTTTGAATAATGATGCTTATGAGGGAACAAGGATTGTGTTCTTTCTACATGTATATAAGCTTTTGTAGCTAGATGTTTATTGTGCATAATATTTGATTCTCTGTCTGTTAATTATTCACTAATCAGAAATCTCTGCTGGGAGGTAAATATTATTACAACTGACTATTTATATGTCTGTATTCGTGTCCCTGTGCCTTTATGTCTGTGTATCTGTATTTCTGTCTGTGTGCCTTTATATCTGTGTATCTGTATGTCTGTCTGTGTGCCTTTATATATGTCTGTGTATCTGTATTTCTGTTTGTGTACCTTTATATATGTCTGTGTATCTGTATTTCTGTCTGTGTGCCTATATCTGTCTGTGTGCCTTGATATCTGTCTGTATATCTGTATATCTATCTGTGTGCCTTTACATCTTTGTGCCTTTATATCTGTCTGTGTGTCTTTATATCTGTCTATGTGTTTTTATATCTGTCTGACTTTATATCTGTGTATCTGTATTTCTGTCTGTGTGCCTTTATATCTGTCTGTGTGCCTTGATATCTGTCTGTATATCTGTATATCTGTATGTGTGCCTTTACATCTTTGTGCCTGTATATCTGTCTGTGTGTCTTTATATCTGTCTATGTGTTTTTATATCTGTCTGTGTGACTTTATATCTTGTTCTGTGTATCTGTATTTCTGTCTGGTGCCTTTTTATTTCTCCTTTCCTCTGTGTATCTGTATTTCTGTCTGTGTGCCTTTTTCTCCCTCTGTGTATCTGCCTCTTCCCTTTTCCTGCACTGAAGCTTCCCTTCCCACACAGGTTCCATCACAGCAATGGACGCAGGATTGGCAAAGTGGTTGATGCACTGAAGAAGGAAAATATCCTGGACAACACTCTGATTATCTTCCAGTCTGACGTGAGTTGGAGAGAGAGAGAGAGAGAGAGAGAGAGAGAGAGAGAGAGAGAGAGAGAGAGAGAGAGAGAGAGAGAGAGAGAGAGAGAGAGAGAGAGAGAGAGAGAGAGAGAAACAAAACAGACAGACAGACAGACAGACGGATGGTTGATTTACAGATTCAGAAATATGTTTCCACATCTTAGATTTGTGTACAAATTTTGTTATGCTGGGCCTAGTAGGGTAGATAGCCTCATATTCTATGGGTAAACAATGTAGGTCAAACTGAGCACACCAATCTGTTGTTGCCATCAGTGGTTAACAGTACTAGAAAGCCAATACGGCCTTTCTACATTAAAAAGTAGACCCCATCAAAACAAAAGCAAGGAGCCCATAGGCCAACCCTACTGTCCAATACAGATTATTCAAAAGCATTTATACAAACAGATGAAGACTGATTTTGAATATACATTTCATTTTCAGGTACTGATTATGACATCTGAAAGGAACATCAGCCAAGCAAAGATCTTGGCCAGTGTGATATTCAACCTGTTTGGGATCTTTCAGGGAAGGAAAACTAAAACTACAAGTGAACACTTTTTTTTTTATCAAGAAAAGGAATTATCTTCATTGTTGTTGTCTTCTTCATCTTCATTCTCCCCATCACAACCATCATCAGTCCTTTTCTTGTGATGACTATCCCCATGATCGCTGTGACAGAATGGCGGGGACACTCACTTCTCAGCCAACAATGACCCCCTGAGGGAAAGGAAAACCACGCTGTATGAAGGAGGGTCAAAGTGCCCAGTATGGCCTATAGTCCCAGGACTGCTGACCAACACTCCCCGTACCAGTGATGCGTGAGTAGACTCACTACTCACCTTTCACTCTCCTGTCCCTTGTCTCTCTTCACTCCTGATATCTCTGGTTACTCTTTTTTCTGATCCATGTCTGCTTCTTTTGTATAATGGGGACTTCAGCTGCCCTTTAGTCATGTCCATGTGTTCATTGTACCTCTGGCACACCAGAGTTCTGAATGTCATCCAATGCTTATTTTTGCACATGTATTTTTATATTCTTTATTTCTCTTATTTGGCAGATAAAGGAATAAACACTCGTGTGCATTTTTACATCCAGTCTCTGTGTGCATGCATTAGGCTTGGGCTTGGGATGGAACAAAGGGTTCATTGATATCATTGGAAAAACAAATGCACAAAAGGTATAGATTCATGACTGATCAAAGCGGAAAAACACACATTGTTCTAAATCATGATTATAAACATAGTATCAGGCATAACCAAATCACAAAAATATATGTCTACGGAAAATTGTGGGAATAATACATATAAATTACATATCAAATCAGAAAAGTTTTTCAATATACATCTTGGATTAACCTTGTCTTTCTTTTTTTGATAGATTAAAAATACATGTAGACAAACTGTGCCTGTACCCATCATTTGTTGCTTTAAACAGATCGGCCAATGGTACCTTGATATGTTCACTTAAGAATTTTCTCTCATTCCAGCCTATATATAACATTCCCATAAAATGTGGGCTTCATTTTCAACTTTCGTTTTACAGAAGGGACACATTTTTTCTCGATCATTATCACTATATCTATATACATTATTATTAAGTGGTAGAATGTTAAGTCCGGCTTGTGTAATTGCTACTCAAAAGCAGTAGATATCAATAGAGTTTATATACTACTCTTTCACAAAAATACTTTTAAAGGATCTGTAATTGTCATACTTTATCTTTATCTCTTATAGTCCCATCCCATTCTTGAAGGAACATATTACTTATCTTTGTTTAAACATATCTAAGAAAGGTTTACACCCCATGCCTTGTTGCATTAAAACCAGTTTCACACAAAATGTCTATAATTTTTGAATTCAGCAGTATTTACCGTTTCTATCTAGCTCTAACAGCATGCAGTAACCATTATATGGTTTTCTATTTTGATCCATTTGCAATAGTTTTAACCAGTATCTAATGGTTCTTGTACATGAATTGACATAAAGTGGATATCTACCCAAATTCCATCTATCCATCTATTGGGTGTTCTTGCAGGTACTCCTAAAATCTTTAACATGCCATCCAATAAATTTTTTTTATATATTCTTGTCTGTTTGTTCCCCATATTTCTGATGAACACAATAAAATTGGCTGAATCTTAGCATCGAAAATCTTGAAGAGGGTACTAGCCTTCATCTCTATATACCTGTAAAAGACTTTGTTTAACTGAACCACTGCCTTCTTTCCCTTCGTAACTAAATGCTCTGTACCTATTTTACAGCTAACCTTTGTTGTAAAACTGAACCCTAAATAGCAATACTGATTTACAACATCTAACCTAATACCATTGTAATACCAATGTTCTTGTTTTGACAGAAACCTCCCTTTCCTAAAGACCATCACCTTAGTTTTATTAAGAATGTTAACACTTAACTGTAAATTATTACAGCAGTCGAGAGAGAGAAAGTCAAAGTCAAAGTCAAAGGCTGTGTGTGTGTGTGTGTGTGTGTGTGTGTGTGTGTGTGTGTGTATATCAATGATATTCATTGGTCTAGTCAACACGAATTTTGTTCTTGATTTTTTACCTTCCTCAGATTAACTTACCAAATGACGTCCTCCTCTTTGTATGTTGCAGTAGGAGTTTCTTGACTGCATTCCTTGCTTTACATGTCTTAAATAGAAATACTACTTTGATGTGTTGAAATTGAAGGATAGTAGCTGTAGAATGCTTTGTCATGTGTGTGTGTGTGTGTGTGTGTGTGTGTGTGTGTGTGTGTGTGTGTGTGTGTGTGTGTGTGTGTGTGTGTGTGTTCAGTCTGTTCCACATTTCAGACTGGTTCACTACAATCCTCTCAGCTGCTGGAGTTGATGCAGGAAGTATGTACTGATTTTTGTGATAGTGATGTGTGCATCTCTCTCTCTTAACTTTTTTCTTCATCTTTTTCTTTTATTGTGTTTCTGTTGCTCTTTAAGGGGTTAAAAAACTTTCAACGACAGAAAAGGAAATCATTTTAAAGACCTCTTGTCTTTCTGTTAACTTGATTTGAAACTAAACATAAACATCTCTACTGATTTGTTCTTATTCATTCAGTCCCTATTTGAGAGAAAATATTGACAATGATAATGCAATTATGACAAGCTATATTTTGCTGATTATTTGGTTTTCTGGTTTGCAATGCTCTTTATGTTTCAAATTAACATGTAATATGCTTGCACTCCTTCAAGAAGATTGTGGTCCAGGTAAATGACATTTAGCTTTGCATTGTTTCTTTATGCATCATTATATACTTTATTCATTTCACTTCCTTCATTTCCCCTTCATTTTCCCATTTTCCCAGATGTGGATGGTGTTAATCAGTGGAATCACTTGCGGTATGGCTCGAAAAGTCCCAGGCAAACCTTCATCTACAACATCCATGGAGACAATGCAGCCATCAGGTCAGATCCCTGTGGTACACCACGCCTTGTCCTGCATGTCCTGCTGGAAACTTTCAGCTTTTTTTTTTCTTAATAAAGACAATGCTTCGAGCCTTTACCTTTTTCTTTCCTGAATGCAGGCAGTGTACAAGGTGTTTGTTGTTTCTTAATCAGAACAAGCACCCAACTGTATACTGTTTTTCTGTTTGTTCTGTCAAATATCGATAACCTCCGTCTTTGATGAGTTTTGAGGAACTATTAGTTTAGTGTTTCTTAAAATTTGAGATAGCCTGAATTGCTGGGTATTGTAGTGCATACCACTTTCTGTCACAGAGACTGCTATCCTGGAAATTCAGGTGGCCTTCCCCAATGGAAAAGCACTCAAGTGCACACCACTCATCTTTGCATTTCCTGTAGTGTTGTCTTTTTTCTACATGTGATGGGATGGTAGTAGATTGCCTCCCATGTAATCAAGCCCTGTCGCAGCACTGTGCTTACAAAATTTGGACACACCTGCAAATTGTGTGATGCTCTGTTTCTTTGGGTGGTGGTCAAATACACTTCATACACTTCGCCTACATGGTGAAAGCTTAATTTTAATGCAACCCTCTCTTTGGAGGTCACATCCTAACTGGTTAGATGTACCCACTGAGATGCTGTGCAGAGATGGGATATCAAAAATGTCCACTCTGTTACATACATATTTTTACCAGGAACATCTCCCTTGTCAATGGGATTTTTTGTGTTGTTCTGTGATAGAGTGTATGTATGTGTGTTTCATCAGCGTAATGTATATTTTCTCACCACAGCATCACAGACTCAGTGCAGTGTGTAAGCTTTTCCTAACTCAGCCCCTGTTCTCACACAGGGCTGGCAAGTACAAGCTGATCGAAGGTGACCCCAAAGCCTTCCAAGCCCGCAGGAGGAGGAGAAGCGTGGACGACCTGGGCCTGGACCTGCTGTGCATGGCTCTGCCCTCACCAGACACAAGAGACAGGGGGCCATGGAGAGGAGACCCCATGAGAGTGATGAAGTCAAGGTGATGAAAGCTGTCCGTTCTCTCTCTGGACTGAAAGGGTTTGAGAAGTTACGGGCAAGGAGACCCATGACCATGGACTCCATTCTGAGTGTGCTGGAGAAAATCAGGCCTGGTAGTGTCCAAGTCAAGGGAGACTGTCATAAGTGTGAGCTGTACAACCTGAAAGGTGAGTGGGCTGATTCTTTGCCAGGGAGCAGGACGTGAGAACAACAACAGACAGTACATGCACACACTGCCACAGCCAACATAGGAAACCATAATTATGTGATGAACTCTATTACTGTATTGAATGACCATGATAACATAACCGTATTCAACAAACCTGTTACCGTATTGTATGATACTGATGATATGATTGTATTAAATAAACATGATAGTACCAGTATTGTGTGACCATGATGGTACCAATGTTGTATGACCATGAGGGTAGTACCATAATTATTATATGATAATGATGGTATCTCCCCTATTGTATGACCATGATGATATGACTGTATTGTATGACCATGAGACACGACTGTGTTGTATGACCATGATGATATGTCTGTGTTGTATGACCATGATGATATGACTGTGTTGTATGACAATAATAATATGACTGTTGTATGACCATGATGATATAACCATGTTGTATGATCATGATAAATGACTATTGTATGATCATGATTACATGACCGTATTGTATGACCATGATGATATTGACCACATTGTATGACCATGATGATATTGATCATATTGTATGACCATGATGATATGACCCTTGTCGAAGAGTAGAAAGTAAGAACAATAACAGACAGTACATGCACATACTGCCACAGCCACACACACACAAAATGACCTGACAAATCTATTACCATTTTCTATGACATCTGAAAGCCTTACTGATATCTGTAAACACATGAGAAACACACTTACCGTATTACAATATATCTGACATTTCTTAACTAGATATCTTAAAAAATCTGGAAAAACCACCGTACAGTACTGTAAAAGATAATCATGAACAACCCAATATGATTAATTTTGTAAAGACTGACAAACTGACAAACTCTGTATATGTATCAAAAGATCTGACAATTCCTCCCTGACCTCTGTTAAAGACCTGACAACACTGTGCTCCCTGTTGATGACAGCGGACCCCTCAGAGAAGGAAGGACCTCGCCAAGGAGAAGCCAGCTGTGGTCCTGTTCATGCACACGCTGCTGAAACTCTACAAGGCGGAGGAGGTGGAACCTGTTCTGGCGTATCCCTTCAAGAAAGACCCTCGCTTCAAGGAACTCAACTACACCGACAACACTTGGTGTGAAACAGAATGAGCTGGACCCTTTCATGATGACACACAGGACACGAGGACTGCAACGGAATATGGAGCTCAACCTGAGATTTTACTCAGTTCATGCTTGCTGTTTGCTTTTATTGTTCTGCCTGCAAAATGTGAAATGTTTTGCAAAAGCATTGCTCAGATTATTGGGCAGGAAATGTAAAAAGCACAAATACATAGATGGCAATAGAGGTACATTTCTAGAACAGAGAGTATGCATTGGCAGTAAGTTTATATGATCACAATAGAAAGTATACATGATTACATGTCAAATGGTACAGTGAGACCATTTTATATAAACAGATACAGATAGAGATACAAACACAGAATGCTTACGACTTTTCAGGCATTTCAGCTTTTACAAAACGTATAGTGTGATATAACTGATAATAGTTCGTGAGAAAAAAATCGAACTTATTGTATTAGGGCATGTTTATGATTGATTACTTGGTATGTATCTCATAAACATACTATAGCACCTGTCAATGCATCAATACTAAATAATTTGATGGTGTAAAAGCACTCTATTTTTGTGCTTCCAATTTCAAGCCCATACTTATACAAACAATACTAAACAAGATCCCTGTATTTGTTTTGCTCCTTAACATTTTTGTGCCATAATGCTTCTATGTATTTTTTTTTCAAATTAAAAGCTGCAAATCATGAAAATTTTGTGTATTGTGATTTAGAGTGAATCTGGTGTGGATGGAAAGAGCAAGAAAAGAGAATGCTGCACACACACACCACACACACACACACACACACACACACACACACACACACACACACACACACACACACACACACACACACAAACACAAAACATACATACACACACACGCTGTCTCTGTCTGTCTGTCTGTCTGTCAATCTATCTTTCTGCCTGTCTGTCTGTCTGCCTGTCCCCTCCGCCTCTCTCTCTCTCTCTCTCTCTCTCTCTCTCTCTCTCTCTCTCTCTCTCTCTCTCTCTCTCTCTCTCTCTCTCTCTCTCTCTCTCTCTCTCTCCCCGAATGAATAAAGCCACAATTATCGTGCTTTTTATTTCCCATCAACAATTCTTGCTCATTTATTGATCGAGTAATCAATCAATCAGTTAATCAATTAATTATTCTCTCTCTCTATCTCTCGGTCTCCCTCTCTCTCTCTGTCTATCTCTGTTTCTGTCTCTATCTTCTCTGTCTCTCTCCTCTCTCCCTCCGCCCCTTCTCTCTCCCCCTCCTCCCTCCCTCCCTACCTCCCTCTCTCTCTCTCTGCCTCTGTCTCTCTCTCTAGGATGTTTTATGTTGTTTTTTTTCTTATTTTTTTTATTATAATTTTATTGGTAGTATGTCTCCCCCCA
Source organism: Stramonita haemastoma (assembly GCA_030674155.1). Taxonomy (NCBI): domain Eukaryota; kingdom Metazoa; phylum Mollusca; class Gastropoda; order Neogastropoda; family Muricidae; genus Stramonita; species Stramonita haemastoma. Next base: position 39,928,771 of record CM060334.1, on the reverse strand, counting down.
CCCCCTCCAATAAGGATGCTAGTTTAAAAAAAAACAAACTTCCCCTTTTATCCAAATGTATGATTTATATTACATGTATAATTTTTGATAGATAGTGGTGGATTGATGTTTTCGGTTGTTTATTTAATTTTGTTCTTATTTGCTCCTTATCTACTAACGCTTTTCTTTTTTTCCATAATCAAAATATTTTATTGTGACTTCTGATTTTTGTCTTCTGAAAGAGTGCATTTTATTACCTTATCATATATAGTGTCTTTATTCTTGTGTGTTGTTTGGTACTGCGTAAAGTCTTATTGTTTAGTATATTTTCAACTTGATGTATCCCTGAAAAGGGCGGGGACTGGATGTAGAAAAGCACACGAGTGCTTATCTATTATCCTCGAATAAAAGACTTTGCCTTGCCTTGCCTTGCCTTGCCTTGCCTTGCTTTGCCTTGCCTTGCCTTGCCTTGCCTTGCCTTGCCTTGCCCTCTCTCTCTCTCTCTCTCTCCTCTCTCTCTCTCTCTCTCTCTCTCTCTCTCTCTCTCTCTCTCTCTCTCTCTCTCTCTCTCTCTCCTCTCTCTCTCTCTCTCTCTCTCTCTCTCTCTCTCTTTATCTATTAATGCTTCTCTTTTTCTTTTATAATCAAAATCATTTTATTGTGGCTTCTGATTTTCGTCTTCTGAAAGTGTGCATTTTTATTATCTTATTATGTATAATGTCCTTATTCCTTTATGTTGTTTGGTACTGCATATAGTTTTACTGTTTAGTATCTTTTTATCTTGATGTTTTCCCTGAAAAGGGCGGGGACTGGATGTAAAAAAGCACATGAGTGCTTATCTATTATCCTCGAATAAAAGAATTTTGCCTTGCCTTGCCTTGCCTTGCCTTGCCTTGCCTTGTCTCTCTCTCTCTAACAGAAAACCAACAAGAAGTGGAGATGTGCAGATAGCTCTCGTTTTTGAAAGTCACCATTCACATATTTAGAGAGCAGAAAAACATCGTCCATTTTGGCATAGATATTGCTTGTGTGGACTTGCAACATAAGGGGTCGGTAATAGTTTGTCACCAAGACCAAGAAACAACATGGAGGAGGACAGTGGAATGTGAGATGGAAGCCATGCAGCACTCTTGGAGTTCATTGGCCAGGCTGGCCCAGGATAGGCAGGGGTGGAAAGAATTTGTTGCTGCCCTACACACCACTGGGCGTAAAGGATGATGATGATAGAATAGTTTGTTTGGTCAGTTCCAATAATACCAGGTTATCATCTACATAAACAAATAAGCTGATGAGGCAGCAGCACAGCCTCCGCCAAGAGAGTCAGCATTGAGCATCTGTGTCCACTAAGCTTATAATAGTATGTTCATCAGGATTATCTCAAGTCATTAGGATTATCTCAAATCATTAGGATTATCTCAAGTCATTAGGACTATCTCAAATCATTAGGATTATCGCAAATCATTAGGATTATCTTAAATCATTGGATTATCTCAAATCATTAGGATTATCTCAAATCATTAGGATTATCTCAAATTATCAGATTATCTCACATCATTAGGATTATCTCAAACCATTGGGGAGGGCGCACAAATGTTCTTACCCCCTATAGATTCAAAAGAATCCTGTACAGTGCTTAAAACAGTAACTAACACATACACACAGACACAGACAGACACAGACAGACCGACAGACAGACAGACAGAAAGACCACACACACTACTCTCTCCTCTCTCCCTCTCCTCTCTCTCTCTCTCTCTCTCTCTCTCTCTCTCTCTCTCTCTCTCTCTCTCTCTCTCTCTCTCTCTCTCTCTCTCTCTTTCGTCCAGTGTATTGTCCACAGGCTTGATGGCTTGATGAAAAAAGCAAATTTATTGCTTACTCAATGTACCATCTGGAAATCAAATTTTGACTTTGACAGGGGTTTTTAAGGTAGCTTTAGCGAGTCAGGGCACAGGATAGCTCAGTGATCAGAGCACTCACTTTCCCCCAGCTAAGGTTAAGCAGTACTGAGCGTGGTTACTGAGTGGATGGGTGACCGTTTGTGCACCCTAGCTTCAGTACAGCCCTCCCCAGTCTCCCCAGCTGTAAATGGGTAGGCCTACCTGCCCTCTTTAGGGACAAGGAAGGTAAATCAGTGATGGAGAGAAGATTGGCATCGCCATCAATATGCTGGCCCCCGGAGAAGCTACAGTTTCTGACACCTCGGTCCGAACGACCAGACAGGTTAAGAGAACACCTTTTCCGTTTACCTTTAGGCGAGTCAGAGTGCATAACATTCTAGACACCCCAGTGAAGCTGGGTAACGTTGAACAACAAGAGCAATACCCATCCATGACCCATACAACCTTTCAGGGTATACAGCTGACACTATGACAGTCCCTCTGGACTATAGTTCACCTGGCTTGTGTCTCTCCAGCAACCTCAGGTTGGAGTCCATGGTCCAGTTGTGAGAGCAGAGCCATGCAAGAGACAGGTTGTGGACCAGAGCAGGCACTACTGAACACCACCCAAGTGACCCAGCAGCAGTGCAGGGCCTCTCTGGCTGGTGGCCCCCACGGCGGCCTAAGAATGATGAGCTCCCGATGGACATCCGACCCTGAGGATGAGACATAGCGAATATGAGTATGGCTGTGGCGGGGAGATTGAAACGAGCAGCGTGGAACAGCAGGGATAGGAAATGTCACGGAAGATGAGGCAGCAATAAAAAAAGGTTGTGGCCCAGATGATCCTTGCTTCTCCTCCTGCAGACTTTGAAGGCTTTAGGATAACCTTGCATCTGCTTGTAGTTGCAAGTCCTGTGGAAAGAAGAGGTTTTTTTGTTGGTTTTTTTTACTTCGATGTGTTTGGGATGTAATGGTGCCTGCTATTTCAAAAATATACACTGTAGTCGTAAACTCAATTCTCAGGAATGAAAGTTACTATTAAAGACATTCTTAAATGCCAAAATACTGATGTAAAACAACAATAACAACAACAACAAAAAACCTAGCTTTCTCCAACCCAATGTTAATTAAGTAGCATTGATCGTGGTTACCAAGTGGATGGGTGATCGTTTGTGCACTTTGGCTTCAGTACAGTCCACCAATTTCCTCAACTGTAAATAGGTACTTGCCCTGTTTAGGATCAGGGAAGGTAAAGCAGCGAGGGAGAGGAGATGGGCGCAGCCCTCAATATGCTGACCCCTAGAGAAGCTGAGGTCTCTGATACCTCACTCCCTAAGACCACATACGTTATAGGACACCTTTGTCTTGAAAAAAACCACCAAAGGCAAGAATGCCATTTCTTTTTTTAAATAAAGCGCCCATGAAATGCATTCTATGAAAAGTCACGCAGAATGGATAATCACCTTTTCTGCTATTTCATCGGGCCTGATACCCAGTGATGTTATGATGCTACTTGATGTTTACTTGATCATGCAAACCAAAACAACAAACTCTCTCTCTCTCCCTCTAACCCTTCTCTCTTTCTCTCTCTGGTCTCTCTCTTTCTGTCGCTCTCTGTGTCTATCTCTGTCTGTCTGTCTGTTGTCTATCTGTCTGTCTCTGTCTCTTTCTCTGTCTCTCTGTCTCTCTGTCTCTGTCTGTCTATCTGTCTGTCTCTGTCTCTTTCTCTGTCTCTTTCTCTGTCTCTTTCTCTGTCTCTCTGTCTCTCTGTCTCTGTCTGTCTGTCTGTCTGTCTGTCTGTCTGTCTCTGTCTCTTTCTCTGTCTCTGTGTCTCTCTGTCTCTGTCTGTCTGTCTGTCTATCTGTCTGTCTCTGTCTCTTTCTCTGTCTCTCTGTCTCTCTGTCTCTGTCTGTCTGTCTGTCTATCTGTCTGTCTCTGTCTCTGTCTCTTTCTCTGTCTCTCTGTCTCTCTGTCTCTGTCTGTCTGTCTGTCTGTCTGTCTCACCTGCCCATGGTGTGCTGTGCTGCAGTGGTCATCCAGCAGTGTTTAGCAGAGGACTGATGTCTGTCTGTCTGTCCCCATCCTCTGCTCTTTTATACACCTTGCTCCCGGCACTGCAGCACTAACTTGCCCGTGACAGCTGCGAACATTAGCACATCGTCTGTCACTGGTCTGTCAAACTTACTGCTGTAGTGTACTTGGTTGTTTATATATTGTTGTGGTTGAGTGATTAAATGATTTTTTTCTTATGTTTCGTTTATTTTTATTTATTTATTTTTTTACTTGTGCAACATCTCGATTGGTTATTTGCTTATTCTGTTTCTTTTCATACTTTGTCTTTAAAAAGAAAAGCTTTGAGCAGTAAAACAAAGACGGTTGATTTGATCTGACTTAAAAAAAAGAATATCCATTCTCTGCGTTTCTTCCGCATTGGCGAGCCGTGTACTTTTGTGTTCATTTTGACATTCTCAAACACCATAATAAAGAAAGCTATAGGAAACAATAGTCAAAACAGCAACAATAAGGAAAGCGTAATACATAACTTTAAAAGGTAAAGGTGTCCCATAACCTATGTGGTCGTAGAGGAGTGAGGTGACAGAGACCTCAGCTTCTCTAGGGGCCAGCATATCGAGGGTGGAACTCACTGCTTTACCTTCCATGACCCTAAAGAGGGCATGTACTCATTTACAACTGGGTGGTCTGGGGGACTGTAGTGAAGCCAAGGCACGTGAACGGTCGCTCATTCATTTGGTAACCACACTCGATACTGCTAAGCCTTAGCTTGGGAAAAGCCAGCGCTCTGATCACTGAGCTATCCTGTTTAAAATACATAACTTTACACACCCATTAAAAGCGATACCACAAACAAAAACAGACCCCCCTTACTAAAAAAAATCACTTTCCATTTAGGCAAACCAAAATTTAAAATAAGACAAACAATCAGATTTTTTTTTTTCAAATTAGAGGAAACTGAAACAACCATTTGGGAATTTGTATTATAGTATAAACCGAGTAATGACAGTGCTTAGTGAAAGCATACACGGTCCAGTTATGAGAGATTAATGATATACTAGGACTGTGCGCTGTCAAATGCCAAGAATTACATGCTATGATGTATTAGACCATCACTTTCCTTTAAGCCCGTTGTGGAAAATTAGCTATAGTTATTTGAGAATGGAGTCACTGACAGTCAGGGTATAAAGGGTTAATAGGAAAAAAAAGGTATCAAATAGCCCTGGTGCTTTTTTGTGAGCGAGGATATTCCTGTGGGTTGGTAGTGGTGGTAGTGGTATGTGTGTATGTATGTGTGTGTGTGTGTGGTGTGTGTGTGTGTGTGTGTGTGTGTGTGGCGAGCGCGTGTGTGTATGTGTGTGTGTGAGGGGGGAAGGGGGCGGGTGTATGTGTGTGCAGGGGAAGGGGGGGCGTGTATGTATGTGTGGGTAGCGTGTGTGTGTGTGTGTGTGTGTGTGTGTGTGTGGTGTGTGTGTGTGTGTGTGTGTGTGTGTGTGTGGTGTGTGTGTGTGTGTGTGTGTGTGTGGTGTCGTGTTGGTGATGGTTGATGGTGATGTGTGTGTGTACATGTGTGTGTGTGTTTGTACATGTGTGTGTGTATCTGTATGTGTGTTTGTTTTTGTATGTTTGTGTGTGTGCATGTGTGTGCGTTTATATTTTTGTTGTTTGTTTTGTTTTTAGTTAATTGGACAAGTAAAATATTGGGATGGGGACATAGCTGTCAGTTTCCCCCACTTTCAGCTCCTCTCAGTTTTGTAATTAATCCATCTCATCCTATCCTAGCCCAGCCCAGCCCAGCTAGTACTAGTTATAGCAGGAACTGACTGACCACTTTTGGACTAGGTAAAAGGAAGGGGCGCACTAAATTTAGCACTCTGGACTGAGTGATGTTGGATTTGTACGCTGTGGAACTACACACATACTTATTAGCAAATCTAGAGGGATCCGCCAACAACCGCTGCTTAAAGATATATAAACTAAAACTTTTGTAAAAAAAGAAATAATAAAGGAAAGCCTTTGATTTTAACATTGTATAATTTTTCAAGATGCAGCAGTCACTTACCCTGCGGGGAAGCCAGTACTCTTTCCTGATAAATTATATTCCCAAGATAATCAGCAAGAGTGGTATGAGACCTGACATAGTAGTCAACTGCCATTCAACCAAGCAGCTGATCATGATAGAGCTGACTGTTCCATATGAGAACAGGATGGAGGCATCTCACGCCTTCAAGACTGAAAAGTATGCAGATCTGGCTAACAGCCTGAGGAAAGAAGGCTATCAGGTTAAAGTCCTTGCTGCAGAAGTCGGAGCCAGGAGGTTTGTTGGAGAATCGGCTTACAACCTCATGAAACAGCTCTCGATTGCAGGGAAGGAAAAAACCAGAGCCCTGAAAGCCATGACAGAAGCAGCTGAGAGATGTTCAAGTTGGATCTGGTTAAGGAGGAACAAACGTGAACTGCATAAGGCTTAGATGACACTATAATATTGAGAGGCCCCTTAGCTCAGTTGGTAGAATGCTCGCCCAATTAACTGAAAAAAACCCTGAGAAAACTATATGCAATAAAGTCTCTAAACAGAAAGGAAAAGAGAAAGTGTGCAGTGTAGCTCCAAGACTAGAATGCCATTTTTGTGTGTGCTGTAAACCAATAATTTGATTTCACCATTTAACCCTGCAGTCGGATCACAAAGAAAATGGTGAATACTAAAACAAGAGAGAACATAATTGACGGTGAAAATTGGGATTTTAAGAATAGTGTGCTTTCTGTAAAATAAAAAAAAAGAATTACAAATCAAAGACAATTTTAATTAAGTGAAAAACCGCAAATTCCAACAATGAATAGAAAAATATTTAAATCTAGTTTCCACCACTTTAAAAAAAAAAGGATAACGAGATACAGTTAGGAAAAAAAGAAAAAAAAGAGAAAGAAACAAAAAGTAAGAAAAGAAAAAAACACACAACAGAACCGAACACATAAGAATAGATAACAGCCAGAAGCGAAAAGAAATAAACGCCTAATAAATCCTTCAGCCACAGTTCTAAAAGCAAGCGACTAAAGCCAGAGGAGTGACAGGCCAGGTGATGGACACTGATGACCTGCCGGCAGCTGTGGCTGACCACAGCAATCCTATCTGACCACAGGCTATAAAAGGGCAGCAGTGCAGGCAGAGGCCAGCAGAGACACGGCTAGCACCAACATTCCCCTGCTGGACACTGAAGGAAGCAACATGAACAGGTGAGCATCATACATGCTTAGAGACTGACTGACTGATTGGTTGACTGATAGACTGACTGATAGAAAGACTGACTGACTGACTGACTGATTGACTGACAGACTGATTGACTGATAAACTGACTGATAAACTGACTGACTGATGGAATGACTGATAAACTGACAATCTGACTATATATAGACTGTCCGGTAGACTGACTGATTGACTGACAGACTGACAGACTGATAGACCGACGGAAAGAATGACTGACTGATGGACTGACTGATAAACGGACGTGACAGTCTGACTATAGACTGACCGGTAGACTGACTGACTGACTGACTGACTGATCGACTGATAAACTGACTGATAGACAGACTGACTGATAGACTAATTGATAGACTGACAGAATGGCATGCATAAGTTTTGAATAAACAAAAACTGAGAAGCGAAACCAGGTAGACCTATCATTTCAACACAACAGACGATTTTGCAAAAGATGATATAGCATTATGCAAGAGTAGACATCCGTCAGTCTCGAAAGACTATGGAGTTGCCCTTTAGGATCTAGAGGACAAAGCTAGGGTAAGTATGGAGGGCAAGCTGTTACCTCCTTCATCCCCCTTTCCACATGGAATAGTCCATTGTAAAGGCAATGACCATAGTTATGGTTCCAGTGCCGTCGGAGGATCCGCCAGAACGTTGCCATATACAGCCCCGAACCGCTCTGGGAACTCCACTTCCCAGATTTTCCCCAGGGATGGTGTCTAAACACGACACCTGTGTGCATGCTTGTTTAGTGTTTTGTTGTCATACGCTCCTACCAGCACACATTGGCCTGATCTTCCGAAAGGCGGAAAAGGTTTTTAACGTGTGCACAAGATGCTCTGCGTGCGTTCGCAAATGGGGCCTCAGTTTATAATCTCATCCAATGACTTTGACCTTCAGTTCGATGTTTTAGTCAAACTGGAAAAAAGGGGGAGGCTGGGAATCGAACCCAGAACCTTACGGTTTACTTGCTGGCAGGGGAATGTTTTCTCCTTTTGTTTTAAGCGATTTGTTCTTCCTATGCTTTGAATTGTCTAAAGCTATTATAGTGCCTCTGTGTGTGGCCTGTAACAATGCCCCAAAGTCACACTGTGGACTGAAGGCCATGTTTTTATTTATTTATTTGTTTATTTATTTATTTATTTATTTATTTATTTTATTCTTTTATATCGAGAATAATGGAATAAGCACTCATATGCTTTTTGACATCCAGTCCCCGTGTGTATGCAGTTTTTTTGTAAATGTCATCTGTTCCCACCGGCCCACGATGGCCTACTCTTACGAAAAGCGGAACAGGATTTAACGTGTGCGCAAGATATTCTGCGTGCGTTCACACACGGGGCCTCGGTTTATAGTCTCATCCGAAGGACTTTTAAGGGAGAGTGGAGTCAGCACTGATATTAACTCCAGGAGAAAAATCTCCTCGACCGGAATCGAACCCGGGTCGTCAAATTGCGACGAATTGTGCTTGTGTGTGCAGGCTGGTATTCCTCCTCCCCGCTCTGATGGCAGCATTCATGGCGGTCCAGGCTGACCGTCCTCCCAACATCATCTACATCATGGCCGATGATCTGGGTATGTAGGTTCTGTTCGTGGAGGTTATTTTGTTCTTGTCTTTGTGGCAGTAACAGTAATTCTGTGATTCCGTATTTTATTGATTCGTTTGATTTTGTCATTATTTATATAATTTGTTAGGTCTCAGCTGTAATGGTACCTTATTCATTATCTTGAATTGTTGGAGTTAGAACTTTCAGCTTTCTTCATAATCCGACAGTCGTAAGTTTAGAAAAGTTTTCTCGGTCAAAGATATAAAAATGCTTTCATTTTAGTGATAGCTTTGACGTTGACCTAAATCTATCTATCTATCTATCTATCTATCTATCTATCTATCTATCTATCTATCTATCTATCTATCTATCTATCTATCTATCTATCTATCTATCTATCTATCTATCTATCTATCTGTCTGTCTGTCTGTCTGTCTGTCTGTCTGTCTGTCTGTCTGTCTGTCTGTCTGTCTATCTACCTACCTATCTATCTACCTACCTACCTACTTACCTATCTATCTATCTATCTATCTATCTATCTATCTATCTATCTATCTATCTATCTATCTATCTATCTATCTATCTATCTATCTATCTATCTCTATATCTTTATCTATATCTATATCTATATCTATATATATATATATATATATATATAATATATATATATACCAACAATTCTCCGCCAATGCCGAAGTAAAATGCGCTGGGCCTGACTGCACAACGCATTTTCGCTCATATGACAGACAGCATTCGACGAAGGAGAGAAAAATGATGGGTTGTGCAAGCATCAGTATACCTAAGGCACTGCCTGGGAGTTTCTTTGCTGCTCTGTAACGACTCGTCACAGAGTAGAGGGAGAAGCTTAATCACAGTTTATTGAAAACAAAAGCAAATTTATAGGGTTGATATGTATGACACTACAGTGTTAATTAACCAGGCCCATGATACTTACGTATCTACCTGCGTTAGGTGGATTCGTGGTCTAGAGGTAACGCGCCTGCCTGGAAAGCGAAAAGTCCGGGTCGAAGTGTGCTGTGGTTCGAATCCCGTTTGGGCCCAAAACTTTCCCCCCATCCATTAGACCTTGAGTGCTGACCTGGGTGCTAGTTTTTCACATCAGACGATAAACCGAGATCCCGTGTTTTATACACATAATTTAGCGCACGTAAAAGAAACCATGGCAACAAGAGAGTTGTCTCTGGCAAACTTCTGTAGAAAAAAGCCACTTTAAGAGGTAACCAAATACAGTTGCAGACATGAACAAGAAAGAAAATAATGATGGGTGGTGTGGCTCATAAGCCATCCTAGCAAGATCACGCTGCAGGTAGTCCTCAACAGACTCAAAAACCAAGCAGAAAAACTCCTGGCAGAAGAACAAGCGGGCTTTAGACCAAAACGCAGCCCAATGGAACAAATTGTCAACCTGAGAATTCTGATAGAGAAGCATCTCCAACACCAAAAAGACTTGTACCACAATTTTATAGACTTCAAAAAGGCCTTTGACAGGGTATGGCATGACGGCCTCTGGCAAGTACTCAGGCACTTCAACATTGACAACTGCCTAATTGAAGTCATCAAGGCTCTGTACGAGAATGCAAGAAGTGCAGTTTTCATGAACAATCACGTGGGCGAGTTCTTCAAGACCACAGTTGGAGTCCGCCAGGGCTGCCTTCTCTCACCTGTACTCTTCAACCTCTTCCTCGAAAACATCATGACAGAGACACTGCAAAACCACCACACTTCCATCTCCATTGGTGGAAGACCCCTTTGCAACCTCAGATTTGCAGATGACATTGACCTCATGGGCAGCAGCAAACAAGAACTGCAAATCCTCACAGACAGTCTAACAGATCGAGCGAGCACATACGGCATGGAGGTCAGTACAGAGAAATCGAAGATCATGGTCAACAGCGCGAGTAATGACAGCACGGAAATAAAGATGAATGGATAAATTTTGGAAGAGGTGAGCCAATTCAAATACTTAGGCTCCATCCTAACAAAAGATGGCACATCAAACAATGAGG
>CM060334.1:39893063-39903063 GCA_030674155.1 Stramonita haemastoma | reverse complement strand
GACCCCAGAGCAAAGACGTGGACAAGGTGATGCAAGCCTTCACGGACCTCCAGGGCCTGAAGAACATCCAGAAGCGAAGACAGAAAGGAGACTGGACCGTGAAGAAAATCCTCAACTATCTGGAATCCTTCAATCCTGACGATGTGTCTGAGAGGGCGGAATGTAGCACGTGTCAACTCTATGATCTGGATGGTGAGTTTTAGGTAGGGGGTGGTGGTTGGGTGGTTGGTGGTTGGTTGGGGTGGTGGTTGGTGTTGTGGTGTTGGTGGTGGTGTGGGGGTGGTGGTAGTGGTGGTGTGTGTGGTGGGGGGGATGGGTGGTGGTGGGTGGTGGTGGTGGTGGTGGTGTGTGTGTGTGGGGGGTGGTAGTGGGTGGTGGTGGTAGGTGGTGTGTGGTGGTGGTGGTGGTGGTGTGTGTGTGCGGGGGGGGGGGGGGGGCGTGTTTGTGTTGTGGTGGGTGTTTGTGTTTTTTATTTATATTTTTTTTATTCTTCTATATCGAGGATAATGGGTATAGCTTTATTTCAACCAGTCTCGTGTGTATGCAATTGTGTAATATTTGTCATCTGTTCCCACCGGCACACAATGGGCTACTCTTTACGAAAAGCAGATCAGTGATTTACGTGTGCGCAAGATGTTCTGCGTGCGTTCGCAACGGGCCTCGGTTACAGTCTCATCCGAAAAGACTTTTGGGGGAGTGGAGTCAGCAATGATGTTAACTCAGGGAAAAATCCCCTCCAACGGAACAAACTCGGGGTGTGGTTGGTGTTGTGTTGTGTGTGTGGGTATGTGTGTGTGTGTGTGTGTGTGTGTGTGTGTGTGTGTGTGTGTGTGTGTGTGTTGTGGTGTGTGTTGTGTGTGTGTGTGTGTGTGTGTGTGTGGTGTGTGTGTGTTGTGTGTGTGTGGTGGTGTGTGGGAGAGTCTTGTTCAGATGTTGAGGGTGGTGGTTGGTGATGTGTTTGTGGTTTAGCTTTGTTTTTGTTTTTTTCTTCAAACAAAGCACACGGTTTCTGAAAAATAAAATCAGATTTGATGATGACAACTGTCAGCTCAGCTCGTTTTTCAAGAGTTATGATCTAAGACATGTTTTCTTAAAAAAAACAACAACCCCAAATGATAGAAGCTTACACACACACACACACACACACATGTGCGCGTTGTACATACACAAACGCACACACAACGCACACACACAACACACAAACAAAACAGAACACAACACACACACAACACACACCACACACACACACAACACACACACAACAAGACACATGCACACACACACAAATGCACATACGTCGCCGGCGCACACACATACATACATACATACATTACACATGCACACACACAGACATGCAAACTCTCTCTCTCCCTACCTTCCTCACACACACACACACACAACACACACACACACACACAACACACACACACACACACATCACACACACACACACACAACTTACCCTACCTCACACACACACACACACACTTAACCCCCTACCCTCACACACACACACCACCCCCCCCCACACACACACACACAACACACACACCCCAACCACTCCCCCCACACTACCCCTGCACACACAACCCCCCTCCACCACACAACACAACCCCCCCCCCCCACACCACACACCACACCACACACACACACACACACCACAACACACCACCACACACACCCACCACACACACACAACACTGATACACCGTAGTATTATTTTTCCCTTCCCACCACAGCTGACCCCTCCGAATCCAAGGACCTCGCTGAGGACCTGCCGCAGTGACCCTGTACCTGTACAGGCTGCTGACCTGTACAAGGTCGAGGAGGTCAGGCCAGTGCTGGAGTTTCCCTACAAGAAGGACCCTCGCTTCCAGGAGCTTAACTACACCGACAACACGTGGTGTGAACAATTCAGCATTGTTGGCTAGGCTAGTTCAGTAAGAGGAGACGCTTGGATTAGACAGAGCCTTCTGGCTTATGGGGGGGGGGGGGATGTTTGTCTTATCTGATTATCTGAATGTTAGGTTACTGTGTATGAAGTCCAGCATCACTCAGTTGACATTAAGAGATACTGGAGTGATTCTCTGGCTTATGGAAATGTTGCCTATCTATGAAGTTAGAATCCAGCATCACTGAGTTAACGTTAAAAGAGATGATGCTTGGATAGAAAACGATCCTCTACTTAGGGGATGTTTGCCTATCTGAGTTAGAATGTAGGAGGTATGTGTAATCCAGCATCCTTGTCAAGTCCATGGGCTTAGGGATGTTTTCTATCATAGAAATTAACGCATATGTAATATTCTATATCATTCATTATAATTTAATGATTAGTATGTAAATTTTATTATTATTATTATTATTATTATTATTATTATTATTATTATTTATTATTATTATTATTATTATTATTATTATATTATTTTTGTTATTATTATTATTATTATTATATTATTAGTTAGTTATTTTTTATATCCATTTCAGTTTATTAGATTCGTTTCAGTTATTACGGATGATACCAGTACAAGTGGCTGCAATGTTGAGGGGAAAACATGACAGTGTGAGTTTGAGTGTGGGTTTTGTTTGTTTGTTTGTTTGTTTGTTGTTTTTTTCTTTCTTTCTTTCTTTCTTTCTTTCTTTCTTTCTTTCTTTCTTTCTTTTTCGCTTTCTTTCTGCGTGTTTCACACAGTTTTCCGTATTTTTTTCTTTTCCAAATGCTGTAGCGGAGATTGTTTTTCTGTTTTTCTCTTGTTTTTCGAGCATTAGATTAAAGTTGCTTTCATGAAAAAAAAATGTTTGGGTGAGTTCTGTGTAAGGTAAAAAAAAACAAACAGTGGTGTGTTGTGTGTGTGTGTGTGTGTGTGTGTGTGTGTGTGTGTGTGTGTGTGTGTGTTGTGTGTGTGTGTGTGTGTGTGTGTGTGTGTGTTGCGCCGCGCACGCGTGTGTAAGTGTGTGTGTGTATGTGTATGTGTATGTGCGTGCGTATGCGTGTGTTTGTGTGTATGTATGTGTATGTGTGCACGCGTGCCTGAGTTTTGTCAAAATCATTCCCCTTCTGGATTTTTTTTGTCAAGGGAAAGTACTCTTAGCCGAGTGTCATTTACAGCGGTAGTGTCCCTTAGACTAGCAAGCACTCTTTCTCATCTGTACATTGGCACCCTTCCACTATAAGTCACAGCCTAATTTTTGCACGTCACCTCAAAAGCAGCACCACACATTGTTTTCCTTTTTTCCCCTGCCTGCATGTGTGAATCTCTGTTAGAGTGGATTTTACTACAGAAGTTTCGCCATGGACAACCCTCTTGTAGCTGTTGGTGCTTTACACATAGGTACCTTCAGACGTACACGCTCACGCACACGCGCGTGCGCGCGCGCGTGCGCGCGCGCGCGCACACACACACACACACACACACACACACACACACACACACACACACATCAGTGATGACTCCATTCTCCCCAAAAGTCCCTCGGGTGAGATTATAAACCGAGGTCCTGTGTGCGAACGCACACAGAACATCTTGCGTACACGTTAAATCGTGTTCAGCTTTTCGTAAGTGTAGGTCGGTGTGTGCCGTTGGGAACAGATGACAAGATTGACAAAGCTGCATACACACGGGGACTGGATGTAAAATATGTACATGGGTGCTTATTCCATTGTTCTCGATATAAAAGAATAAATACATGAATAGATAAAAACCACACACACATTTGCACTCACACACACACATACACACACACACACACACACACACACACACACACACACACACACACACACACACACACACACACACACACACACAACACCCCCTCTACACACACACACACACACACACACACACACACACACACACACACACACACACACACACACACACACACACATACAAACACACAAACACACACGGGGGGCAGGATAGCCTAGTGGTCAGAACATTGCGCTGGCAATTTGACGACCCGGTTCGATTCCCGGTCGAGGGGATTTTTTCCCTGGAGTTAACATCAGTGATGACTCCACTCTCCCCAAAAGTCCTTCGAGTGAGACTATTAACCGAGGCCCCATGTGCGAACGCACGCAGATCATCTTGGGCACACGTTAAATCCTGTCCCGCTTTTCGTAAGAGAAGGCCATTGTGTGTCGGTGGGAACAGATGACAAGATTTACAAAACTGCATGCACATGGGGACTGGATGTAAAATAGCACATGAGTGCTTATCCCATTATCCTCGATATAAAAGAATTAAAAAAATAATAATTAAAAAAAACACATACACACACGCACGCACGCACCCACCCACCTCCGCCCCCCACCCCTCCTCAAACACAAGAAATTTCTTTCTCCTTGGAGTTTTCATGGCAAAAACAAAGTGACAACACAACTTGTCAATACGCACGCAGCATTTAGCAATTTTATTTACAAAATGCAACGAAGTACACAATGTCTGGACAAACTGACCATGAAGACACCAAGGTCACTTCGTGTAGTAATGTCATCGGGATAAAAACCAGTCACAGCATCGATAATTATATACAATCAAAGTCAGTGGGCAGACTGAAAACTCAAGTAACATGTTAACAAATGTCTTTTTTCGATATTATCCAATAAAACAAAAATCCACGAATTCAATTACCATTAAACACTGGTGGTTACTGATAAACAAATTACATTCTTAGAGAACTTAGTTTTATAGAAAAAATGTATTTGCTAATGAGAAACAAGTCTGATACACTGACACATTTTTTGGTATTGAGAAACAAAATAAACCAAACACACATGTTCCTTGTTTCTGATGACAGAAAGGACATGCTATCGCATTTCATTTTCTTATCAATACAAACACCATATATTATTCTGAACAGAAAATGAAATGTGTCTCTACAGAAACATACAATTTTTTGTTGTTGCAGTTGATCATTCAACGCGTGCGTACTTCATGAGAGCCTAAGGTTATTTACTTAGTTATCTATTTAATTATTTTTCTATTTATTTATTCATTCATGTTTTTGTTTTAAGGAATGACAAAAAAGCCCTAAAGACTGGATATGACAGCTGTACAATAACGAAAAGAAAAGAAAGATGGTGGAACACCTATCAATCTAGAACCTAGAAAAGATTATTGTTGTTTTGGGTCACCCAGAATGTGCGCTCTGACTCACTCATCCCACCTGGGAATCACTGTGAGATTGAAATTGCACACTGGATGGCTGTTTTCAAGCACCTCGCCATATAGGCAGCCTTACTCCTACTTCAGAGGAGTAGAAAAGCTAGGTGAAAACTACTAGCTCAGAAAGGAGGTATATCACCGTAGCAGGAATGCAGCTACCTTCATAGCGGGCAAAAAAACAACAACACATCGCATACGCAAAATCTCACCATTGGTGAACCTTGGAACCCTAGCCGAGAAACGTAAAAAATTAAAAGAAGGGGGACATAGGTTTTAAAATACTTTTCTGTAATATGCTGCATTAAAATAGGCTTGATGGGATGGTGACACGGATTTTGCTCTGACTGTGGATTGTGAGGAGTGGAGGAAGCTGGTTGCAAAATCTTCAGTGGTGCGTGCCCCTCACGAGTCCGTGGGACTACGGGTTAGGTGAAGGTAAAGGTGATATTTGTCTTCAAGATACACACAATCAGTGACAGAAGAATGAAGATGCACTGACATATTGAGATATCACGGGTAGTTTTGTGTGAAGGCAAGTTGACTTCTCCTTTGTAGTACTATGTACACAGCACACAAAGCCAACATCACTCAGTCCATAGTGCTATATTTAGTGTGACCTTTCCTTTGACTTAGTCCAAGTGTGGTCAGTTCCTGCTATAAATAGCACCAGCTAACCCCCCAGCTGGGCTGGGATGGGATAGATTAATTAACAGCTGAGAGGAGCTGAAAGTGGGGGAAACTGACAGCTGTGTGTATAGTATATAGAGCAGCATCTTCAGCAATGTCATAGTTCATTTTACCTAGATGATACTGTCTATAATGAAAGCGATTTCAGCATGAGCGAAATAGTGACAACAGAAAGAAATCAACATAGAAATAATTGTCTGCAAAACATGATCACTAATTCAAAGGAAAACATGATGATCTGCCAAAATCTTTCCGCCATAGCGATCTGATAATGGTCACTGATGACTGAAGGTCGGTCAGCGTGTGATGATTCAAAAACAGTATTGAGGAATTTAACCGGGGGACCGGGGGACGGGACAGTTTGCTAAGTAGTCAGATAGCTCGCTTTCCCTAAGTCAAGGTTAGGTAGCATCGAGCGTGGTTACCAGTTAGATGGGTGACCGTTTGCGCGCCTTGGCTTTTAGTACAGTCCCCTCCAATAGAGCAATAGTAAACATCACTGAGCAAGAAAATGTCCTGTAAAGGTCAGGTCAAAAGAGGTCAAGTCAGGTCAAGTTCAGGTGTTCCCATCACCACTGTCATCGGAAGGAGTAGGTCCAAGCAATGTCCCTAGGGTTTTTTTCTGTCTCTGATAACTGCTACGATCTCCTGTAGCTGTCCTAGACCACTAAACACTGATTTTTTAGAATTAATTTATTAATTAATACAAAATAAAAACAGGATGTGGGCGGTCTGCCTCTTTTCCTTTTGCCCTCAACCTTGAAGAACTATCATCATCATCATCATCATCATCATAACATCATCATCATCATCATCATCATCACTCGTCGTCGTCGTCGTCGTCGTCGTCATCATAATTATCCTCCTCCTCCTCCTCCTCATCATCATCATTTACAGGAACTTGATAATTATAAGCAGATTGGCCAGATTAGTGTCAGTGGACTTGTGTCTGTTCTGAAGTGGCACAGCTACTCTGCTTTGGTGAGCTTTACTCCACACTCACTGGCATAATAATGGCCTGGGATCTTGGAGGATGAGGAGATCAGGTTTGCGACATCAGGTAGCATGTTGGCAGTCTTGTGTTTGTATGAGTTTATGCTGACTCATACTTTTGCAAAACGTGTTACAAGTTTATCAAATGTGCGGGAGTGCCAAGTCTTTGCGGTGGATTTCATTAGTCTTTTAATTTACATGAAAACTACATTTTGTCCTTGGCATACTAGCTTCCATGCTTCCTCTGAAATCGGATATGGCTGCCTACATGTCGAAGTATTCAAACTTGCCACACATGCACTCTTCTTATCCAGCGTGTACTTTGTTTCACTGTGGTTTTCATGTATGACTTTGACATATGATGAGTACTTTACAGATTGTATGAGTGATTGACATATGGTGAGTAATTTACAGATGGTATGAGTGATGGTATGGGGAAGAGATAGCTCAGTGGTGAGAGCACTCGCTTTCCCCAAGTTACGGTTAAGCAGCATCGAGGGTGGTTTACAAGTGGATGGGTGACTGTTTGCTCACCTTGGTTTCAGTACGGTTCCCCTGTTCACCACCCAGTTGTAAATGGATACCTACCCTCTTTAGGGTCAGGGAAGGTAAAGCAGCGAGGGAGAGGAGATGGGCGCCGCCCTCAATACGCTGGCCCCTAGAGAAGCTGAGGTCTCTGATGTCTCGCTCCCCTACGACCATACAGGTTATGGGACACCTTTATCTAGCCTTTTACCTTATTATGAGTGAGAAAGTGCATAATTATTCTAGTTGATCCCAAGGGATTTCTGTACAACAACTTGACTGATGGGTATAAAAAAAAATCTTAACATAGCGTGTTGTTGTTTTAACCGGTTTCTTTCTCATTTTTTCATGGGGACAGGGTAGGTCAGTGGTCAGAGCACTCACTTTCCCCAAGCTATAGCACTCAAGATTAAGGAACGCTGAGCGTGTCTGCCTCTTGAGTGGGTGACTGTACAATGC
Organism: Stramonita haemastoma; assembly: GCA_030674155.1. NCBI lineage: Eukaryota > Metazoa > Mollusca > Gastropoda > Neogastropoda > Muricidae > Stramonita > Stramonita haemastoma. The sequence continues at coordinate 39,895,231 of CM060334.1, read as the reverse complement.
CTCAGTTCACCAAGCTGTAAATGGGTACCGGTGTAATAAGCCAAAAATCACTCTATGCAACAAACACTATCATAGTCATTTTGGCAACGCTGAAAGCACTATCAGTAGTGTGTATAGCACAGGCCCACACGCCAAAAACATTATTTCTGGCTACGCCTCCTACTCGAAGCTGGGAATCGAACCAGGACCTCATGATTTATTTGTTGGCTAGCAAATGCCTTAAACATCCTGCTATCCTCCTTCTTAGTATTTGATATATAAAAAAGTGTGTAAGCGGGTAGTGTTTGAGCTTAGAGATAGTGTTCATAGTGTTCATAGCGTACGCCGAAGTCACTAAGGTAGTGTTTACAGCATGTGCAAAAGTCACTACGGTAGTGGTTATGGCATGAAAGCCTTACGCCCAAACCACTACAGTAGTAGTCTTTATTGCACGGTAGTGTTTTGAGCGTGTTACACCGGCCCTCTTTAAGAACAGGGAATATTTAGCAGCAGTAGAAAGGAGATGGACCCTGCCCTCAAGATGCTGGCCCCTAGAGAAGCTGAGGTCTCTGACACCTTGCTCCCAAAAGACTTCAAGGGGTAAGGAAACACATCTACCTTTAGTGTTTGTTTCTCTTTGGAAAGCGAATATCAATATCTGCCATGGTTTTTCAGAAAAAAAAACTACCTTCCATATGAAAACAGGGTGACAACTCAACCGCAATATCAAGAGAACATCGGCATGATTTACAATGCTTCATTTTTCTCTTTAGAAATTTACTTGACAGTAAAATAGCGGCAGTGTGTTTTATATTACATGGTGTGTAGGATTTTGCCTTTGTAAACCACATTCATGTAGTCATTTCAATGATATTTGCCGAAAGTGTTATACAGCTTTAGAGGTTTATGCAATGAAAATATGAGTGTGTGTGTGTTTGTGTATGTGTGTTGTGTTGGTGTGGTGTGGTGTGGTGTGTGTGGTGTGGTGTGTGTGGTGTGGTGTGGTGTGTGTGTGTGTGTGTGTGTGTGTGTGTGTGTGTGTGTGTGTGTGTGTGTGTGTGTTGTGTAAGAATTTAAAAGGTATTCACACTTTGGAGTTTCGCTCATTAGAAATATATAAGAAGTGAATATGTAGTACACATGTAGATATGATTATTCACAGCGTTAGAGATCACACAGTCACTCAAAACTCAACTATTCTGAAAAAAAACGGAAAGCAAAAACTACAACAATGGAATGAGCCTAACACGATTTAAAAAGATACAATAACATTGTACCATACTACAAACAAAAAAAAACTGCTCATGTTTAATATCCAGGTACATACATAAGACAAAAAAACCTTTGTGAGGATCTACAATTTTAATACGATGATTTCACATTCTTTTTTTTATTATATGCAACCTTCACAAAGTTGAAATCACTGAGCAGAAAGCAGTTGCCCCACCCAAAAGTTTTCACATCATCTGTGTAACTTTAAAATCACATCGTGTTAGTATCTGCAAAATACACGATTGTGTCAGTTACACAGTATTCACATGAATATTTTACATGGTAAAACACACTGTTCCGGAGCGCGAAGCGAGAGCCAGTACATTCCTCTTGGACACAAAACTGCGCTGCTTGTTATTGAGAGCGAAGGCATTGCAACGTCAGCTGCATGAAGAATGTTCAAGATGACGCCATGTAGCCTCTCCTCCTCCGTGATCACGGGTTGCATGACGTCATCTAGCATCACGAGGCGTAACGTAACGTCACTGCGTTAATTTCTGAAACCTTCTGCAGATGCACCGTTTCCATTTCCTCGCTTCCCGTCTGAACGTCGACGTGAACATACCTGCCAACATGAGAACAGGATTGGATTATGGGGATTGGTGTTCATGTGCATAATAAGTCTTTAACTCAACAATGGGATCATAGTACCCCCCCAAAAGTGCCGTGGTAATGATTTAAAGCAAACATAAGCAATAACAGAATAATGATAATATATTACTAGAAGCACACGTGTCATATTATAAGGTTGAATGCATACCTAAAAGTATGCTTTCAGTGCTGCTAATGCATTTATTAAAACAAAAGAAGGAGGAAGAGTACATTGAAGCTCATACTTTTCTGTTTTAGGTTTGGGATTCTTTTTTTCTTCTTCTTTTTTTTGAGAGAGAGAGAGAGAGAGAGAGAGAGAGAGAGAG
>CM060334.1:39878063-39883063 GCA_030674155.1 Stramonita haemastoma | reverse complement strand
TGATTCAAACAAGGAACTTGTTTGTGCCTTGCTTTACTCGGATTTTAAAACAAAAGCCGAAAGCTTACACAATATCAACAGAAGAGGAGTAAAAAATAAAAAAAAATTAAGTGACGCATTTTGAAAAAAAACACACACACGAAACAATCAGAAAAGATGAGTGGACAAAGATGTATGTTTACAGAGTATGTGTACATGCGCGTGGGTACGTGTATGAAACATCAGGAAATGTGTCATGGTGTTTTGGAAAAAAAACCAACCTCCCCCTCATAACCCTCCCCCCCCAGATAAACCCCTTGCTTCCATCCTCTAGAAACAAGGAACTAATGTGTGGATACTGATGCAACATGGTGACTGGATTCTATTGGTGTGGTAATGACATGTTTTTAATAAGGGCTGATGTCATTAGTGGTGTGTGCCAGGTTTTTTTTTTAAAAGGTCACTTTTCCTCTAGTGTTAACACCAGCGCCGACTCCACTCCCCCCAAAAAGTCATTCGACGATAAACAGATGTGTGCAAACACACGCAGAACATCTTGCGCACACTTTAAAGCCTGTTCCGCTTTTCTGAAGAGTTAGACCATTGTGTGCCGGTGGGAAGGATGACGAAATTTACAAAAACTGACAGGTTGTCAAAAAAAAGCACATAAGTGCTTATCCTCGAAATAAAAAAAAGAGAATAAAATAATTCCCAGACTATTATTGTCAACCACCTGCCTCCAAAACCTTCAGAGTTAGACTTCGGAGTACTACAATGATCCGTTCTTGGATCTATTCTTTTTGTATTGTATTCACAACCTGATTTCCCCAACTGTCTCATCACTCACTCTTCAATCACTGTTTCTCTCTCGATAATACAATTTCCAAGTCTGGACCAAATCTCAGATCTACATCATAACCTCAGCAGTGCATCTTTCTGACATTAAATCCTTGATGACAAACAACAAGTCACACACACACACACACACACACACACACACACACACACACACACACACACACACACACACACACACACAAACACACAGACACAAACACACACGCACATACACATGCACACATACACGCGCACACACACACACACACACACACACACACACACACACACACACACACACACACACACACACACATTCACACACATTCATCCCCCCGTTCGAGGGGACTTTTCCTCTGGAGGTAACATCAGTGCTCACTCTACTCCCCCAAAAGTCTTTCGGATGAGACTGTAGACCGAGGCCCCCTGTGCGAATGTATGCAGAACATCTTGCGCACACGTTAAATCCTGTTCCGCTTTTCGTAAGAGTAGGTCATTGTGTGCCAGTGGGAACAGATGACAATATTTACACAACTGGATACACACGGGGAGTGGATGAAAAAAAGCACATGATTGCTTATCCCATTATCCTCGATATAAAAGAATAAAATAGAATAACAAAAAAACAACACACACACATACACACACATTCATCACCCACCCCCTTTGTGCTGACCAACCAAGACCTTTCAAGAAAGAAAGGAAAAATCAGGAACACATATTCATAAAGCCCTCCTGTCACCTCATTATTACACTTCCCTCTTGATTAGTAACGCTCTATTGCTCGTAGACTTAAGAAAAACCTAAACAGAGGGAGCATGAATATGTATTGTCTGAAGCGAACCGCCCCTTTTGACCAAACTTGAATTTCAACGCCCATATGTGACGTTCCACCACATAAGGAGTCACATTGCACCAGAGGTCCATTTTTAGTTATTGACATTTTATTAATCTGCAATGAAGTGGCTATACAATAGAAAAAAAAAACAGATTAAAAATTGGTCAGTTCTATGAACAGTTATAATTACATGTTGAAATGATAGACTGCCGGAAATGACAAAACGAGAATTGGACAAGTTTGCCATTATGATAAATGGTCAAAATGAGGGCTTAGTCATTTAAAAAAAAAACCACGTTTAAAAGTAAAAGGATACAAAATTATGACTTGATAGTTTATTACAAGGTAGAATCATGGCTATAGTTTTATAATCAATCAAAATCTGAAAATTGCCAACTTGACCCTACCTGCCTTAAATGGCTTCTAGGGGAAAAGTGGGTTATTTGCTAAGCAACTCATTTCGTGCTGGAGCGTCACATATGTCCGGGATTGCGACCACTTTGACATGGACTGACTACCAGACCATTGCTTTGCCGCTTTTCTTGTCCAAGTCTAGACTCAACTAACGGCGGTCCTACTTTCCTTGATGACTATGATTATGCATTAGATGTTTCAATATTTTCTTCACGTGATCATTAATAAGTTTATAGAAGAACGGAACAATCGAATGGGTAGATGCATAATTATACATATTATGAATATGTATTATGTGTGTGGGTGTGTGTGTGTGTTGGTGTTGTGTAGTGTGTGTATGTGTGTGTGTAGTGTGTGTGTGTTGTGTGTTGTTGTGTGTGTGTGTATGTGTGTTGTGTGTGTGTGTGTGTGTGTTGTGTGTGTGTAGTGTGTGTGTTGTGTGTGTGTGTGGTGTGTGTGTGTGTGTGTGTGTGTTGTGTGTGTGTGTGTGTGTGTGTGTGTGTGTGTGTGTGTGTTGTGTGTGTGTGTGCGCGCGTCAAAGTCATTTCAAAGTCAAAGTCAAATTTGTATTTCCAGATGGCATATTAAATAAGCATTGATTTGCTTTTTTCATGATGCCACCTATCTAAGGAAAAACAAAACAAAAATAAAAAACCTAACAAACAAAAAAAACCCAAAACATTTCACCAATATTCATTAACGTGATTTTAACAGCCTTAAGAATAAAATATGCCTATAGATAATACAAACAACAACAACAACAACGAAACAAAACAAAAAAAAACACTCAAAAATCCCACCCACATACACAACACACACGCGTTTGCGCGCTCGCCCACACAGCACGTACGCTCATGCACACATTTGAAGTTTTAAAAAAAAATCACAAAGTGTCAAAAAAACAACTGACATCAGTTACAATATCATCATTACCATAATTCAAAACTTAGAAAGAAGAATCCATGAAATGTCAATCAAGCAATTCATGTCGGATTACAAATACATCTACCTACCTGTCCACCTACCTACTTACCTATGTGATACCTACTAGTCATCCACTCAATGTGGCAACCAACCAACCAATCAACCAACCAGTCAAGAAATTAATCCATAATCCAACCAAACAATCAACCAATCAGTCAACCAGTCAAGAAATTAATCCATAATTCAACCAACCAACCAGTCAACAAATCAAGATATTAATCCATAATTCAACCAGCCAATCAACCAACCAGTCAATCAGTCAAGAAATTACTCCATAATCCAACCAACTAATCAATCAACCAACCAACCAGTCAACCAGGCAAAAAACTAATCCATAATTTAACCAACCAACCAACCAACCAATCAGTCAATCCAATACTTGTTCCCCTTTCTTTGTGTTTGTCAAATATCACAATGTGTGAAGAGAGGTAAAGCTCAATCGAACACACACCCAGGTTCCTATATTTATATAGATAAAAAAAGAGTTTATCTTTTATTGCCAAAATACCTTGGTCGTTCAAAGAAACATGTCTTACGGTTACTCTGCTTTTATAGCAGAGTTTATCTTTTCACTGCAAAAAACCCGTGTTTAAAAAAAAAAAAAAAAAAAAAAACCTCACTCATATCTTAGAAGTTCACCATTTTTCAATCCTAATTACCTGCATAAGATAGTAATATGTGGATGTATGCTTGGACTCAATGTTCAAAAACGCTTTGAAATGGAATTCACTGCCAATGAAGCAATGGCATTTGAGAATAGAAGGAAAAAAAAGCTTTTCTCTATCACTCTCATTTTCACTACATCGCTTGGAGTTGATATTTCTTTTTTAAGCACTTTAAAAATTACCCCATTTACATCAAATTACAGTAACGAAAGCGCAATTAGTAAGGAAAGAAGACTAGTGGGTCAATTGGATTCGCAACAAGCCCTAACTTCTCTAATTGCCATGTTCAGGAACGTTTTATTCTACTTTTTTCAAAAACGGACAAATCTAAAACTCAACCCTGAGAAAGGCAGAACAGAGAGAGGAATGGAGGGGACTGGTTGTCAAAAGTCTTCGGGGTGCCCCCACGGTCGTCAGACTGAGGGATTGATAGATAGATAGATAGATAGATAGATAGATAGATAGATAGATAGATAGATAGACAGATAGACAGATAGACAGATAGACAGACATATAGATAGATAGATAGATAGATAGATAGATAGATAGATAGATAGATAGATAGATAGATAGATAGACAGATAGAAATATAGATAGATAGATAGACAGATAGATAGACAGACAGACAGACAGACAGACAGACAGACAGACAGACAGACAGACAGACAGACAGACAGACAGACAGACAGACAGACAGACAGACGGACAGACAGACATAGACAGAGATTCAGTAAGTATAGTTACAGAAACCGTTCCTTCAAGAAGCATGCGTGTTCAGGATATTTCAGAACTGGTACGTTTAAAAGGGCTGCAAAAGTCAATAGGAGTTTGTCCTAACAACAAATTGTGGTTCATAGAATAGTTCACACGATGCACTTAATATATACAGCTCTACATTTTGATTTGATTTATTCTTTTATATCGAGGATAATGGGATAAGCACTCTTGTGCTTTTTTACATCCAGTCCCCGTGTGTATGCAGTTTTGTAAATGTCATCTGTTCCCACCGGCACACGATGACCTACTCTTACGAAAAGCGGAACAGGATTTAACATGTGCGCAAGATGTTCTTCCTGCGTTCGCACACGGGGCCTCGGTTTAAAGTCTCATCCGAAGGACTTACACGGTCTGTCTGTCTGTCTGTCTGTCTGTCTGTCGAGTTTCGGTATAACCGAGTTCGCTAAGATGGCAGGTGGCCGGGCCGGGTGGCTAGCTAAAAGGCTAGGTAGGTATGATAGTGGGTGAACGGTCACTGCCTGATATGATCCAGCCTCCTCAAAAAC
>CM060334.1:39863063-39875563 GCA_030674155.1 Stramonita haemastoma | reverse complement strand
AAAAAAAAAAAAGCACATAAGTGCTTATCAATTCATCCTCGAAATAAAAAAGAATAAATGCAATAAAATAAAATGAATGAATAAGATAAATAAGTCAACAAAAAAAAATAAGTGATATAATGAAACAAATGAACAGCAACAAAAAATCGGAAAGAAAAAAAAAAAACAAGCAAAGAATAAAAGAGAGGAAAAACCCAAAACAAGTTTAATAAAACTAGCCATACTTACATCCCTCCACTCCCCCTCCCCGCTCCCGACCCATTCCTTACTTATTCTTCTGCATTGCCTGATCTTGTCTATGCTACAGGAGAGCTTGGCAAAAGATGGCGTGGAGACATTATGCAATATTTACGACTAGGGGGGGCTTGGACTTGTATGGAACGTCTGCTTCAGCGAGATGATTTGAAGCATATCTGACCGTGAGGTCGTAGAGGGAAGAAAGAAACGAGAAAGAAAGGAGTAATGGGGGGGGGGCGGGGGGGGGGGGGGGGAGGAGGAAAAATATACAGAGACAAGACAGGGGAGGGGGGAGGGAGGAAAAGATATACGGAGAGACAGAGGCGAGGGGGGGGAGGAGAAAGATATAAGAACAACAGGGGAGGGGGAGGGAGGAAAAGATATAGAAAGAGACAGAGGGGAGGGGGGAGGGAGGGAATGATATACGGAGAGAACAAAGGGGAGGGGGGAGGGAGGAAGATATACGGAGAGACAGAAGGGGAGGGGGGAGGGAGGGAATGATATAGGGAGAGACACAGACAGAGGGGAGGGGGGAGGAGGAGGAATGATATACGGAGAGACACAGACAGAGGGGAGGGGGGAGGGAGGAAAAGATATACGGAGAGACACAGACAGAGGGGAGGGGGAGGGAGGAAAAGATATACGGAGACACAGAGCAGAGGGGAGGGGGAGGGAGGAAAAGATATACGGAGAGACAGAGACAGAGGGGAGGGGGGAGGGAGGGAATGATATACGGAGAGACACAGACAGAGGGAGGGGAGGAGGGAAAGATATACGGAGAGACAAAGGGGAGGGGGGAGGGAGGAATGATATACGGAGAGACACAGACAGAGGGGAGGGGGGAGGGAGGAGGAAAGATATACGGAGAGACAAGACAGAGGGGAGGGGGCAGGGAGGAAAAGATATACGGAGAGACAGAGACAGAGGGAGGGGGGAGGGAGGAAAAGATATACGGAGAGACAGAGACAGAGGGAGAGGGGGGAGGGAGGAAAAGATATACGGAGAGAGAGACAGAGGGAAGGGGGGAGGGAGGGAAAGATATACGAGAAGGGAAGGAGGAAAGATATGAGACAGATGGGAGGGGGAGGGAGGAAAAGATATACGGAGAGACAGAGGGGAGGGGGGAGGGAGGAAAAGATATACGGAGAGACAGAGACAGAGGGGAGGGGGGAGGGAGGAAAAGATATACAGAGAGACAGAGGGGAGGGGGAGGGAGGAAAAGAAATACGGAGAGACAGAGACAGAGGGGAGGGTGGAGGGAGGAAAAGATATACAGAGAGACAGAGACAGAGGGGAGGGGGCAGGGAGGAAAAGATATACGGAGAGACAGAGACAGAGGAGAGGGGGCAGGGAGTAAAAGATATACGGAGAGACAGAGACTTCTTCTTAGATGTTTCAAGTGGCTTTAAGTGATTTTAAGGTATCATATGAGCAAAAAGTAAAAGACCTGAAATATACAGACATTTGAAGGTTTTGTAAATGGACGCAATCACAAAGAATGAAGATTGCTCCCATCCCAATCAGTGTAAGCTCCCTACTTTACATTTGAATACTCGTAGGATACGGTTAGCGATGACAAAGTATACTCTAACTTGCTTCTAATCGAAGCAAAGTACAATTTGTTGTCATGGGTTTCCTATGCAAATTAATTTGCCAATGCAACAACTAGCCTTATGTTAGTTAACTATCTCTCTCCCCTCAATTTCTACGTGTTCGCATCTGCCCATTCTTCTCATGAAATGAAATTATCCAAACATTCTCTAGGGGTCAGCAAAATTGAGGGCAGTACCCATCTCCTCTCCCTCGTTGCTTTTTATCTTCCCTGAGCCTTAAGACAGAAAACAGTCATTTTCATCTGGGTGAACTGGGGAGCTATACTGAAGCGAAGACGTGCAAACGGTCACCCATTCACTTAGGAACTACGCTCAATGCTGCTTAACTTTAGCTTGGGAAGAATGAGTGCTCAGACCACTGAGGTACCCGTCAACATGATAAGACAGTGCATTATTTATTTTTTTATCGTATTTTATTCTTTTATATCGAGGATAATGGAATAAGCACTCTTGTGCTTTTTTTACATTCCGTCCCAGTGTGTATGCAGTTTTGTAAATGTCATCTGTTCCCACCGGCACACGATGGCCTACATTTACGAAAAGCGGAACAGGATTTAACGCGTACGCAAGATGTTCTGCGTGCGTTCGCACACGGGGCCTCGGTTTATAGTCTCATCCGAAGGACTCATAAAAAGATATACGGAGAGACAGAGACAGAGGGGAGGGGGCAGGGAGGAAAAGATATACGGAGAGACAGAGACAGAGAGGAGGGGGAGGGAGGAAAAGAGTATGTATGTATCTTGACATCCCTGCCCTCTATACCATGGTGTCAAACTGCTGCCTTACTTCTGAGCGTGCTTTACATAACAAAAAAACATTAGATCGATGCATGGTCAGAGTCTTACGTCCATTTGAATGCATACTATGTTAATATGATTATTATCTTTGTATATGTGTGTGTATGTGTTTTGTGTGTGTGTGTGTGTGTGTGCTGTGTGTGTGTGTGTGTGTGCGTGTGTGTGTGTGTGTTTGTGTGTGTGTGTGTGTGTGTGTGTGTGTGTGTGCGTGTGTGTGTGTGTGTGTGTGTGTGTGTGTGTGACGCAATTGGTGACACACCGAAATGGCAGGAGAAAAGGAGGTGATAGACACGACAAAGGAAATATTAGAAGCATTTCATAAAAAAACCCCAACTACTTCGATGTAAAACATTGCACAAGAATAGTTGACAAAGAACAAAGTACCTTGGCTCTCTGGATCCAATCTAATCCAATATTCTTATCTAGAGTTCCACCGACCACAGAGGCCATACCGGGGGCTGATACCTTGTCCATTACAAACAAAATCTCATATTAAATCTGTGCATCCATATACAGCCTAAACACGGTTTAAAACCTACTCTAACCAGCATTTCTTATAATATATCAACACCCTAGACAACCATTATTACAAGGGTCAGCCCAGGATGGACACCGCTTTGTAGGAGAAACCACATCACCCACACACATAAAATGAGACAAAACCCAAACCAGACTTAAAACAAAGGTAAAACATTGCACAAGAAAACTTGACAAAAACGAAATATATTGCCTCCCTCCATAGTGCTATTTTTTTTCTCTCAGTAATCAATATAGCGTGAGGCATTGCTCTCATCCTTACCTGCAGAGAATTTTCTGATGTACAGAAAAAAACCCACGGGAAAAGAACACAGGAGAACAAGCTCCATTATCAAACTATTTACAGCATAGTCTCTCATTGGGCTATAGGTCACACCACATCCAGAGCCTTCATGTACTTTAAAGTAGGAGTGTTCAGTTTTTAAAAAGTGATGTGTATTTCGAGGATGCAGAAATATCCCTGCCAATTCCAGTTCTCAAATAATCCCTCTTGAAGCCTGCACTGCTAAAAATACAGCACCTTCTCTCTTAAGTAAATGCCTTGAGAATTAATACACTATAGAGATGAAACACCAGCTAGATTGTTTTTTTTTGGTTTAAGAGAAGCAGCTAAGTGTGTGACTTGAGAACGATGGGAGGCCCCCTTTTAATCAAATATCGTCAAAAATGTTTTTGATTTTTAAAACCAAACGAGTAGGAACGCAACAGTGGCAGAATAATTTTTGTCTGGTTTATATTACTCACCTTCTCTCCCACACCCAGCAGCAGATGCAGGAAAAGACCAACATCGTTGTGGAGAACTCAGCTAAACTGGGCCTCAACATCAACAGAGGAAAGAGCAAGGTACTCAAGACAAATGCAGCCAATGCAACACCCATCACAGTCAAAGGAGAAGCGCTGGAAGAGGTGGAAAGCTTCACATACCTCGGCAGCATCGTGGACACACAGGGAGGAACAGACACAGACGTCAGAACCCGCATCGGTAAAGCAAGGGCAGCCTTCAAGCAGCTCAGAAACGTCTGGGGATCAAGCGACATCAGCATCGCCACCAAGACCAGGCTCTTCAACACCATCATCAAGCCAATACTAATGTATGGAGCAGAGACCTGGAGAAACACCGTCACCACCATGAAGAAAATCCAAGTCTTCATCAACACCTGCCTCAGGAAGATCCTCAAGATACGCTGGCCAGACAAGATCAGTAATGAAGAATTATGGCAAAGAACCAGACAACAGCCTGTTGAGAAAGAAATCCTACAGAGACGTTGGCGATGGATAGGACACACCCTACGGAAACCTGTATCCAGCATCACAAGACAAGCTCTCACCTGGAATCCACAAGGGAAAAGAAAGAGAGGGCGGCCTAGAAATACCTGGCGCCGGGACCTGGATGCAGATGCGAAAAGATGGGCAAGACGTGGGGACAACTGGAACGCCTAGCCCAGAGCCGAGATGCCTGGAGACAGCTAGTTGGCGGCCTATGCCCCAGAAGGGACCACAGGCAGACATGACATGACATGATTACTCACAGTAAAGAAAAAAAGTTCATGAAATTCTGAGGAGAAAAAAGTTGTTCAAAGATAAGAACAAACAATGCATTTGGGCTTCTGTGGTTGATTACAATGCCATTAATTTTCGGTTCATCTAAGAAAGCATCCGGAACAAGGTTATAAATAAGCAAGTTAAAGTCATAGGAGCAGAAACAAAGCCCAGCTCCTGTGTGCAAATCTGAACTTCCACAAAAATAATATATCCTTTGAAACCATCCTTTATTGGCTATGTAACAATAGCCTTTAAATTACAACACTGGAAATAAATTATTTTCCCTCTTTCTTCCTTACCACATCCAGTGTTTGTTTGTTTTTTGAAGTCCTATACCGCTCTTTCCTGTTTGTCCAAACGAAGCCTCTGTATCAAAGCTAAACAACCCAATCCCCATTCGTGAACAGAGAAGACTACTGGGTCAGATGGGTATAAAAACACTGACATTCCTTTTCCCTGACCACTTTAAAGTGCCTGTCTGGAAGTAAACCATTGGTCCCGCAAGGCATAAGGTTATTTATTATCTGTCAGAAATGGATACTTTTGAAATAGCCAGAACCTCTATATGACTATGTTAGGTGAAAAAATTGTTTTAGTCGAAGAGGCTTACAGTACATTTATCTGTCTCAGTCTCTCTCTGTCTCGCACACTCTCTGTGTCTCTGTCTCTGTCTCTCTTTCTTTGTCTTTCTCTGTCTGTGTGTCTGTCTGTGTGTCTGTCTGTCCCCCTCCCCCCCCTCTCTCTCTCTCTCCTTCCCTCTACATACTCCTATGCGTGCGTGCGTGTGTGCATGCGTGCGTGCGTACGTGCGTGCGTGCGTGCGCGCGCGCGTGCGCGTGTGTGTGTAATTTTTTCCTCTCTAGGATTGATCAAATCACACTCAAGAGAGCATAGTGTATTTCAAAAATACCAATGCATTATGCATTGATTACTAAATAATTATTATGATGGCCTTGGACATGCACTATGCAACACATGTTACTGAATCTTGATGTAAAACAAATGATGCCGAAAAAGTTCTAACGCTATTATTTTGTCACTGATATCTATTCCATACATCAACAAGAGGGTTTCATTGACCACTTAGCCACAACATGGAGCTCTAATGTATGTATGTGTGTGTTGTGTGTGTGTGTGTGTGTGTGTGTGTGTGTGTGTGTGTGTGTGTGTGTGTGTGTGTGTGTGTGTGTGTGTGTGTGTGTGTGTGTGTGTATGTTATGTGTGTGTGTGTGTTTGTGTATGTGTGTGTGCATGCGTGCGTGTGAGCGTGCGTACATATGTGTATGTGGGACAAATATTACAATGTTCTTGATATGCAATCAATCTACCTGATTGATTAATTGATTGATTTTTTTATCCAGGATAATAGAATAAGCACTCTTGTGCTTTTTTACATCCAGTCCCCGTGTGTATGCAGTTTTGTAAATGTCATCTGTTTCCGCCGGCACACGATGGCCTACTCTTATGAAAAGCGGAACAGAAATGTAGGCAGCTTGTGGCTCACACAAATGATTTAAACAGCAGCGAAGCCAATGTCGATGATAATTATTAACACCATAAATATGCGACAAAGAAGAAAAACACAAAAGAATTTATAATTTCCGCTTCCTTCACTTGAGATTAAAAACAAATCTTCCTTAATTAAAGTCATTGATTTTCTGTTCAATATGCCCATCTATCTGTATTTCTCAAATGCCCACAAACTTCATGTATCTCGGAAAACAAAATCTAGAACTCCGACTTAAAAGAAAAAAACAACACGAAGAAAACCATTGGATAAACGAACATTTGTGACACCCCACCACGAAATGAGTCGCTTAGCACATAATCCACTTTTCCGCTAGCAGTCATTAAAGGCAGGTGGGGGTGAGGTTGTTGATTTTGAGATTTTGATTGATTCTAAAACTATAGCACTTATTCTACCTTGTAGTGAAATATCAAGACATAATTCTGTTTCCTTTTGTCTTTAAATGTGCTTTGAAAATAGCGAAGCCCTCAATCTGACCACCTATTAGAATGCTTAACTTGCACATTTCTCATTTTGACATTTCCTGCAGTCTATCATTTCAATTTGTAATAACTTTTGATAGAATTGTTCGATTTTCAGTCTGTTTTTTGTATTGTGTAGCCATTTCATTGCCAATTAATGTCAATAACTAAAAATTGATCTCTGGTGCAATGCAACTTCTTATGTGGTGGAGCGTCACATTTGTTAATGGTGGCGATATGTCTTTGATGACCAGTTCGTGATCTTTGCCTCTCTGGATGGGCTTTCAGGAAAAGCTGACCAGACTAGGGCAGGGCAATTTAGGAACGGACAGTGGTCGTTCATTTGCATTTAAAATAGCCTGCTAGATTAATGTTATCTGGTTCGACAAACTTGACATGTGGGACTGAGGTGATATGGGCGCACAAAACCACAAGGATCTGAATGGACACACTCTCACACACACAACACGAACGCACGCACGCACGCACGCGCGCGCACACACACACACACACACCACACAACACGAACGCACGCATGCACACGCACGCACGCACACACACACACTATAATATTATTATTATATCTATATATTATATTATATTATATATATCATATAAGAGAGAGGCATGTCTATCTATCTATCTATCTATCTATCTATCTATCTATCTATCTATCTATCTATCTATCTATCTATCTATCTATCTATCTATCATCTTTTCTATCTGTTAGATGTGTGTCTGTGTGGTGTGCGTGTGCGTGTATGTGTGTGTGTGTGTGTGTGTGTGTGTGTGTGTGTGTGTGTGTGTGTGTGTGTGTGTGTGTGTGTGTGTGATCGTTCCTGTCTGGCTCCTTTCTAAATTTCTCCACCAAGTGAAACAAATCTTATTTCGACATGTTTAATGACCGGTTTGTGTGGCAAGACATTCATCTCAATTCTCTCCTCCTAAGACTATCGCGCTCAGTGACTCGACTACCAGTAACAGCTAGCAGGCAACAATGTTAACACATTAAAGCAACACTCAATTTAACCTTCTAGAAGACCGCTACCACCACAGCTATTATTTCTTAATAGAGGTTTGAATTATAATAATAAGAATAAGAATAGGAATAATAATAATAAGAAGAAGACTAGGAATAATAATGATATGATGATAGATATAATAATAATAATAATAATATAATATAATAATAATAATAATAATAATAATGATGATGATGATGATGATGATGATGATGATGATGATGATGATGATGATGATGATGATGATAATGATAATGATAATAATAGTAATAACAACAACAACATCAATGACGACAACAACAATAATAGCAACAACAACAATGATAACAACAACAACAACAAACAACAACAACAACAACAATAATAATAAAAACAATAACAATAATAATAATAATAATAATAATAATAATAATAATAATATAATAATAATAATAATAATATAATAATAAAATGCAAATAAAAAAATAAATAAATAAAAATAATATAACAACAACAACACGTAGAACAACAACAACAAGAAGAAAAAATACAGAGTAGGAGCAGGCGAAAAAGAAAGAAGGAGAAGAAGAAAGAGACCACAAAAACAAGAGACATGGATGATAATGTTTTATAATATGACGAAAATAACTTTGGGGCAAAAGTAGACAGAAAAAGGACAAAATGAAACAAGGAAGATGAAGAAAAAAAATGACAGAAAGAAAAACAATGACAGAAAAAAAGAAAGAAAATTATAACAGAAAAAACAAAGAAAGAAGCAAAGAAAGACAGACAGAAATAAAAGAAACAAAACACCCCACAGAAATGACAAGGTGCAAAAATGAAAATCATGAAAGAGAGAAAGTTACACAAAGAAGACATCATTGACATAAGGGAAAACAAGAAAAGAGGTCAAACTCTTCTTATCATACTGCACAACATGAAAGGGGGGGGGGGGGGGGGGGGGGATAAGAGAATAACAGGAAGGGTGGAGGTGGGGTGGGGATGGATAAGGTAACATACAGGTATACAAGTGTATTCTACAAGGGACTGTATTTTTAATAATATTATTTATTTATTTATTTATTTATTTATTTATCTATTTATTTTTATTTATTATTCTTTCAAATCGAGGATAATGGAATAAGCACTAGTGTGCTTTTTTTTACGTCCTGTCCCTGTGTGTATGCAGTTTTGTAAATCTTGTTATCTGTAATGATTGTATGATGACATCTGTCCATGAGCGTGGGGAATTTGGTGTGTGTGTGTGTTCTTTTAGAACGTCATAGACAAAAGAATGCACACACACAACACACGCGCGCGCGTGCGTGCGCCCGCACGCATGTACATTATGCACGCGCGCCGCACAACTATTACCTCTCTAACAAAAAAAAAGAATAAGCTCTGCTTTCAGGAGGAGTAAAATTTTCTTGTGTATCTTTTCAATGTCACTCACCATTGCGTAGTTTCCTAGTCTGTCTTTGTGTCTGTCTGTTTTTTGCTCTATTTTATGATTTGAAAGGTAAAGTTGTTACCATAACCTACGTGGTCGTTGGGAAGAGAGATGTCAGAGACCTCAGCTTCTCTAGGGGGCCAGCATATTGAGAGCGACGCCCATCTCCTCTCCCTCGCTGCTTACCTTCCCTGACTCTAACAGGGGAAGGCACTAAATACAGCTAGGTGAACTGGAGCATTGTACTGAAGTCGAAGCGGGCAAAGGGTCACCCATCCACTTGGTAGGTTAACCAGTGCTTTAAGTCAGGTTTGAGTTATGTCAAATGTAGTAACAGACAGACAGCTCAAAGTTTTCGTATGGATGTTAACATAACCCCCACCCCCCCCCTTTCCCCCCTGGCCTCCGCCTTTGGGCGAAGTGTAAACAGATAGGGGTTGAAAAACTTTCTTCATGTGGTCTTGTTCTTTTCTTTTCCTTTTTTTAAAGACCCTCTGCTGTTTAGATGCTAAAGTTTTTTTAATGTTTTGTTCTCCTTCTCCTCCCCTCTCCTCTGTCTCTGTCTCTCTCTCGTCTCTCTGTCTCTGTCTTCTGTCTGTCTGTCTGTCGTCTGTCTGTCTGTCTGTCTCTCTCTCTCTCTCTCTCTCTCTCTCTCTCTCTCTCTCTCTCTCTCTCTCTGTCTCGCGCGCGCGCGCGCGCGCGAGTGGCGTCCCTTGCTTGGCTACCAGCAAGACGTGTTTGAAAAGTGAGTGAAGGAATTTCTATTTTTCTACTAGAAAAGCCTTCAGTATGCCCGTCACAGGACTACCTCTTTCTCTCGAAACAGTTCTAAATACATTTCTGCAGGAAATGGCCTTGACTTCCTTCAAAATTGACGGCCGAGAACATCAGACTGTGATTGTGTTGCGCCTGTCACCAGCCCACCGCCATCAAACAACCACACTGCCACAGTGACAGTGTTGTGGTAACAACACAAGAAAGGCAAGAAAGGGGCAGCCCAAATTGCCAGGGACAAATTGAGAGTAGAGACCATAAGGCCAGTTTAATGAAAAAGCAACACACCCACATTCTGTCTCCCCTTCAGGTTTGTTTTTGTCGACACCTCCTAGCTTATTTTATAATGCAGAGAATGAAACTGCTATGGACACGGCCATAGATGACACGCCCACTGGCACTCCTAGCTGTGCTGCTAAATTTGCACGTGCAACACGGCCAGCCAGCTCGTTGCCCTTGAGCTTGCTTGATGTTGATCCTGTGTCAGTGACAGTGCAGCCGTGTGACTTGGCACTAAGGACTGGAGTGACGATTCTGACCATGACAAAGACATCGAATCTACAGTATGCAGCGACACTCCAGCAATGTCTCCTATGACACTGACAGGGCACGACTTTGCAAAAGATGTGATGGAGAATAGCAGGAAAACATTCAAATCAAATCAATTCAAAATTTTATTTCCAGATGGTACAATACAGACAGTGCTAATGCAATCGAGCAAGCGCGAAACAGCGCCACTGTGCCAGCGAGGACTGCAGAATGTTGATGGAACATTTACAAAAAATTGAAAACACAATGGACAGGGGCTTCGAGTCAATACTGAAAGCAGTTGAAGGCAGGAATCCTTCGGACATGTCCAGTGACCAGCCAGCAGTACAACCACACCGCTAATGCCGCTCTGTGACAGTTCCTGGGTCCCTGCTTCACATCGTTATCAGTTGTAAGTAGTGACATTCACACACGTGTGTAACAACCTATAAACAATTCCTCCTTTTGGCTTCCAATCGCGAAGAATCGTTGATATTGTACAGTGTTCAATTTTGCTGACGTAGCTTTCGATTTCCGTCCCTTTCCTCAACTACCCCTTTTGTGAATGGGTTTAAAAACCTAACACAATAACTCTTTGTCATTGTCATTGTCATTCTCTCTCTCTCTCTCCTCTCTCTCTCTCTCTCTCTCTCTCCTCTCTCTCTCTCTCTCTCTCTCTCTCTCCCTCTCTCTCTCTCTCTCTCTCTCTCTCTTCTCTCTCTCTCTCTCTCTCTCTCTCTCTCTCTCTCTCTCTTTTTCTCTTCTCTCTCTCGTGTCTCTGCTGTCGTTGTGTGCTCTCTGTGTGTGTGTCTCCGTGTGCGTGGTGTGTATTGTGTGTTGTCTGCGTGCGTGCGTGCGTGTGTTGTGTGTGTGTGTGTGTGCGTGTGTGTGTCGTGGTAGCGTGTGTGTTGTCTGTCTGTCTGTCTGTTTGTTGTTGTGTTGTGTGTTGTTTGTGTTGTGTGTCTGTGTCTGTCTGTCTGTCTGCTCTCTGTCTTCTGTCTTCTGTCTTCTGTCTTCTCTCTCTCTCTCTCTCTCTCTCTCTCTCTCTCTCTCTCTCTCTCTCTCTCTCTCCCTCCTCCTCTCTCTCTCTCCCTCATTTTCTTTCTTCTTTATACTTTATTATTACAATACTGCTAGAAGGCCGCATGTAAAAATGCTGTTAAGATTATCATATTATCCTCAAGAAATATGTAAAAAAATATTTCGTTCATGCGTCGGCTCGTTAGTTCATTTTTAAGCAGACCCCCCCCCCCCTCCCCCCCACGAGTACGCGCGGTGGGTGTGTGTGTGTGTATGCGTGTGTGTGTGTGTCTTGTGTGTGTGTGTGTGTGTGTGTGGTGTGTGCATGTGTGAGCGTGTGTGTGTGTGTGCATGTGTTTGTGTGTGTGTGTGTGTGTGCATGTGTATTTGTGTGCATGTGTGTGTTTGTGTGTGTGTGTGGGGGGGGGGGGGCACACAAAACAAATACAAGTCTAGGACACTCAACCACACTTCCCCAATTATCCCACACTACCCTCTTCTCTTCTCTCTTCTCATGCTGCCTTATTTCATTTTTATCAGAGCGTTATAGAAAAATCTGCATGAATGTTTAATATAATGTCTGGTGAATGTGACCTTCTGGATAAAAAAAAATCCAGGAAATTATTTTTGATCCAAAGCATCAGCTGCTATTCTAGAGCACTTGGGATTTTTCTTTTTTCCACCAGGTCATCATTTGCTTCAAGCCTGAGTCTGCTTTGTGTGTGTCAAGGATCGTGCATATTTTATAATCATTAGTGTTGTATTTTAAGATATTATTGTTGGGGTGTGGCTTTTTTTGGATATGTTTCTGGAACTGTGCTAAGGGCATCAGCAGTTAAAGTATCTGACTTTTTGAATGAGATTGAGGGCATATTTGGTGTGTGTGTGTGTGTGTGTGTTGTAGTGTGTGTGTTGTAGTGTGTGTGTGTGTGTGTGTGTGTGTGTGTGTGTGTGTGTGTGTGTGTGTGTGTGTGTGTGTGTGTGTGTGTGTAACACACAACTGCTACTGGAT
>CM060334.1:39853063-39858063 GCA_030674155.1 Stramonita haemastoma | reverse complement strand
CAAGTCATTTTTAGAAGGCGGCCAGCGTTAGAACATTTCCACATGACTGTTTATGATAGAATCATATTCTGTTTACACCATCTGCATTTGCCCATCAAAAAAGAACTTGCTACCCTCATTTCAGCTTTGCTAATAATTATATAAAGAATACATTGATATCGTCTGAACATACATCCATGCTTACTGTTTTCATGTGTGGTTTGTAACCCTCTTTAATTTCTCTCTATAATTATGAGATAATAAAATGATTGAATTGAATTGAATAGAATCAAACAGTAGCACTGCAGCTGTTTATCAGCCAGAGCAGCCAATTATCATGTTGTTACTGATTGTGGTTTTCAAGAGCAACCCCGAAGTAAATACCCACTGATGACCAGATAAGCTTCCTTAGGTTTCTTATTCTTTCTCCTGTGGACAGCAAAAACACATTTTCTGGTTTCCATCTTCATCCACCTCACTCATTATAAAGCAAAAACAAAACTTTGGAGCTCAGTTATGTAAAAAAAAAAATCGAAATTGAATCTCCTGCTTTCTTGATTCAAATTACTGTCTATGATTCAAAACTCTGTCGACAGTAGATGCAAGTAAGATTTCCACTAGCTACAGCTTGTTCCTTCTCTGTTTCTTTCGTGATTTCACTCAATGACAGTGCTGTGTGGGTTGTTCCCAAAAGATCTTGACAATAATCCCCAAAAGGGATAAATGAGTAGTTTCTTGTCCTCCATCACTGTTTCTGCTTTGCAACCAGCTTCCTCCAGTCCTCGTGGTTCTCAGATTTCCATAGTATGTTGCTTCACTCAAGGCCAGTGTCTCCCCATCCTTTTCTCTGTCTGCTTCTTCGTCTCCTTCTATTTTTTGCTCCCTGTAGGAAAGTCTTGGCCAGTCCAGATGTTTTGTGTGACATATCCGTGCCATTTTGTTTTTCAATCTTTTTCACTGAAGTCACATGGCGTTTTTATTTTCTGATTCTCACTTCCTTGTTAGAGGTGTGATCTTTGTATGTACAAGATACCAAAAAAGTTTGCAGAAGATTCTCATCTCCATTGCCTGTATCGTCTGTTTAATGTCTGCTATTATGGTCCACGTTTCACAAGCGTCATTGTGATCTTAGAGACAATGCTGATGTTCATGCCGTTACCAAATGACTTTGAAGATCTGGGAGCTTAAGCTTCAGATCATAAGATCAAAGCCCAAAGTACTCTTCAGGAAAAAACAGACCACAGCTGCAAGGACCAAAACATACATGCCGTCTGTAAAAAATGTCTATGGCAAGGAGGAAGTAGTTTGTGGCACCATTGACCAAGAAGAAAAAAAATATAGGGAAAAGAGCACATTTGTAGACATTTTAAACAAAAAAGGTGGCGCTGCAGTAGTGGTGACGTATTTGCTCGAGGATTGCATCCCGCCGTTAACACACACACACCCCACACACACACACACACACACACACACACACCACACACACACACACACACACACACACACACACACACACACACACACACACAACACAAACCACTGCTTTTGCAATTCTCTCAGACATTGATGAACTTCTGACAATTTTTTCATGTCGCTGATTTAATAAGTTATCCAATTCAGACCAAGGGAACACAATTTAATACCAAGACAGATGACAAAGACATTTTTAAAAAAATAGCTAAAGCAATACAGACTGCCGCATAAACATACACCCCTTACGCGTATGCACACACACAAACGCGCACGAAGACAAAATGAAAAAAAAGACACCGTCTGGTGAAATCCATAGCTATACCTAGAAAACTTCTCCAGTCTTGGCAGATATTTTTTTTTTTTGGTTTTACTCATGTCGACTTCCAAACGCCCATAAATATCAGATTCCCTCATGACACATCCCTACTTCCTGAAAGGGAGAGAGGAGAGAGAGAAGAGAGAGAGAGAGAGAGAGAGAGGAGAGAGAGAGAGAGAGAGAGAGAGAGAGAGAGAGAGAGAGAGAGAGAGAGAGAGAGGGAGACAGAGACAGAGAGACAGAGAGACAGAGACAGAAACAGAGAGACAGAGAGACAGAGATAGAGAGAGCATATTATGTCAACACGACAGTGTTATAGATATAGGGATGGGTGTGGGGGCAGTCTATAGTCTGTGTTGATTTTGGAACTCCCCTGGTCTCACGAATTTATTGGTTTCAACATTATGTTGTGGCAAAAGCTTTACATCAACATTAGTCATAAGGATATGCGAAACAACAACAACAACACTCTAACACATTTCTTTATAGAAAAAAGTTTCTCCATGCCAGAATTAAGAACGTCCAAGGTGTCCAATAACCTTTGTGGTCGTAGGGGAGCAAGGTATCAGAGACCTCAGCTTTTCAAGGGGCCAGCATAATGAGGGCAGCGCCCATCTCCTCTCCCTCGCTGCTTTACCTTCCCTGACCGGAAAGAAGGCAGGTACTCATTGACAGCTGGGTGAACTGGGGAACTGCACTGAAACCAAGGTGAGCAACGTAAACGGTCACCCATCCAACTGGTAACCACACTCGACGCTGCTTAATTACACTTGGGGAAAGCGAGTGTTCTGACCACTGAGCTATCCCGCCCCAAAAGAACTGTAATTGTTTTTTTTATAATTACAAAGAGGAGAAACGGCAAGATTCCCTGGGGTTTTATCTTGTCTGTGTTCTGTCTGTTTGATGAACTCAGAACTGGGTGACTTGGATTGTAAAAAGAAATAACGCATCAAACAGATTTACGAATTCTATTAAAAAATTGTCAAAGTTGCCGGGTATTCTACAAGAAACAAAAAAACTTGCTTTGGATCATCCATTCACGGGCTGAGTATGGTTTCTGAAATACATTTTGGTGCATAGGTCGTCAATATATCAGACACCTCTTTAAAATGAAAGCCTCGTATCATCTGTTAGTGGGATGAAAAGGAATGAGAGTGAATAATGTTACCTCTTTTATTTCCCTTTAATATCCTGTCTGCAAAAAGAATATGAACTTTTTCCAGCTCAAGCACATTTCCGTAGAACCCACCCTTTTCCTCTCCTTAATGGTGTTGTTTTGTGTTTATGTGCTAGATGGCGTGTAAGAATATTTATCAAAAGGTTCAGACCTTTTGAAAATTCTATAATTTCATGTGTTTAAATAAGTTTAATTATAGCGTAAATAATAGAAAAAAAAAAAATAAACAAAAAAAATTAATTAACTATATTATATATATATCCAAAATAGCGGATTTTTTTTCTTGCTTAAAAACGGATAAAAGCGAAGCCGGAAATAATTAATTGTGTATGAATTTTGTAGAAAGATACGTTTGAAATCCATGTTTTTGTTATAGTAACCGGGAACATTATCATCATCATCAATAACAATAACACACACACACACACACTAACACTAAAACTAAAAACACACTACGCGCGCACACACCACACACACACACTATACACACACACACACACACACACACACACACACACACACACACACACACACACAAACAACACACACATACACACACACACACACACACACACACACACACACACACACAGACAAACACTACACCACACCACACACACACACACACACACACACACAAACACACACACACACACACACACACACACACACACACACACACACACACACACACACACACACACACACACACACACCACACACACACACCACACACACACACAGAGCGACTTTTTCTTCAAGTATTTTTAATTGTCCTCTATTCTCAGACCTTTGCTTTTGCACCTTGTCACTTCAGTGTTGATGTCCTTTCTACTTCCTTGTATGCTCTGTTTTCCTGTCCGTGCCCCTAGGGCCTGCAGCTTCGTGAAAGACAGCTAAAAAGACACATTCGTCATCAACCTAAGGATGGGTCTCTTTCTGTCTGGCTTCACAACCAAGCTGATGATGATGATGATGGTGTGTGTGTGTGTGTGGTGTGTGTGTGTGTGTGTGTGTGTGTGTGTGTGTGTGTGTGTGTGTGTGTGTGTGTGCTGCTGCCTGCCTGCCTGCCTGCCTGCCCCGCCTGCCTATCTATCTACCTACCTACCTACCGACCTTCCTACCTACCTACCTACCTACCTACCTACCTACCTACCTACCTACACTACTACTACCTATCTATCTATCTATCTATCTATCTACCTACTATCTATCTACCTATCTACTACCTATCTACCTATCTACCTATCTATCTGTATCTATCTATCTATCTATCTATCTACCTATCTATCTTTAGTAAGTCGTGTTCTGGGTTTTGCGTCATATATAACAGGCACCTCATCACACCAATAGTACGATGTATAACTACTAAAGTGTGGTATTTTTAGTTGCTAGAAGGCTATCAGGGAGCGGTATAAATAAGTGGTCAGAGGGTTCACTTTTCCCAAGTCAAGTTAACACAGCGTCGAGCGTGGTTACCAATTGGATGGGTGACCGTTTGCACGCCTTGGCTTCAGTATAGTCTCTCCCAGTTCACCCAGCGGTAAATGGGTACCTGCCCTCTTTAGGGTCAGGGAGGGTAAAGTACCAAGGGAGAGGAGATGGGTGCCGCCCTCAATATGCTGGACCCCTAGAGAAGCTGAGGTCTCTGACGCCTCGCTCCCCTACGACCACAAAGGTTATGGGACACCTTTACCATTGCCTTTTAGAAGGATACCAGCCTTATGCTGATGGTGCCTTAATGAACTGCTGATTGTGAGGGTACGACGCAACAAGCCTGAATAAGTATAGCTATGCTATTTAAATCAGAATGAACATTATACGTTTTGCAGCAATCTTTTGCTTGGTCATACCTATTCCAGCCTGGATGTCTTGCAGACTGGAGCCGCTGTTCTATTTTATAAGGTAAAAAGGTAAAGGTACCCCACAACCTATGTGGTCATATGGGAGTGAGGTATCGGAGACCTCAGGTTCTCTTGCAGTCAGCTTAATGAGGACGGCGCTCATCTCTTCTCCCTCGCTGCTTTACTTTTCCTGATCCTAAAGAGAGCTGGG
>CM060334.1:39845563-39848063 GCA_030674155.1 Stramonita haemastoma | reverse complement strand
GGAGACTATAAACCAAGGCCCCGTGTGTGAACGCACGCAGAACATCTTGCGCACACGTTAAAACCCCGTTCCGCCTTTCGGAAGAGCAGGCCATCGTGTGCCGGTAGGAGTGGATGACATAATAAAAAAAACACCAGCATGCACACAGGTGTCGTGTTTAGACACCATCCCTGAGGAAAAAAAATAATGGGTAGGCGCTGCACTTGTTGCGACGCGTTCTCCCCGAGGAGAGCAGCCCGAATTTCACGCAGAGAAATCTGCCATGACAGAAAGTGGTATGAAATAAAGATAAAACAAATAAAAATAGTGTAGGTGTAGTGTAATAATGATGTCTAGCTCTGATGTCATCAATCAGCCAGAATGCTTACAGTACAGTTCAGTCGAAAGACTGTTCATAGACTTATCAAAACTGCCATCATCTTGCCAATAACTGAAGTTCTGGAATCATTTCAGCTTGCATGCAGGACAGAGGTACGTCGGCTTCTGTCACTAAGATAAAACTCACTCACAAGCAGTATGAGGCTGCTTTTTTTTCCTGACCCTCAGCCTCATTTATTCTGATATTTTTTCTTCTTCTTCGTCGTCCAACACTCAGACAGCAACTACCATTGTCTATCAGTATCGGAGGGACGGGATAGCCTAGTGGTCAGAACAATTGCGCTGGCAATTTGACCGACCTGAGTTCGATTCCCGTTGGAAGGAGAAATCCTGGTCCGCTTTTCGCAAGAGTAGGCCATTGTGTGCCGGTGGGAACAGATGACAATATTTAACAACTGCATACACACGGGGACTGGATGTAAAAAGCACATGAGTGCTAATTCCCATTATCCTCGATATAAAAGAATGATTAAATAAATAGATAAATAAATAAATAAATAATAATCATGTGTAGTGAAAATGGCGTTGCGCTGCCGTTAATCACCTGACAAGTCAGGCCCAGTGCGTTCGACTTCGATGTGTGCGCGGGAGAGCATTGTTACCATTGATAAGTCTTTCTGGATTTGATTTGTTGACTGATTTATTCTTTTATGCCGAGGATAATGGACTAAGCACTCTTGTGCTTTTTTTACATCCATCCCCGTGTGTATGCATTTTGTCAATGTCATCTGTTCCCATCGGCACACGATGGTCCTACTCTTACGAAAAGCGGAACAGGATTTAACGCATGCGCAAGATGTTCTGCGTGCGTTCGCACACGGGCCTCGGTTTTTTGTCTCATCCGAAGGACTTGTGGGGAGAGTGGAGTCAGCACTGATGTTAACTCCAGAAGAAAAATCTCCTCGACCGGAATCGAACCCGGGTCGTCAAATTGCCAGCGCAATGTTCTGACCACTAGGCTATCCCGTCCCCGTGGAAAGAAAGGCAGGAAACTGGGACCAAGAAGACAGAACATGGACAACAAAGAGATGACAGAAAAAATCACAGTAAATAAGTGAGAGACGGTTAGAAAAGAGGGAATTCTTGGCATAGAATTTCCGGGAAATGGGGTTGCTATTATAGTGACAGGCTCCGTCCAGGTATCTCAATAGGGAATCGGATATTGACATCTGCTGCCTTTGGATTTTACATTTTACATTTTTTTTAATATAACCACGTGAAATTCAGGCTGCTCTCCCCGAGAGAGCCCGTTGCCACAAGAGCAGCGCCACCCATTAATTTTATGGTTTTTTCGTATATGCAACTGAAATTGTTTCCTCATCAGAGTGGTGTTTTTTTCGTACAGTGTTTTACCAGAGACAACTCTCTCCTTGTTGCCGTGGGTTCTTTATTGTGTGCCAAACAGTTTTTGTGTAACATACGGGACCTCGGTTTATCGTCTCATCCGAAAACTAGCACCCAGACCACCACTCATAATCTAATGGATGGGGAAAAGTTTTTTTTTTTAGCCCAATCGGGATAGATGGCTTCTGACTCAGGACACAACATAAGCGGACTGACAGTACATACAAGACCTAGGCGGAAAATTGGTTTCCGATAGGAAGAGACACGTGTTTTTTCTGTGGCGAAATGATAAGTAAAGTTTCTGTAATGAGGCGAACCATAGCAAATCCATAACTGGAAGAGCACACAAAAAACGGATGTAACAACAGCCCCCCCCCCCCCCAAAAAAAAAAAAAAAAAAAAAAAAAAACCCAGAAAATTCCGAAAGTCTGTGGAAATGTTTTCTTTCTTTTTTCATTACTTTCCCTGAAGAAACAAAGTTTTCATGTAAAACAGGCCACAATGATAGTTGATGAAAACACGGAACATCGCTATTGTGGTGGGTCCATGGCAGTTTTCTTTGTGTAACCGATATCGCACGAGCTAGAGACCCTTCCTGCCTTGGTCTCTGCCCACAGGGATAATAATGCCGACACACAATGGAAGAGGAGTCAAAGCAGAACTAATGCTGTTACAATCCCTTTAGCATATATCTCCGCTCCTGTTACAATACATCAAACAACGCGAATTCCCCAAAAGTATGAATGCTTCTGTCTACCTTTACTGCTGTATCAAAAAA
>CM060334.1:39808063-39835563 GCA_030674155.1 Stramonita haemastoma | reverse complement strand
CTTTCTGTCTGTCTATCTGTCTGTCCATCTGTCTGTCCATCTGTCTGCCTGCCTGTCTGTCTGTCTCTCTCTCTGTCTCTTTGTCTCTCTCTCTCTTTCTCTCTCTCTCTCAAATTTGCTTTTGTATTTGTGGTCTAAGGCCAATGTACAGTAAAAGTCTAAAGTCTGAACTCTCTCTCTCTCTCTCTTGAACTCATTACTTGATTTTAATAAGTCTGACAATTCTATCCTTCCTATCGTCTCATTTTCCCATTATTTCTCATTTACGGTCACACTTCTCACAGCGTGATGGTAGTATCGCAACCTCTGGCACCCTGGGGAAGTACGAAATTGCAGAGAACACAGTCCTGTAAGCTTTGATTAGCAAAACTCCGTTGGAGATTTTATCAGATTACGGTGCCCACACGGTCATCCGGATTAAGGTCCTTTACCTTAATAATTAGAAGCTAAAGTACGCAGACATACATTTGTTCAATTTGAACACGACCTACTTTTAGTATCTTATTTAAACAAGAACATGACAAAATGTCTGTTATTAAGGATTGAAACTTGTTTTATTACATTTTAAAATTTATGGTCATGTTTTTGTTTTCTATGAGTTTCTTCTTGGGGGATTTTTTTTTACGAAATGTGTCAAAAATTTTTATTTAAAAAGGTTTGAGGCACTGCTTGAAATAAGTTTCTCTAGCAAGTGTTTGTCTTTTCGTATTCTAATGATGTATGCTGTTTGTATTATTTTGTCTGTTTTTCGGATTTTTTATTTTATTTTACAAAATGTGTCAATATTGGATATGCTCTGAGGCACTGCTTTAAAATAATGAGAATTTGTTTCGTTAGCGATGTTTTTTTGTTTGGTTTTTACTTTTTAATATTGCATTAGCAAGGCACTGTCCAAGGAGGAAGAAAAAAGAGGCAGACAAAGGAAGAGATTGGAGGACAACATCAGCGAATGGACAGGCCTAGAACTCTACAAATTTTTGAGATAGGCAGAACAGAGAGAGGAATGGAGGGAACTGGTTGCCAAGTCTTCAGGAGTGCCCCCACGGTTGCCAGACCAAGGGATAGATAGATAGGTAGATAGATAGAATAATGCTAATGCTTTTAACAGGACCCAAGGAAATACAGTACTGAAAAAACAGTAAAACGGTAATGTGTGTGGTAAGTACATAAGCACTACGCTACGCTATATTTTAATTATATATATATATATATATATATATATATATATATATATATATATATATATATATATATATATATATTATATATATGTATATATGTATGTGTGTGTGTGTGTGTGTGTGTGTGTGTGTGTGTGTGTGTGTGTGTGTGTAAATGGGTACCTGCCCTCTTTAGGGTCAGGGAAGGTAAAGCAGCGAAGGAGAGGAGATGGGTGCTGCCCTCAATACACTGGCCCCTAGAGAAGTTGAGGTCTCTGATGTCTCGCTCCCCTACGAAAACAAAGGTTGTGGGACACCTTTACCTTTTACCTTCTATATAGAACATTCCTGATGAGGCGGTACGTCTTTTAGACAAAGGGTAGTTGTATAAAATATCGACTTGCAGTGACACTGTTTTCAAATACTGAGATATAGTTCAAGTCTATGACATGCTATATATGAAGTTTCACTCCTTTTGAATATTGAAACTGCCAAAGTTAATGCGATAAAAACATATGGCTTCCAGCCTCGTCAAAATGAGAGAAAGAAGAGAAAAGAGAAGAAAAGGGAGGGAAGATTAAAGCAGAGAGAGAGAGAGAGAGAGAGAGAGAGAGAGAGAGAGAGAGAGAGAGAGAGAGAGAGAGAGAGAGAGAGAGAGAGAATGAATGAATGAATGAATGAATGAATGAATGAATGAATGGATAAATAATCCTTATTTTTCAAGGGTAACAGAGTAAGTCTTTACATACTTTTTTCATCCTGCCCTTGCCCTCATGAGAGAGAGAGAGAGAGAGAGAGAGAGAGAGGAGAGAGAGAGAGAGAGAGAGAGAGAGAGAGAGAGAGAGAGAGAGAGAGAGAGAGAGAGAGAGAGAGAGAATGAATGAATGAATGAATGAATGAATGAATGAATGAATGATTGAATGAATGAATGAATGAATGAATGAATGAATGAATGGATAAATAATCCTTATTTTTCAAGGGTAACAGAGTAAGTCTTTACATACTTTTTTCATCCTGCCCTTGCCCTGATTCGAGAGAGAGAGAGAGAGAGGTCAAAAGAGGTCGAGAGAGAGAGGTCGAAAGAGAGAGGTTGAGAGAGAGGTTAAGAGGTAGAGAGAGAGAGAGAGAGAGAGAGAGAGAGAGAGAGAGAGAGAGAGAGAGAGAGAGAGAGAGAGAGAGAGAGAGAAGAGAGAGACAGAAGGACAGACAGACAGACAGACAGACAGACAGACAGACAGACAGACAGACAGACAGACAGACAGAGACAGACAGACAGACCAGAACTAGCAGGCGGCTGAAAAGCACAGGCCACAACGGAACGTGACGTGACGGGTAAATGACTTGAAAACTGAACTTTCCCATTTTTTCTGTCTGTGTGCCTTAGTTTCCCCTTTCCTGTCTGTCTGCCTGTCTCCTCTCTTTTCATAGGGTGAGGGCACTGACTGGCCATGGATTGGTGGATTCACAATGCCTGCTGACACACTGACCCGCCTGTGGATCAGCTGTCAACAACCCAGTTTTTACCTACCAGCATTTTTAGAGCTGGGGGGACATTCTGCTGTCACAGCCCCTTAGAATGAGCAAGTCCAAAAGACGTGTCCAAGGTTGAAAAGAAAGATAAGGAGGGGTGGGGAGGGAGAGAGGGGAGAGAGGAGGGGGGGAAGGAGGGAGGGAGGGGAGGGAGGGGAGGGAGGGAGAGAGAGACAGAGAGACAGAGACAGAGACAGAAGAGACACACAGACAGAGACAGAGACAGACAGACAGACACAGACAGACAGACTGACACTGAGATAAGAAGATATCTCTCTTTTTTTTTTCTCTTTTTTTTTAATACATTTTCAATAAATATACAGTATGACTGCATACTTCTTCAGGATAACTAGTTTCCAAGAGTGGACATAATCTAAATAAATAAGGTTTTCAATCATACATCATGAATGACCTTAAGGACACATATTGATATGTACCCGTTCTTTCATAAACACAACACTGAAATTTATAAAGGCATTGAACCAATCAAAAACATAATTGATGTTTTCATCAATCATCTGAAAAGCAATAAAAAAGAACTCTTTATACATGTTTTCTTCAGAAAAAAACAAACCTTTATACAATCAATTCAAAGCTTGTTTTCATCTCCCACACAATGTTTTTCCATAACTAGTCTTGCTCTTCACTTACGTTACCTTATGATTATCATAATACTCTGCACCAATATGTCCTCCAACAGAAAAATGATCAGCATTAGAACGTTCAGCAACACAAAAAAACCCAGTTAGGAATAAAACAAAGCCTCAGAAAAAATCATCTGAAATAAAAAGATTATAATCAACATTGCACCCTCAATCAGAAATTTATGTATAGCGTGCTTGTCCGTGCCCGTCACATACCCCATTTAGAATTTGTGACACTCCACCACATGATGAGTCGCAGTGCACATGAGGTCAATTTTTAGTTATTGGCATATTATAAATGTAATAAAATGTGACGCTCCACCACATAATAAGTCGGAGTGCACCAGAGATCTAGTTTTAGTTAATGACATGTTATTAATGTACAGTTAAGAGGCTATCAAATACAAAAAACAGATTGAAAATCTGAAAATTCTGTGCAAAGTTATTACAAATTGAAATGATAGACTGCAGGATGTGACAAAATGAGAAACGGGCAAGTTTACTTTCGTAAAAGGTTGTCAGAATGAGGGCTTGGGTATTTTCAAAACA
Organism: Stramonita haemastoma; assembly: GCA_030674155.1. Lineage (NCBI taxonomy): Eukaryota > Metazoa > Mollusca > Gastropoda > Neogastropoda > Muricidae > Stramonita > Stramonita haemastoma. The sequence goes on along the minus strand of CM060334.1, from coordinate 39,831,680 downwards.
CGTTTAAAAGCAAAAGGAATAAAAATTATGCCTTGATATTTCATTAAAAGGTAGACAAACCGATATAGTTTAATAATCAATCAAAATCTCAAAATTGACAACTTGACCCCCACATGCCTTTAATGGCTCCTAGCGCAAAATTGGGTAATGTGCTAAGCGACTCATTCCGTGGTGGAGCGTCACAAATGGGTATATAATATAAAAAAACAAACAGATTGAAAATCGGACAATTCTATCAAAAGTTAATACAACTTTTTGCGATTGATTGCAGTAAATGACAAAATGAGAAACTGACAAGTTTAGCATACTAATAGGTGGTCAGAATAAGGGCTTAGCTATCTTTAAGACAAGTTTAAAGGCAAAAGAAAACACAATTATGCCCAGATATTTCACTAAATGGTAGAATAATTGCCATAGTTTTTATAATCAATCAAAATCTTAATATCAACAACTTGACCCCCACCTGCCTTTAATAACCCCTAGCGGAAAAGTGGGTCAGGTGCTAAGCGACTCATTTTGTGGTGGAGCGTCCCATTTGTGAAGAAAGTACAGGTCATATATATCGAGTGTTCAGACATCATCCCTGGAGTCAGAGTGCAGCTACTTTAATGTGGAGTAAGCAAGGTCCTACATGCCAAATCTCACCTTTGGAGAACCTCGGAACTCGAGCCGACCAACCAATGAAACAAACAAGAAATCTACTGTAAGCTACAGTTTTCATGTACGTTGTATGTAGCCTGTTTTTGTTTGTTTGTTTGTTGTTTTTTTTACAAAATAAGTCTTAGTGTGTAAATGGGTCAAATTAAGTTATGTTTCTTAAAGGCTACAGATTATTATCTTTCTTTTTATGCATGATTCATTGTTTTACCTATAACATTGACAAAGTTAGGGGTGTTTGAAATGGGTGACACGGCCATTCAACATTCTGAGAAAATCAGGTTTAACTTTTTCACAGCTCCTTAGCAGACAGATGAAAACGCTTTAAAGCACTTTTAAAAAATCGAATCTAACCTTTTGAAAGAACAACGTTAAGAAATTCAATGCCCACAGAATCTATTTTTGATTTTAAAAAAAAGTCAAAAATAGACAAAGTGGACCCTACCTTCCCTCTTTAGGGCCTCTCTCCTTTTCACTGCCTGCGTGTTAGGACTCATTTTGTAAAAATAGGTCACATTAATTGATTCTAGTAAGGAATTGTGAAGGGTCAACGCTTTGAAAGAGACCATGTGTGTGTGTGTGTGTGTGTGTGTGTGTGTGTGTGTGTGTGTGTGTGTGTGTGTGTGTGTGTGTGCGCGTGCGTGCGTGCATGCGTGCGTGCGTGCGCGCATGTGTGTTTGTGTTATGATAAAAATGAAATTGAGTCTGAGCGTCATTTTACCGTTTTGACTGTTTTGCTCCGTAAATGACAGCTGTTCTGAAACAACACCTGGTCTTTTTCCCCGCTAAAGAAAGAACAGGTCATCGCCACAGCTGGACAAACCTAACGGTGTACATATGTCTCTAGAGATCTCATGTAAAGTCCAGGCTTTAAGATCTTCTCTAATTTCAAGCACTGTAGATTTCATCTAGTTTTCAGCCCTTCCTGAAAATTTCATATACTGTCCAGTCCTGGAGGTTTGATCAAATATCCAGCCCTGGGCATTTCATCAAATGTCCAGCCCTTCCTGTAGATTTCATCAAATGTCCAGCCCTGGAGGTTTCATCAAATGTCCAGCCCTTTTCGGAGATGAAGACTTCTTAATGTCCGACACTTACCGAGTTTCTTTCCCCTGGAAAACAGCTGTCGTATCTTCTCAAAATCGCAGCGATATATCACATTGTGATGACACAAACGTAGACAGAAACATAGACAGAAATTCTCCAAAACGTTGCAAGTTTTTTCTTCTTCTTCTCCTCCTCCTTCCTCCTCCTCCTCCTCCTCCTCCTCCTCCTTCTTCTTCTTCTTCTTCTTCTTCTTCTTCTTTCTTTCTTTCTTTTCTTTCTTTTCTTTCTTTCTTTTCTTTCTTTCTTTCTTTTACCCAGCCACCTCTACCTACATGTTGATCACCTCTGAACCACAGGCTTTAGCTCAGAGGCTCCTGGTAAGCACCACCAGTATGACAGTGTTCCTACACATCACGTCACTTGCTGCAAAGACTCCAGAGAACTCTCCCCCAAACAGACCTGACGGGGAAAAGCAAACGGGCACAATAGAGCAGTGGTGTGCAGGGAAAGGGAAGAAGAAGAAGAAGAAGAAGAAGAAGAAGAAGAAGAATTGCGAAGAAGAAGAATTGCGAAGAAGAAGAATTGCGAAGAAGAAGAATAGCGAAGAAGAAGAATTGCGAAGAAGAAGAATTGCAAAGAATTGCGAAGAAGAAGAAGAGAAGAAGAAGAAGAAGAATTGCGAAGAATTGCGAAGAAGAATTGCGATGCGAAGAAGAAGAAGAATTGCGAAGAAGAATTCCGAAGAAGAATTGCGAAGAAGAAGAAGAATTGTGAAGAAGAAGAAGAAGAAGAAGAAGAAGAAGAAGAGAAGAAGAAGAAGAAGAAGAAGAAGAAACAGACGATTCATTTTCTGCGTGGCTCAATATTTCCTATGGCGAACAGCTTGTTGATCTACGATTGTTCTACCCGCCTGCTGTGTTTGAGTTTCTTCATTATATTTGCTTCTTGTTGCTGGATTGAGATAGCAACACCCCCCACCCCACCCCCCTATCCACAGTCTGTTTGCTTGTTACGTTGATGTTTAAGGAAAATGCTCACTTGTGTGATGCTCTCAGGAATGAGAATACCTGAAAACTGCCAGGCAGGGAATATGTTAGGTGAAAGGTAAGCAATGTGCACACAATTAATAATTCCAAGTATCAACACTCTTAAGTTTGATGATGGTTTGATATTGATATTATTTACACTAAGTTGTTAACTTAGATTATCGCTGGAAGATTTCTTTCCTTCTAACTTTGCTTTTTGAAAGTAAACCACGCGTGAGTCCTTTGCTCTGTCTTGTCTGTCTGATATGGTCTCAGGATGACGTTTAAGTTGAGATATAAAAGTTTCACCATGACGTATAATTGAAATTGACGTCATTCCATAACCCCCCCCCCCACACACACACACAACACACACACACATTGATGCACAGAAAAACACAAGTATGTAACATTTATCATAACATAAACATGATTTCACCAAGATGACTTTGTTTTGGTTGTCATTTTGAATACGACGTACAAGACTTTGAGGCAAGAACTTATAACATTTCTGTACTTTTTTTTTTGTCTCCAGTGTTTGCATGTTACCAAGGTACTGTTGGATGCTAAGTTAGTATGCAATCAGTTTTCTGATAGAATGATAATACCATTTCAATGACTGTTGTTGATACTATGGCACTATCTCATTTAACTTCCCAATATCAAAATAGCAGCATCTTTTTTTGTGGTAGCCGCAAAATGATGATAGTCAATCCATTATCCTCAAATAAAAGAATAAAATATATTTTTAAAAAAAGCCTGTTACCCCTCAAACAAACGACGATTACTTTCTTCTAGCTCGTTCTCTCCACAAAGTCATCTACTAACTCAAACCACTTTGCTATATGTACTTTCCCAGAACTCTCTCTCTCTCTCTCTCCTGCCCATTACATTCTTTCTACCAGACACCATTTGTGTTGCAATTTCGGTGTGTTGCCACAGAGAAAGCAGAAAACCGTTTCGCGCCCCACAAGTTGTAGCCTACACGACTGGTTTCAGCTAGACAAATTTACCTAGTCTGGTTTTGGGGGTAGACACATTGTACTTTTTTTTTTTTAACAATGCTGACTGGCGTCTTGAGCATTAATAATGTATCGAGTAACGATTCCTGTAGTTTGAAGGTTAAAAAAGAGTCTACCACTGTAGATTTGTTTGGGGTTTTTTTTTCTTTCGTTTCTCAGCTGGAGTTCTGAAGTTCAACAATGGTGAGATTTTGGCAATGTGACCGTTTTTTTTTTTTTTTTAACCCAACGCCACCGTGGTTTGCTGTTTTGTGCCAACTTTTCTTTACTTTTTGTTTTTATGTAGTGCAAGGAAGTGAAAGGTGAACAACATCTTTCGCGCAGATGTTGAAACCCGTTCCGCTTCTGGGAAGAGTAGGCCATTGTGTGCCGGTGGGAACGGAGAACACAATTCGCAATATTGCATATACCCGGGGACTGGATGTAAGAAAAAACACATAGGCCTAAGTGCTTATTCCATTATCCTCGAAACAAAAGAATGAAAAAAATGTCATTTTCAATCCTCCCATGGTTTGGATATTTTTTGTTCCCCTGGGGAGATGCCGAGGCCTGAACAGTGTAAATAGCATGATAAAAATCTCTGTTAGGTATTTCCCTCTTTTCCATCACTATCCTTGTTTCTACCTTTGTTCATTTTTGCCCCTGTCTCCCCAATTCTTGTCTGTTTTCTGCATTCTTGGTCTATTCTCCGGCCTCTTTTTTTTCTAAAGAAACTTCTCAAAAAAAGCAATTCTTTCTCACGCCGAAGTTGGATGTGCTGGGTCTAACTTGTCAGGCGCTTAACGGCAGCAGCGCAACTCATTTTCGATGATATGGATGACAAAATCAATATTTGCTGTCTAAGCGTTCGGCGACGAAGAATTGCTTCTGTTCTGTGGTGGTATATGTGACGCTCCACCACATAAGGAGGTCAATTTTTAGTTATTGACATGTTATTAATTTGCAATGAAATGGCAATACAATACCAAAAAACAGATTGAAAATCGAACAATTCTATCAAACGTTATTACAAATTAAAATGACAGACTGCAAGAAATGTCAAAATGAAAAATTGACAAATTTAGCATCCTAATAGGTGGTCAGAATGAGGGCTTTGCTATTTTCAAAGCACGTTTAAAGAGAAAAGGAAGCAAAATTATGCCTTGATATTTCACTATAAGGTAGAATGCGTGCTGTAGTTCTATAATCAATCGAAATCCCAAAATCGACCACCTCATCCCCACCTGCTTAGCGGAAAAGTGGATTATGTGCTAAGCGACTCATTTCGTGGTGGAGCGTCACATATGTAAGTGCGAAGTGAGAGGAAGATTTGAAAAATGTTATTATGTTACACAAACTTATCTGAACTTGTTATTCCCCCTTGTCTACAGGGATGTATTGCTGTATGGACAATAAAACTGTGTTTTCTTTCTTTTCTAGAACTAAAGTCTTCCCGTAAAGCCAATAAAGACGGTGTAATAAGCAAGCCCAAAGAAGAAATAAAAAGATACACCCTAGAGTACAGTAGAGTGACCTTGGCATTTTTATGCCCTGCACACTTTCGGAGGAGTTGTAGGGGACATGGCACTGCACTGAGATCCTTACTGAACGCACGCAGAACATCTTGCGCACACGTTAATCCTGTTTCGCTTTTAGTAAGAGTATGCCATCGTGTGCGGTGAAACAGATGACATTTACAAAACTGCATACACACGGGGACTGGATGTAAAAAAGCACAAGAGTGCTTATCCCATTATCCTCGATATAAAAGAATAAAATAAATAAAAAAAATAAATAAAATAAGTACTGTAGTGTTGGGGACGGGATAACCTAGTGGTCAGAACTTTGCGCTCGCAACCTGACGACCCGGGTTTGAATCCTTGTTCGAGGGGATTTCCCCCTGGAGTTAACATCAGTGCTGACTCCACTCTCCCCTCCAAAAAGTCCTTCGGATGAGACTATAAACCGAAGCCCCGTGTGCGAACGCACACAGAACATCTTGCACACACGTTAAATCCTGTTCCGTTTTTCGAAAGAGTAGGTCATTGTGTACCTGGTGAGTACAGATGACAAACTTTACAAAGCTGCATACACACGGGGAACTAGATGTAATAAAGCATTACTATGGGTGCTTATTTCATTGTTTTTGATAGAAAAAAAAGAATGAATAAATGCATAAACTAAAACAAAAACAAATTGTGATGGGGTGGCAAGTAGATTATCTCCCATGTGATCAGAGCCGACAATCGCAGCGTCGAGTTTCTATTTAGAGACACACCTGTGAATTGTGGATGCTCTGTTTCCTTGGGTAGTGGTCGAAAACACTCCATTGCATACACTTTGCCTTGGTGGTGAAATGATTTATACAACTCTTTTTAAGAGGGTCACATTCTAAATTGACTAGCTGTGCCGTGCTCCCGAGGTTTGTGCAGACATGGGACATCACATGTGTCCCTCTTTACTAAATAAGAAATGAATGAATAAGTAAGCAGGTTAATATGGACTGGTCGAGTATGTTTTATAGGAGGAAACAGTACAAGGAGGGCGTCCGAAGAGGCAGACAGAGAAAACAATGGGAAGACAACATCATCAGAGAACGCACTGACCTTGAATAGCACCGACTTAATCATGACTTTGCAAGACTGACTCTTTCCGAGTCAAAACTTAGTGCTAGTGTCTAGACTTCTTTTGTGTGTGCACAAACTTCTCAGAAAAAAAGGAGGGGAGAGACAGAGACAGAATGGGAGAGGGAAGAGACAGACAGACAGAGAAAGGAGAGAGAGTTAAAAGAAGTCGATTCAAACTTCTATTGGAGCTGACACCTGGCATTGCAGGCAGTGACAGACTAGAAAGAAGCTCAACTGTCCTTTTCTTTTTTCTTCTTTCTTCAAGTGGTCTGAGATGTTAAACCTACCTGCCCCTCCACAGTCCCCTTCCTTCCTTCCTTCAGTCTGCCCCCAACTTTCAGCACTGCACTGACTGATTCACGTCATCAGAGGGACTCCCTAGCAGACCTGATGATGTGACAACATCAGGAGTGTTGAGGTGTGTGTGTCTTGTGTGTATGTGTGTGTGTGTGTGTGTGTACGTATAGGACTCCTACAGTGATTGACAACATCAGGTGGTGTGTTGTGTGTTTGTGTGTGTGTTATGTGTTGTTGGTGTTGTGTATGGTGTGGTGGTCTGTGTGTTGTATGTGTGTGTGAGTGTTGTGTGTGTGTGTGTGTTGTGTGGCGCCCCCATCAGATGAGACTGTGAAGACACGCTTTTTTTTCATTTTTTTGTTTACCAGGACTGACTTTTCAAGTAAAAAAAACAAAAACCCAAACTTAGTAGGTGATGTCTGGACTGTATAGTGTGTGTGGAAGACTTTAAAGGAAAAAAAGAAAGAAGAAGAGGGGAGAAGAGAAGGGGGGAAGAGGAGAGAGGAGGAGAGAAGGGGGGGAGTAGAGAGAGGAAAGAGAGAGAGAGAAAGCGAGAGAGACAGACAGAGACAGACAGACAGACAGACAGACAGACAGCAGAGAGAGGGAGAGTGAAAGTGAGACAGAAGAGACAGAGAAATACAGAGAAGAAAGAGGAGATGAAAAGAGGAAATGAGAGAGAAGTGGCAATCCCAACATCTAACCAACACTTCAAAAGTTGCAAAGGTAAAAGTGAATAAAAAATAAAAAAAAAAACAAACTGTGTGGCGTTCTTACTAAAAGTTTCCTTTACCTACCTACCTACCATTGAGTTCAGGCTGATGGTGCCAAAAGACAGAAAAATAAATCCCTTTAACCATGCCAAGCCTTCGGTAAGATGTCAGTCCATTGTTCACCGCCACCTTTGGCCATTTATTCCTTAGGGTGTCTTATCAACCCTGTCACTTCTTTCTTCCTTTATTCTTTTATATCGCTTTGATTTGTGTATTCTACAAGATTCAGCGACTATATAAATCCCATATTTATTTATTCATTATTCATCATATAGTAGATGTATCATATAATCTATAATCAGTAGTCGTAGTAGTATAGTAGTAGTAGTAGTAGTAGTAGTAGTTAGTAGTATAGTAGTAGTAAGTAGTATAGTAGTAGTAGTATAGTAAATGAATTAGCACTCATGTTCTTTTTCTTTTACATATAGTCCCTGTGGATATTCAGTTTTATGTCAGCAATAAATTTTGTCCAGCTGTGGAAGTTTAAAAAAAATATACAGCACATACCTGGGTTATGCATCTCGTAAAACGCTCGCTATCTGGATTTTGGAGTAATGTAGTACAATAGAAAAGGGGACGGGAAGCCTAGTGGTTGAGAACATTGTGTTCGCAATCAACAACCTGGGTTCCAATCCCATTCAAGAGGAAGTTTTTTCCCCTGGAGTTAACATCAATGCAGACTCACTCTCCCCAATTCCAAAAGTCCTTTTTGATGAGACCATAAACCGAGGCTCGTGTGCGAGTGCGCAGCACATCTTGCACACACGTTAAATCCTTTCCGCTTTTCGGAAAAGTAGGCCATTGTGTACCAGTGGGAACAGATGACAAAATGTACAAAACCACATACCCACGAGGGCTGTATTATGTAAAACATCACATAAGCGCTTATTCCATGATCGAGGATGTAAAGATAGTAAATTAAAAAAAAGTAAATAAATAAAAACAAGAGGCAAACCAGGTTTTTTTTTCATTGTGAACTCTTCACTGGTTACTTGACCTGATATATATATATATATATATATATATATATATATATATATATATATATATATATATATATATACCTCATATATATAATGTCGGTAGTCTAATACATATACATATAGACAAAACATCACACAAGAGTTGTTAAAGAAATTTGCCACGTTACAAACTTTCAAGGAACTTGTCACCGCGGACATCCCTAGTGCTTGACAGCCCAGCCAAGTAAGCATGAAGCTCCTTCCTTCCTTATTCTTCTCTCTTCTTCTTCTTCTTCTTCTTCTCCAGTATGTCAAGGGTACGTGTGTCTATCCTCCATCCTCCCAAATCCTGCTGATCCCCTTTTTTCCTACGATCCCTCTTGTGCATGCAGCTGGTTTCTGGCTTCAAGTTCTGCTCGGAAATTGGTTATCTGCATGCGAAGCCGATACAGTGAGAAAACTGGCTGACTGCTGTCAGTACTAACTTTTTAGAGAGAGAGAGAGAGAGAGAGAGAGAGAGAGAGAGAGAGAGAGAGAGAGAGAGAGAGAGAGAGAGAATGTGTCGGTATGTGTGTGTGTGAGGTGAGGTGAGGCGTGTGTGTGTGTGTGTGTGTGTGTGTGTGTGTGTGTGTGTGTGTGTGTGTGTGTGTGTGTGTCTGTGTGTCTGTGTGTTTCTGTGTGTCTGTGTGTGTCTGTGTGTGTGTTTGTTTGTGTGTGTGTGTGTGTGTAGGTGTGGGTGTGGGTGTGTGTGTATGTGTGTTGTGTGTGTGTGAGACAGAGACAGAGAGAAGGAAAGAGAGAAAAAGAAAGAGAGATAGGAAAAGAGACAGACATACACACACAGAGGGAAAGACAGAGAGAGACGCACACACACAGAGACAGAAACATAGACAGGAGAGAGAAAGAGAGAGAGAGGGAGAGAGAGAGAGAAAACTTTTTTTTTTTTGAAAACTTTTTTTTATTCAAAGAGGGTAATAGAATAAGCAACAATTGCTTTTTTACATCCAGCCCTCGGAAAAGATCCCAACCCACCGCCCCCCCTCCCCCCCCCGAAAACAAAAGTCAAATAAGCAAGCAACCCCCCACAATAAACATGAAAAGGTGTACACAATGTACACAATATGAAATAGATAATGAAAATCATTTCAAACGAACAAGCAAATACTAAATACGAAGGGTACAGAAAAAAAAAATCAATTTAATGATTCACGAGAGAGAGAGAGAGAGAGAGAGAGAGAGAGAGAGAGAGAGAGAGAGAGAGAGAGAGAGAGGTAGGGAGGGAGGGAGGGAGGGATGTAATACATACACACACACACTCACTTACACACACACACACACATACACACCACACACACACACACAAACATACACACACACACACACACACACACACACACACACACACACACACACACACACACACACACACACACACACACACACACAATCGACATGCTATTTACCCACATCTCTGACTACCTCTTTCCAGTCTTTAAAGCATGACTTATATACAAACAAGAATCTATGAGCACATGGCATTACGATTTTAGCTAGAGTTGATGTATAATAGATTCTAAAGAAGGTGATTACAAAATTTGATTTAAAAACAAAGAAAACCCAACATCCAGCAACAACAACAACAACAAAAACCCAACAACAACATCAGCAGTCAGAGTACATTATCACTATAACATAACATACAATAATCATAATACAGAAGCAGAATACATATGTACGAGACTTGAGGTCATGAATAGTTTGTCGATGCTGTTTGTTGTCCCAATTTTAACATGTCTAATAATGATAATGACTATAGTTTAGGAGCATGTTTGAGTATTTTTTGAAACAGGAAAGATTTATAGTTACGCTTAAAAGATACAATACTACTTTTCTCTTTAATATTTTTTGGTAAAGAATTCCAAATAATTCCTCCAGAGTAGCGAAGACTTGTTTTATAGAGGTCGAGCCTTGGTTTAGGAATTATTATATTATTGGTGTATCTTGACTGATTAATTGGGAATCTAGTAGTCAGGGTAGATGGAGCAAGACCGTTCATTATACGATACATTATGATTGCTTTATTATATTCCAGATGGTAAGTTAGGGGGAGAATGTCCAATCTAGTATAGTCTTGGGGTGACAAGGTGGAAGGCTTTAAGAGTATCACTTTAATAGCTCGTTTATGGATTCTTAAAAGTGGTTTTAAGCTATTAGCACTACATCTATCATACAATGTTGAGGCGTAATCAATAAATGATTGAATATAAGTAAAATAAAACTGTTTACGAGAATCTAGGTCAACAAAGTGTTTGATTTTAGAGAGCTGAAATATCTTTTGAGAGATTCGTTTATATAGAAAATCAATATGTGGCGACCAGGAAAGATCATTATCAATAGTAACCCCTAGGAGTCTATGCGTGTCTACTTCTTTAATAACATTATTATCAATATGAATTGGTGGCAAAACAAAGGTTTTGAGAGAGAGAGAGAGAGAGAGAGAGAGAGAGAGAGAGAGAGAGAGAAGAGAGAGAGAGAGAGAGAGAGAGAGAGAGACAGACAGACAGACAGACAGACAGACAGACAGACAGACAGAGACAGACAGACAGACAGACAAACAGAGAGAGACACAGAGAGACACAGAGAGACAGAGACAAAGACAGACAGAGACAGAGACAGACATACAGGTAGACAGACAGACAGACAAACATTGAGACAGACAGACAGACAGACAGACGCGCAAAGACATAGACAGAAATGCATGCGCTAGGTCAACACTATAGAATCACACGAAATCTTCATAAATGATGATCATTTCACAATTTCTTGTAACTACCTAATATTGCTTTAATTTACGTCCTCGATCCCCAAAGCAAGCATATAATTCATTTTTTTCATTCTTCAAAAAAAATAAATTTGTGAACATCAGCAGATTTTGTTTTTTTAAAATGGAAGAAACTACATGACCCGTAAAGCTAAAGGTGAAGTGTAGCCTGTATTCATGATAAGATCACTTGGGACTAGAATCTGTCAGTAACACCAACTTCTAGCATCTTGGAAAAACCAAAGGGGCTTTCGGGCTACTTTTCAAAGTCCTAATATCGATTGTCTAGAGGTGCATGCTTTTTGTCTTTATTTATTTACTTTTTTTTTAATGTTTATTTATTTCTTCATCTATTTATTTATTTATTTATTCATTTATTCATTTTATTTTTTGCTTTTTGTTTTTGTTGGTGAAAGTTTACCGTCCAGATTTCAACAGCTAGGTTAGGGTCAGTAATAAAGGGATGGTTCAGACAGCGAACGTTTGATTACATCTAGAAAGAGGAGGAGTTACATTTAATAATATTTCAAATTTCGAGTTCAAACCAGCTGATATTATAGTGTATCTTGTATTCTGGGTATGTTCGTGTTTCCATACCTCCGCCCTCCCTCCCACCTTGCAACGCTGAAATGAATCACGGGCTCTGGCTAACAACCAGGATAACCTGGATAGCCTGTAGCCTGGTGGTCAGAGTGGTGCTCTCGTTATCTGCTGACCCGGGTTCCAATCCCGGGTTCTAATCCCGGATTTTTTCCTCTAAAGTTAACAACAGTGCCGATTCTACTTTCCCCTTAAAAGTCCTTCAGATGAGACACTAAACCGAGGTCCCGTGTGCAAACGAATGCAGAACATCTTGAGAACACGTTAAAACCCGTTCCGCTTTTCAAAAAAGTAGGCCAATGTGTGCCGGTAGGAACGGATAACAAAATTTACAAAACTGCGGGGATTGAATGTAAGAAAAGCACATACGTGCTTATTCCATTATTCTCGAAATAAAAGAATTTTTTTTAAAGTATCCATGTATTTATATCACAAAAGGAATTAAAACACAAAGACATACTTGGTAGTTGATCAGGGAAAGATTCCGAAAAAATCCCAACCTTTATTTCACCAAAACAACAACGCCGAGGTTTAAACCCAGCTAGGGCTTAATTAGCAACAACTTCAAACGGTGTTAACCACTGGACTATAATTATAGCCTCCTAATTGTAATTATAGGTTTATAATCATAGGTATAATTATAGGCTACTTTTGATTCGTAACACCTCCATAACTGCCAAGTCCCATGCAGGGCACGGTACTATTACTTTTTAAATTTTTTTATTTATTTATTCTTTTATACCGAGGATAATGGAATAAGCACTCATGTGCTTTTTGACATTCAGTCCCCGTGTGTATGCAGTTTTGTAAATGTCATCTGTTCCCACCGGCACACGATGGCCTACTCTTACGAAAAGCAGAACAGGATTTAACGTGTGCGCAAGATGTTCTGCATGCGTTCACACACGGGGCCTCGGTTTATAGTCTCATTCGAAGGACTTAGCAGGTTTGTGTTTGGCGATGGTTTCCACAGCCACTGGAAGTGCAGTAGTAGCCTTGTGTGTGGTAGTGGACATTAATTTGGAACAGTAGCATCCTAGTTTATTGAGTCACGACACGTCCAGAGACGGACAGAGAAGAGAGAGAGAGAGAGAGAGAGAGAGAGAGAGAGAGAGAGAGAGAGAGAGAGAGAGAGAGAGAGAGGAGAGAGAGAGAGAGAGAGAGAGAGAGAGAAAGAGAGAGAGAGGGGGGGAGAAAGGGAGAGAGAGAGAGGGAGAGAGGGGCAGAAAGGAGAGAGAGAGGAGAGGAGAGAGAGAGGGAGGGGGGGAGGGGGGGGGGGGAGAAAGGGGAGAGAGAGAGGAGGGGCAGAGAGGGGCAGAAAGAACACTGAACACTGAACACTGAACACTGAAATGGTTTAATGGTACCTTGGCCTTGGACCACATACACCAGGTGAGGGGGGCAGGGGTGTGAGTGTAATGCAAAATGAAAACATGAATAAATTTTACATAATATATACTATGTCAGTGAAAGATTGACAGCATGGATACATTTCACACATACTATACAATGAAAAATCAAAGCATGGAAACACTTCATATATACTATAGTAAAGAAAAGTGAAAGCATTGTTAAATTTCACATAAACTACCCATACCATGGCAGTGAAAAAATGACAGCATGCCTAGCATGGATAAATTTCACCCCTGCTATAGCAATGAAAAATGAACCTATAGCAATGCAGAAAGAGAGAAAGAGAGAGAGAGAGAGAGAGAGAGAGAGAGAGAGAGAGAGAGAGAGAGAGAGAGAGAGAGAGAGAGAGAGAGAGAGAGAGAGAGAGAAGAGAGAGAGAGAGAGAGAGAGAGGGAGGGAGGCAGGGAGGGAGAGAGAGGGGAGGAGGAGAGAAAGATATATGGGGGGAGAGAGAGAGAGGGGAGGGGGGAGGGAGAGAAAGAGGAGAGAGAGGGGGGGGGGAGGAGAGGGGGGGGAGAGAGGGGGGAGAGAGATAAATAGACAGATAGATTGACAGTCAGACAGATAGACATACAAAGACATAGAGACATAGACTGAGACAGACAGAGAGACAGAGACAGATAGACAATGAGTGAAAAAAAGAGAGAGAAAAAATAACGATAAAGAGATAGAGAGACACAGACAGGCATACAGATGGAGCAAGACATACATACATACATACATACGTACATACGTACATACGTATATACGTATTACGTTCATACGTACGTACGTACGTACTTACGTACGTACATACATGCATGCATGCTTGCATGCATGCATGCATGCATGCATGCATGCATGCATGCATGCATGCATACATACATACATACATACATACGTACATACGTACATACGTACATACGTACAAACGTACAAACGTACGCACGTACGTACATACTTACATACATGCGTGCATACGTACATACGTACGTAAATACGTACATCCGTACATACATGCGTGCATACGTACATACGTACATGCGTACATACATGCGTGCATACATGCGTGCATACATGCGCACATACATGCATACATACATACATACATACATACATACATACATACATACATACATACATACATACATACATACATACATACATACATACATGTATGACAAACAGACAGATAGACACACAGGTAGGCAGAAACACAGACACAGTCATAGAAAGAAAGAGATAAAAAGACGGACAAGCAGACGGACAGGCATACACATCTTACCTGTAAAACCAGAATAACCAGACGTTGAGGAAATAAGGCGTCCAACACAGAATGAAAACGCTAACTGCAACACACACACACACACACACACACACACACACACACACACACACACACACACACACACACACACACACACACAACACACACACACACACACACACACACACACACACACACACACACACACACACGCACGCGCGCACACACACACACACGCGCACACGCACACACACAAACGTGCAAGCACGTGCGCAAAACATTAAATCACTCATCTATTTCATTAATGACCATCTAAAAGTATATTTCAGCCCCCCCACCCCCAACAAAACAACATAAAAGGAAAGTCAACAACAGAACCATACAATAAAGCAAAGAGTCAATCAAAGTACCAGCACCATGATGCAGTGTTTGTCATCTTGGGTTATGGACTGGAAGGTCGCGGGTTCGAATCCCATAAGGAAATTTTTTTCGGACTCTGGCCGGCTTTTATCCAAGATGAGTGTGCTGATGACTCATTGGGAAGACTGGAACCACATAGTCGAGCTTCATGTACTTTACAGATACGATTTTGAGAGTGTTGTGCAAACTACCTGACCAACACTGCAGGTGTCCGTCTCTCTCGGGCCGGGTCGACGCCGGGATAATTATATCATGATAAAAAGCGTAGAGTACAACCCTGGTCAGTTAGTCTCGAAACACATGCACTTCTACAGCAGCATCGTTAGATTCATCCACATTATTACTACCATCACCAGCTCGCTCACTCACTCACTCACCATCACTCACTCACTCACTCACTCACTCACTCACTCACTCACTCATCATTCATCATCACTCACATCACACAACACACACACACACACCACACACACACACCACACACATACACACCCCCACCAACACACACACCACACATACCCACACCCATCCACCCAACCCACACCACACACCACACACCCCACACCACCACCCCTCCACAACCACACACCCACACCCATCCACCCAACCAACCACCCACCACCCACACCCCACCCACACCCACCACAACACACACCCACACCCCACACACAACAACAACACACACCCACAACAACCCACCACAACACACTTACCACACACACGCACACTAATAGAGACATACATCATACCCACTTACATGACCAAGGTCTATTTTCAGGGTTCGCATCCTGGCTTTGCCTAACTGACCGGCAGTGGAACAGCCACTGCACTCCTGCTCGTATGCTGCCGAACGGAGATCCTGCACGATCTCTGATTCTGCTGGAACCAACACACACCACACCGCACACATTACACCACATTACACTACACTCACACCACCCACACACAGCATACTAACCACACTCACACACACATTACACCACGCCACACTCACACCAGACCACACCATACCATGCCACAACACAACACACCACATCACGCCAGCATTACCACGCCACACCACAACCACGCACATCTCCCCACACCATACCACACCACACCACGCCACAGCACACCACATCACAGCACACCACATCACAGCACACCACACCACATCATACCACACTACAACACGCCACACCACACCACACCACGCCACACCGTATCACGCCACACAATACCACACCACACCACACCATGCCACACACACCACACCACGCCACACCGTATCACGCCCACCATACCAACACCAACCACACCACAAACAACCACCACACCACACACAAACACACTCACACCACACCACACACACCATGTTCACGCCACATTCACACCACAGCACAGCACACCACAGCACATCTCCCCACACCACACCCCACACCTCACCAAACCACACTCACACCACAGCACACCACGTTCACACCACACCACACCACACCATTTCCACAGCACACCACAGCACACCACACCACAGCACACCACACCATACCAAACCACACCAAACCACACCACAACCACAACCACAACCACACCACACCACACCACACCACACATCACACCACAACCAGCACCATACACCACACCACACCACACCACACACCATGAAGCAAGCTTAGATAGAATCTAAGGAAGATGGCCGGGGACGGGATAGCTCAGTGGTCAGAGACCTTACTTTCCCCAAGCTGTTTATGTTTTTGTAATCAATTTGTTTATCCTTTATTTCGAGGAAATGGAATGAGCCATCATGTGTTCTTTACATTCAGTTCCCGAGTAAATGCATTTTGTCAATATGTAGGCCAAGTAGTTTCCAAAAGGATGAAGTATGGTTTTTATTTTTGGTCCATCAAGTGGATTAGAAGGTCTATTCTTGCGATGGGGACATTTGGCTTTTCAGCATTTCTGGAATGATTCATTGGGAACTTACTTTTAAGGATGTGGGAAGCAGTTCCTGCCATTATCTTGAACATCATGAATCCTTTGTTATATTTCAGTCTTTGGTGATGGGGAAGATTATTTGACTTGACTTGCCTTATGCCTGTGAATTCCCTTGGGAACAAAGGGCTGCAACAACACTCCTCCAACGGACTCGGTTCTGGGAGATCCTCTTCGCTCGGTCCACATCATTCCGGCTGCCTTCGTCTCTGCTTCAATGCTTCTGCGCCAGGTCTGTTTTGGTCGACCTACTTTCCGCTTCCCTTGTGGGTTCCAGTTAAGGGCCTGCCTGGTGATGTTTGAAGCAGGCTTGCGGAGCGTATGGCCGATCCAACCCCATTTCTTTTCTTGATCTCTGTCTCGATTGGAGGTGTCTGGTCCTGTCCCACAGTTTTTCGTTTCTTCTAGCAAGGTTGTTTTCTTCAGAAGCATCAGTTTAAGAGCACCGTTTATACAGATTTAGTAACGGTTTCAAAGTGTTTGCACTGGCAGAATCCCACAGGATTGAAACATAATCGATTGAGGATTGTATATATGCTTGAAAGTATAATTTCCTTGAATGAAAGTCAGAAAAGTTTTAATTTTAGTCAACTGGTATACTCTTTGGGACAAGTATTTGCTAGGTAGATACGTGGTAGAACCAGCTGAGATTTTCATCGATTGGTTATTCCTAAACTTTGTGGTGAGAGGTTTGTTCAATTGCTTCCTTTTTGATATGGATGGGAAACAGTTCATGTGATAATTTCATTTTTGGTGTGACAACATCATTTTGTTTTTTTGGGATTATATACATGTGGTTCAATTCTGTCCATTTGACAAGATCATCTGCGCTTTTTTGTAATATGTTTGCAAGAGAGTCAATGTCTTTATGACTTTTAGTATGGTTGTGCCATCAGCAAAAGTTCACATTTGGATTTGATATGTAAAAGGAAGGTCATTTATGTATAATGAAAAGAGAATCCGTCCTAGTATGGACCCTGTGATACTCCATAATGAATGGGTTTCAGTTTGGATGCGTATTAGCTATTGAGACACATGACAGAGAGAAGAGAGAGAGAGAGAGAGAGAGAGAGAGAGAGAGAGAGAGAGAGAGAGAGAGAGAGAGAGAGAGAGAGAGAGAGAGAGAGAAGAGAGAAGAGAGAGACAGAGACAGACGAAGACAGACAGAGACAGACAGACAGACAGACAGACAGACACAACTGAGCAGACAGACAGTAAGACAGACAGACAGACAGACAGACAGACTGACAGGCAGAACAGACAGAGACAGACAGACAGGCAGGCAGACAGAGACAGAGATACAGAGGGGCAGAAGACAGAGGGAGTTCTTGAAATTCTACTCTACACGCCCACGAACCCTAGGGCGTAAACTACAGCAGCAGCGATCCGACTTTCCAATTTCACTGCAATCAGCAAGTAATCGGTTCGCTCTTCATTTGCTGCAGTCCTGCTACTGCGTTTGCTCTGTCGTCTGAATGAGGTAATCCAACCAAACCTAGCCGTTCGATTTTCTGCCAGCCACTGCACTATTTACTGATTTTCTATCCCTGAGCTCGCACTTTTCTGTCTCCAGCCTCTCCCATCCCTCTCACTTCTATCCCTCACCTGTCTTGTCCATCCGTCCGTGTTTAATAATATTTTTTAATTTATTTATTTGATTTATTTATCTATTTATTTATTCATTTTATTTTATTTTTCGTTTATATTTCTTTATTTTTGAGGATATTGGAACAAACACTTTTACGTTTGCTATGCCATCACCGTACCCATGCGTATATGCAGTTTTGCGAATTTTGTCAAACATTCCTGGGCACACAATGGCTTACTCTTTCAAAAAGCGGAAGACGTTTTAACGTGTGCACAAGATCTTTTGCGTGCGTTCACACACGGGACCTCAGTTTATAGTCTCGTCTGAAGGATTTCTTGGGTGAGTGGAGTCGGCACTTATGTTAATCCAGAGGGAAAAATCCTCTTGAACGAGATTCGAACCCGGGTCAGCAGACCACGAGCGCAATGCGCATCACTCTAACCACCAGGCGATCCGTCCCCATCTGTCTGTCTGTGTAGCTGTCTGTTTGCCTCTTTTTAAGGACAGTTTTAAAGACATCTTAGAAGTAATCGGAGTTTTTTGGTGTATCATGTTGTAGCTTTATATAGCAACAAACCATTTTCTCTTTCTAGGACAGCTGGAATAAAAAATTTGAATTTCAATAGTGGCTTGATGCGAAACTAATGTAAGGATTTGAGAGAATCAAATTAATGCCAAGAAGAAAAAATACTAGAGAACAAACAAAAAAAACCCAAACAAACAAACAAAGATATTCTTAACAAGAAAATAGCCTTATCGCCTGTTGGAAAGAGTAAACGTAAAGTAAAACACTTCCCTAGTAATAAATTACACGAACATTTTCCTATCCTCAGAACACGAAAAATTCATGGAGTTTCAAGCACAGCTAAAAACAATCTACAAATAGATATTGATCATATCAAAAAAGAGCACAAATCGATATGACAGTTTCAGGCTAACTGTTTCCTATTCTTAAAACCACAGCATTCATAATCAGTCATATTCATCCACAAATGACTGTGTGCAAACAAGTCAAGTTCTTTTTTTTATCTTATAAAAGCCTCTGTAGGCTTGAATATGTAAGAACTTATTGTTATTACATATAGGGAAAACAAATTGAAATTTCTAGAATTTTGTTTTGAAAGACATTCTAAACTAGACTCTTTTTTTATAAACCGAGAAAAGTTTCCTTCAAAATCATATTTTGTTTTGTGTAACTAGGGGTTCTTATTTGTTTTGTGTACATCAGGTTCTTATTTGTTTTATTTGTGTACATTTCTTATTTGTTTTGTGTACCATTTTCTCTTATTTGTTTTGTGTACATGTATTCTTATTTGTTTTGTGTACATTTCTTATTTGTTTTGTGTATACAGTTCTTATTTGTTTTGTGTACATCTATTTTACTTTATTTGTTTTGTGTACATTTCTTTTGTTTGTGTACATTTCTTATTTGTTTTTGTGTACAGTTCTATTTGTTTTGTGTACATTTCTTATTTGTTTTGTGTACAGTTCTTATTTGTTTGTGTACAGTTTTTTTGTTTGGTCATCTTATTTTGTACATTCTATTTGTTTGTGAACTAGTACAATTTACATTCTTATTTGTTTTTAGTCTAGGGGACACTTATTTTTTACATTTATTGTTTGTACATTTAGGTAACTTATTGTTAAGTATTGTTTTTACTTTCTCACACATCAGTTTTAACTTATAGTGGACATATTTTTGTTCTATTTTTGAATTCAAACAGGTACATTCAGTTACACAACATCATGTAATTTCTAGTTTGTGAAATTGTTTTGTGTACATTCTTATTGTTTGGACTTACCAAAGTTCCCCACATCTTAACAAGGTGTTAACAAAACCATTAGTTAATACAATTATCTCTCTGTTTGTTAACCTCTACACATAACTCAGAGAGCTGAAGTGAATTGAATTGAATTCAACAGGATACCACTTTCAGCCCAACAGATTTATCTGTGTGAAATTCGTGTTGCTCTCCCTGGGGAGAGCCAAGTCGCCACACGAGCAGCGCTACCCATATTTTTTTTTCTATTTTCCTGCTTGCAAATGTGTGTGTTTCACGATCACAGTGGCTTTTTTTTACGCAGTTTTGCCAGGGATAACGCTTTGTTGCCAATGATTCTTTAACGTGCGCTAATAAAAATGCATGTTGCCTGCAGGACCTCAGTTAACAGTTTGCGAATGTGTCGGTCCTGTTCTTTTATACTGCGGTGCGTTGTTCAGTTGTGATGTACTTTGTTGCGGTGTGTTTTAGTGTGCAAGCTGTGCTGTGTCATAGCCCAGTGCAGAGCAGTATATTATGTAGCATGCGCTGTTCTCTAATCTAGTTCCAGATAGCTCTGTGGTCAGAGCAGTCGCTTTCCCCGGCCAGGCTAATGTTAACATCAAGCAGCATTGAAAATGGTTACCAAGTGGATGAGTGACCATTCGCATACCTTGCTTGACTCCAGTGCAGTCCTTTACTTCACCCAGCTGTAAATGGGTACCTGCCCTATGTAGGGCCGGGGAAGGTAAAGCAGCGAGGGAGATGAAATGGGCTCTGCCAGGTCCAATTTTCCAGACACACACGCCAGAAAAATTTTTTTTAGTTTAGCGCCTAAACATATTCTGAATGTGAGAGAGGAGACAAGACGGAAAGTGCAATGCATAACTCTCCCTCCAGTCTTCGGATGAGACTATAAACCGAGGTCCCGTGGGCGAACGCATGAAAACATCTTGCACATACGTTAAACCGTTCCGCTTTTTCTGAAGAGTAGGCATTATGTGCGTAGGAACGGATGACAAAGTTTATAAACTGCATACACACAGGGACTGGATGTATGAAAAGCACAAGAGTTGCTTATTCCATCATCCTCGAAATAAAACAATAAACAATAAATTAATAAATAGATAAATAAATAAACGGGGACTGGATCTAAAAAAAAGCATATGAGTGCTTATTCCATTATCCTCGAAATAAAAGACTTAACAATAAATAAATAAATAAATGATATAAATAAATAGATAAATAAATAGATGAATACATAAATAAAATAAATAAATAAATAACATACAATAAAAATAAAAATAATAAAACTACAGTTTGTGACCTGGGTTCTAGCATCCCACATAATTGTTGTGGACGCTTTGCATGTCATCCCACCATTTTCACTTGGAAGCCACTGCGCTTGCTTCACAGGGCCCAGTGCCTGATTTGCATACAGAAAAAAATGCTTGACCTCTCTGCAGGCAAAAGGCACTGACTGCTGCTGGGCAATGGCGTCTGTTGACGTCACTTGGGCTCACTGTTTTGTTGCTGACCACACAGTTATAATCAGGAGCAGAAATGACCAAGGTGGGAAGGAGGGAGGGGGTGTGTGGAGGGAAGGGTGGAAAGAGGTGGTGGGAGAATTGTGAATCATCCTGGGACACATTTAAAGGGAGAGGGAAGGGAAAAACAGAAGAAGAGAATGACAAGAGAAGGAGAGATAGATAGGGAAGGAGGTACAGCAGGTACAGGGGCGGGGGGGTGGATGGGAGAAGAGAAGATGAAGAAGAAGAAGAAGAGTGATGCTAGAGAGAGAGAGAGAGAGAGAGAGAGAGAGAGAGAGAGAGAAGAGAGAGAGAGAGGAGAGAGAGAAGAGAGGACAGACAGACAGACAGACAGACAGACAGACAACAGACAGAGAACTGAAACACTGAACAATGAACACTGAGAGAGACAGAGACAGAGAGAGAGACAGAGAAAAACAGACAATGACAGAGACAGAGACACAAGACGAGTCTCTTTAAAATGACACGCATCATCTTTTCAATTTAAGACAAGTAAAAATCAAAACTGGTGCATGTAGTAGACAGACAGATATAGCAGCTTGCCAAAATAGCCAGTGGGCACCCTGACCCACTTCATTTTCCTCTTTTTGTTGTTGTTGCCATTTCCCTTGACCATCTGATGGCCACCTGTTTGCCTTTCATTGACAGTATTCTGTTTGCCCTCTGGCTACGTGAGGTAACTATTGCAGATTGCTCCTGTCTACTTGCTAGCTGCTTTATTTTCTGTCTGTCTGTCTGTCTCTCTTCTCTGTCTCTGCTCTCTGTCTTCTGTCTGTCTGTCTGTCTGTCTGTCTGTCCCGTCTCTTCTCTCTCTCTCTCTCTCTCCTCTCTCTCTCTCTCTCTCTCTCTCTCTCTCTCCTCTCTCTCTCTCTCTCTCTTCCTTCTCTCTGTCTCCTCTCTCTTCTCCTCTCTTCTTCTCTGCCTCTCTCTCTCTCCACTTTTCTCACTCTCTCTCTCTCTCTCCTTATTCTCTCTCTCTTTCTTTCTCTCTCTTCTCTCTGTTCCACACACACACACACACACACACACACACACAAACACACACACACACACACACACACACACACACACACACACACACACACACCACACTCACTCACTCACTCACTAAAACTGCTGTGTGGAGAGACAGAAATAGCAGCTTGCCAAAATAGCCAGTGGGCACAGTGACCAACTTCATTTTCTTCTTTTTATGTTGCCATTTCCCCTTGACCTCTTGTGGCAACTGTTGTATGCCTTTCATTGACAGTATTCTGTTTGCCCTCTGGCTCCATGAGGTAACCCCTTGCAGATGCTCCTGTGTACAAAACTGGCAATGGCACTTACGGCAGGAGTTGAAAAAAAAAGCAGGTAAAAAGCACCCCCCAAAGGTAAATAACACAACAATGCTAAACAAAAGAACCCCAACAACAAAAAAAGACCCACAGCAAAAACTGTTTAGGAACAGGACAGAGACCTAGCAGTAAAATCTAAATCATTGACATATGTTTCTTTTGCTCACTCAATCAGCAGTCGTAGCAGACCACCCACACTATCACCCTCCTCATGGATCAGTTTTTTTGTGTGTGGTGGGAGATGTGTGAGGCTCCAAGAAAACACTTTTATCATTTTTTTAAAAAAAAAGAAAGAGAATATACATCCCTTACCCCTCTCTAAAACCAAAAGAACAGCCGTGCCCTTCTTCCCCACTTGACAGCACACAAACGTTTTCACACTGCATAAATAATACCAGCTGCTAAACTGCAAAACCATCCATCAATCCTATCTTTTTTTTTCTTCTCAAACTCCAAAGGTTGAGTGTGCTTCCCTACTGTTTAACAGTCCAGTTTTTATGAGACAAGAAACACCTTCAAGCGATC
>CM060334.1:39790563-39803063 GCA_030674155.1 Stramonita haemastoma | reverse complement strand
CACAGAAAACAAAATCAAATCAAAAAAAAAATGAAACGGATAAGTAACTTGTGGGTAAAAAAGTAAGCATGAATATACTGGCAGAAACAAGGGAACAAAACTATAAGCTACGGTATGCACAAATTAAAAGGAAATATCTAGCACAGTATCCGAAAGGTAAGGAAGTTTTGAAATCCCCAGAGGGATTTAAAGATTTTAAACTAAATTATTCTTAATTATTATTCTAAATTATTATTATGATTAAATTATTCTTGTACATCGAGGGTAATGGCGTAAACACACATGGCTTTCTACCACCAGGCCCTGTGTGTATGCAGTTTTGTTCATTTTGTCATCCGTTCCCACCGGCACACAATGGACTTCTCTTCCAAAAAGCAGAACGGGTTTTAACATGTGGTCTGTTTATAGTCTCAACTGAAGGACTTTTGGGTGGGGGTGGAGTCGGTACTGATGTTAACTCCGAAGAAAAAAATCATCTTGGACAAGATTCAAACCTGGGTCAGCAGATTACGAGCGCATCACTCTGACCACCAGGCTGTCCCCCCCCCCCCCCCACTCCATTCCCCCATTCAAGAATACCCCACAAAAACATGTAGTCTGCTGTAAATGGAATAAGTAGCTACAGAAGAGGAAGAAGAAAACACCTGCAGTAAAAGTGAATGATTATGACAAAATAAACCGTACATTTGTCTAGTAATCATATATGAATGAGATGGAAAATCAACAAAAGCAGAACCAATTTTCAAACATAAAACCTACCAAAAAGTCTCTGTTTTTTTTTTCAAAAGAGTAAGGTCATTGTGTACCGGTGGGAACAGATGACAAAATATACAAAACTGCACACACACACCAAGACTGAAATACAAAAAAATTACATGAGTTGTTTATTCCATTATCCTCAATATAAAAGAGTAGATAAATGAAAATAAACTCTACATACAATAATTATGTTCTTTTATATCCCCTTCTTTCAACTACACCATAATCATCACCCTTCAGCCCACGTGTCACAACTTCATAGAAAGACACAGACAAGGATAATATTCCAGCTCCACCCCTCAACAACTAATACATCACAATCTTCTCACGCACCCACACACCACAGGCAAAGCATGTCCACATGAATCCACCCACAAAGAACTAGCAATCTCAGACCCCACCAAATTACCACTTACAAGAAATGGCCGCACAAGTAATATAATCATATCCAGCAGCATGCAGGGAAAGATGACACGTTTGGTTGGTCACTTCATTGCAGGGTCAGAGAGATAGTAAAGAATCACCCTGAGGTCAGGTTGTATGTCTCTGAGGATTTCTCTGGACCTAAGTCTGTCTTGCATGGTTGGTACCTTGCAAAGATTGCCAGTTGTGCCTGGCAAAAGGAAGGGTGATGAATAACATGGTGATACACAGAAAGGAGGAAGAACGAGGGATACTATTATGACAATTCAGGGTCATTATCCTTAATTCTTCTTCTTTTGTGTGCTGTGAAACTGAGGTGTGCATTTTTTGTTTTTTTACTCTATGAATTTTATAACAATGTAGCAGGAAAGAGAGAGGGAGATGGAGAGAGAGAGAGGCTGAGAGTGAGAGAGAGAGAGAGAGTGAGACAGACATACAGACAGACAGATGGACAGACAGATAGACAGACAGACAGACAGACAGGGACAAAAAAAACACACAAGCACACTCGTGAAGGGTTGAAAAATGCACTTAAACTGACACGAAAAAGACAGAAAGACAGACAGAGAGAAAGACAGACAGACACACACACACATATACATACACAAACACTCAAACAGACAGACAGAGACAGAAGACAGACAGACAGACAGACGTATAGCCTAGACAAAACAAGAGTACTAAACACCTGTTTCTGTCTGTACACGACCTAGCCCTGTCAGACTCCAAGCTTTTCGCACATCAACGGCGGTGTGAAGTGATAAGGCCTACTAGTCAACACCATCTACATTTCTCAAGGCCTGAAAATAGATACCCCACCCTGTTCCCATCACCTGCCTTGGCACAGTGGTTTAAGCACCTTGCATTACAGACAAGAAAGTTCCGGGTTCAAATCTCGTAAGTCATAGTGATTGTTTTTTTTTGCAAGGTATAGCGCCATATATCAATTTCATATATCAGAATTATTATTGTTTTTCAGACTCTGGTCGGCTCTTACCCGGAATGAGTTTGTTATGAGCTTATTATTATTATCATTATTATGATAACCATTATTATTATTATTATTATTATTATTATTGTTGTTGTTGTTGTTGTTGTTGTTGTTGTTGTTGTTATCATGATGATGATGATGATGATGATGATGGTTATTATTATCATTATTATGATAACCATTATTATTATTATTATTATTATTGATATTATTACTGATATTATTATTATTATTATTATTATTATTATTATTATTATTATTATTATTATTATTATTATTATTATTATTATTATATGGGCTCATTTTTGAAGACTGGGACTACACAGTCGAGCTTTATCTACTTCACGGATGTGGGTTTGAGTGTTGTTCAAATTATATGACCAACACTGCAGGTTTCTGTATCTCTCAGGCCCGGTTGACGCCGGGAGGACAACAGGTGAAACACGGGTCCAAAAGTGGCCCAAATCATGTTTTTTTAGAATTAAAAATTGCTAGATACTTTTATGGAGATTTCCCTGTGCGAAATTAAAGAATTCATATCTTAAAATATGTCTGTAGAAACAGGCTACCCATACTTGTTATAGATAAAAAAGGGTTTAGGAGTTTGAAATATGGAGTTTTGGCGGCCATATTGGATTGTTTCCATGGCAACAGTGCAGGAAAACGGAGTAATTCTTTGAATTTTTGTGCTTTACAAGTGATTCCCTTTCGATATATGGCATAACATTTTAACATGGGCTTGTAAACAAACTTTCATCAGTTTTGACCCCAGTGTCCCACCTTCACAGAAAACAAAACTAAACAAAACAACCCAACCATTTCCCCTCCATCCCCTTTCCCCTATAAGCTTCGGAGATAAAAATTAAGTTTTTATAAACGTCTACTTTTCAGCACCCCAATCTCCAGCCCCGTCTTTAATTAAATAGTATCGCAGGTATGCAGTATTCCATACACACAAAAGTAAGCTTTGGCAGGTCTTTCAGTAAGATGACCTAGAAAATCGCCACCAAAAAAATCCTAATCGTTAATCACTGAGGATTCGCTGAGTTTCATAGTTAGGAACTCTTGACCTGTAGTTTTAACATCTCTGGGGCTAGTGGCCCCCTTAACCTTATCAAGACTGCTGATACAGATTCCTTTGCAAAAGATTAACCACTTTTAGAAACAGGTACTTAAGGGCTAGCTGCCAACAGACCACCCATACGGAGAGGGCCCAGCTCTCATACAATAAAGTGTATAAGGTGTTTACATGTGTTCTGTTCTATGTCGTTAAACACAAACAAAAAGTGCTGCTAATAATCGCCATCCTCTCTCTCTCCTCTCTCTCTCTCTCTCCTCCTCTCTCTCTCTCTCTCTCTCTCTCTCTCTCTTCTTCCTCTCTCTCTCTCTCTCTCTCTCTCTCTCTCTTCTCTCCTCTTCTCTCTTCTCTCTTTCTCTCTCTCTCTTTCTCTCTGTCTCTGTCTCTGTCTCTTTACTCTCAATAAACATTTCGAGTTCGAGTTCAAAAGTTCTCTCTCTCTCTCTCTCTCTCTCTCTCTCTCTCTCTCTCTCTCTCTCTCTCTCTCTCTCTCTCTCTCTCTCTCTCTCCTCTCTCTCTCTCTCTCTCTCTCCTCTTAAACACTTATGAGTGTATGTGCACGCGCGTGAGAGCACGAACAGGCGCATGCACACACACACACACACACACACACACACACACACACACACACACACACACACACACACACACACACACACACACACAACCGCTTGCACAATTGCACGCATAGAATGAGAGAGAAAGAGAGAGAGAGAGAGAGAGAGAGAGAGAGAGAGAGAGAGAGAGAGAGAGAGAGAGAGAGAGAGAGAGAGACAGAGACAGAGAGAGAGAGACAGAGAGAGAGACAGAGAGAGACAGAGACAGAGAGAGACAGAGAGAGAGAGAAAGAGAGAGAGAGACACACAGAGAGAGACACACAGAGAGACAGAGACAGAGAGAGACAGAGACAGAGAAACAGAGAGACAGGCAGAGACCGAGACCGACAGACAGAGAGACAGAAACAGAGAGAAAGAGAGAAAGAGAGGGACAGAGACAAAGTCAGAGACAGAGACCGAGACCGTGACAGACAGAAAGACAGACATATACGCATGCACGCACGCACGCACGCATGCACACAAACACTCACACACACACACACACACACACACGCACACACACACACGCACGCACACACACACACACAAACACACACACACACACGCACGCGCGCACGCACGCACGCACGCACACACACACACACACACACTGACACACACACTACCACCACCACCACCACCACCACACTGCATACTAATTACTGCATGCTGTTAACCGGCAAACGAATAACTTTCATTTGATATCATCAATATTGTTTATAGCTCTACCAACTACAGAAGCCCTATCAGGACTGTCATCTCGGATTGCTATCAATAATGATTCATAATATTCTACAGAGAATTTATTTCACTGTTGTAATTGCCATCATAAAAAGGGTACATGATACAGGCAATACTTTTGCGTATGCGACCAGTTTTACCTACTATTAAGATAGCAGCATTCCAACTAACCGCTTTGATTCTGTAGTTAGTGTTCGGATTACCGACTGGAAGGTCACGGTTCGAACCCCATAAGGGTGACAGGGACTTTTTTGGGACTGGGTATGGCTGTGGCGGGAAGATTGAAATGAATGTAATGGGAACTTCTGGACAAGAACGTGGCAGAAGATGAAAGAGCAAAGTAAAAAAAAAAAAAAAAAAACCACCCAAAAACCACAGATAGATACATTCCCACTTCAGGGATTGTGTCTAAGCACGACACCTGTGTGAATGCGTTTTAATTTTTTTTTTAATTTGGCCATCCATCACAACCGAAAACAAAATGGCTTACTCTTCCAAAAGGTGGAACGGTTTCTTTTAGATTGTGTACATGATGTTCTGTATGGGTTGACACACAGAGCCCTGGTTTAAAGTCAGTCTCACGCGGAGGACTTTCGGGAGAGTGGAATAGGAGGTGACGTTAACTCCAGGGTAAATGTTCCCTAGAACGGGTGCCTTCTCGCTGGTTCAGTCCTCGGCCATCAGATTCCGACTGCATTGCTTGAATCACTAGGTTATCCTTCCCCAAACATTTACACTATTTGCTTTAAAATGCAGAGAATGTGATAAAAGTCTGCTACCGAAAGCTGGCTATACAACAGACAGTTTCATGGTTGCGACTGATCTGAAGTTTACACTGGTACCGACTGCACTCTAGCAGAAACTCTTCAAATGGATCTGCAATAAAAGATGCTATTACTGGACTAAATCTCTTCTCACCATACTACAAGACTGCATGGCAAAATCGTTTTACCTTGAGGCACAATCTCACACTTTCAGTTTCCTCCTTCAAGTACGTTACCTACGTGTCGCCGTCCGTAAAGATAATAATTATCGGCAATAAGAAACCAGTCTCCTTTCACTTGTTTTATATAAGCATTATAAAAGGTAAAAGGTAAAGGCGTCCTATAACATATGCGTTCGTAGGGGAGGAGCAAAGCGTCAGAGACCTCAGCTTCTTTAGGGCCAGCATATTTAAGGCGGCGCCCATCTCCTCTCCCTCGCTGCTTTACCTTCCCTGACCCTAAAGAGGCCATGTACCTATTTACAGCTGGGTGAAATGGGGACTGTACTGAAGTCAAGCTGGGTAAATGATCACCCATCCAATTGGTAACCAAGGTCAATGCTGCTTAACCATAGTTTGGGGAAAGCAAATGCTCTGACTACTGAGCCATCCCGTCCCCATAATTATACACATTATTCAGTGCGAATTACAATAGAAAGGAAATAGCCATTATTTCATGTTGAAACAAACACGTCATGAGGATGATCATAGCGACACTCTCTAAGAACGACAAACCTTATGCGGCTATGGAGACTATGACACCTTGTATTCCTAACTGTAATGCAAGATATAAAAAAAAAAGTAACTGAGCACGTCGTGT
This sequence comes from Stramonita haemastoma, assembly GCA_030674155.1. Lineage (NCBI taxonomy): Eukaryota > Metazoa > Mollusca > Gastropoda > Neogastropoda > Muricidae > Stramonita > Stramonita haemastoma. The sequence goes on along the minus strand of CM060334.1, from coordinate 39,796,892 downwards.
TTTTTGCATGATGAATTCTAGTGACAAGATTCTCTCACATGGGTACTAGGAGTTCTCGCATGGGAATTAAGGAATTCTGGCCGCGCCTGGGAACTAGAAATAACAGCTACTGTTGAGAAGGTTAAAGGAGATAGGTATGGAAATGCTGACAGGAAAGGAAGAGTGATGCTAGCTGTGGACCATGCCTCTTCTCTGCTGACCATCTGCTTCTGTCTGGGTCAGGCCCTGCTTTGTTGTACAGCCGCCAAAGAGCGGTGGTCACCGTGTTATATTTCTTGCCAGATTGTCGCAAGTTCGACTCCCTTATAAACTACATGATTTGCGGCTTTTTAGGACTCCTGTTGGTTTCTTCTCTAGAATGAGTTGGCCATTGGGGTCAGTCAGAAGACTTGAGACCACACAGTTGAGTTTCGTCCACTTTAAGAGTTCCATCTTCACAATGTTGGTCAAGTGACTGTATTGAGGGTACGGTCGAAGCCAAGATAAAATACGACAGGAAGCGTAACGTACAGCCTTGTCGAGCAGTCTTAAAACTGGCGCACTTCATTGCAATTCAAACAGAGCAAGTGCATACACGTTGCTGATAATTATCAGGAAGTGGATCAGTAAAGAAATGGAAGGCTAATCATCTTCAGTGGTTTTTCTTCCACGTAAATCAAGTTTTTAGACATAACTACTTACTTGCACATCTAGCAATCATTTTTCCAGTACTCTCTCTATCAATCTAAATTCACGCTATGAAAATCAATTACCATTGAAAAAAAACCCAATGACAATACCTTTTCAACCGATTCCCATACTCGAGTATACCTATCGTTTCTTTAATTCTAGTACCACGCTGATACGTTCCAAAATTCAGCTTCACTTGTTCTTAAGTCACATCTGCAATGACGGAAGGAGAAAAGACAGTAACAGCTGAGTAGAACTGTCTGCATCAGATCTGAGATGAGCCATGCAGCCCAGTCTGAGACAGAAGGAGAGGTTTTAACAACCGTCTGCAAAATGGACAATTTTGGTTTATCACGTCTGGCCATTCAGTATGACATGCACCAGAAAGTCTGCTTATTTTCTTTAATGCAGTTGGAAGACATTGCTTTTTACCAAAATTGAACCCATCAGTCTCCATCAAGGACTAAGCTGGATAGACAAGCAAGCCTCTTAGGTCTGTGAAAGTGGAGACCTTTGTCAGTTTATCGCTTTGCATGCAGATCCTGCCAGACGTCAACGTGGCTAGACTTTCCTCTTTGTAGGTTTTATCTTTATTCACAAAGTTTAAGTTTTCTTCCGTGAAGAGTTTGATAAATACTGGGAGCATAAAATAAAATAAGCGATGTCAGTTTCACCTCAGGAAAAGTTTTAAAAAGAATTGTTTTCAGTTCTCTTCCTGTTGTCTCTGTATACACTGATTTTTCATGCACACTAGCCACCATGTTGCCAATGTATCAGTATCCATGTTTTAAAGCAAATCATCGTAAAACAATTTCGTGGTGTCCCCATAACCAATGTGGTCGTTTGGGGAAGCGAGGTGTCAGAGACAGCTCAGCTTCTCTAGGGCCCAGCGTTTTGAGGGCGGCGCCCATCTCCTCTCCCTTGCTGCTTTACCTTCCCTGACCTTATAAAGGAAAGGGTACCTATTTCCAGCTAGGTGAACAGCAAAACAGTCGCGAACAGTCGCGAATCCAAATGTTAACCACGTTTAAGGCTGCTTAACCTTAGCTTGGGGATGGCACAGCTGTCAGCTTCCCCCACTTTCAGTTGCTCGTAGTTGATCATTATTCCATTCCATCCCAGCCCAGATGGGGCCAGCTGGTGCTAATTATAGCAGAAACTGACCACACTTGGACGAGGTAAAAGGAAAGAGTTTGCTAAACATAGCACTCTTGGCTGAGTGATGTTGAATTTGTGCACTGTGACGGTAATCATTTGATGTTGATGTTGATGCTTAATTCAGTGTTCTGCATGGATTGGTTCACTTCTAACCGATTCCTATACTAGCTCGTTTTGCCCCCAAATAATGATAAGCAGCAAGCTTATGCAGTATTGTCCTATTTGAAGGGAAGTCTGGTACCCTTTGTTAGGACCGTTTACCCATGAAATATGAAGTCTGGCATGCAAGGAAAAAGCAATTGAATCAAAACGCGTGGCTTAATATACAACAGAGACATATTTTCCATAATAATCTTCTTCAGTCAAAGCGGGACTGTATTTTAAGAAAACGCAGATCGGTGGATCAGTGGCCAAGAAATAAGGTATATATACCTAGAAAGCGAGAAGTGGCAGTTTAAACCCAATCTGTGCCCTAGTTTTTCTGCATCCACTGGGCCATAAGTAGTGGTCTGGGTGCTAGTCTTTTGAAGCTAAAAATCCGAGATTCGATGTGCAACAGATATTCAGTGCATCTAAAAGAACCCACATCAACAAGCAGAGGTCTCCCTGGCAAAATTTTATACAAAAATAAGAAAAGCTAGTCTCACTGGGAAACAAATACACACACAGGAAAAATACTTTTTTTTTTAGTTTTTCAAATGGGTGATTTTTATTTATTTATCTATTTATTATCTATCATCTAGCCAGTCTCCATCACCTTTCTGCCTTGTGGCCACTATTCCTACTGCTACGACTGTGGACACCAGTTTGGGGCCTGCCCTATTTGTCACAAGGTCATCCTTGCAGATGCTAAAACCTTTCTTGCTTAAACAGGGGGAGCAAGATCAAGAACATGTGCTTCGAAAAGACACAGGCCAACAGCATCAAGGCAGAGATGTTTATGCTTGCCATTGAGTTAGCATCAACTTAACCTGGTACTTTCTCCAACTCATGTGAAGAGATGATGGGGCACTGCACTGAATTTTCCAGTCAGTGTGTCCTGCAGGTTGAACCTGGTGGAGCCCATCCCTCTCCAGGTAGCATGCACACACACAGTCACCGGAATGACAGATCTATGCAGTATGAGCTTTAAAAAAAAAAGGCACAGGACACCTCTTGCCTTTTAGTTTTAGGAATTCTCACTCAGAACTTTCCTGTATTCTATTTCTAGCTAATCAAGAATATCTGGCCTGAAATTGTTGCCTTTTTGAAGCACAATTTCTTACTTTATGGTGAAATGTTTACCATGGGTAGGCGCTGCACTTGTGGCGACGCGCTCTCCCCGGGGAGAGTAGCCCGAATTTCACGCAGAGAAATCTGCTGTGACATAAAGTGGTATATAAAAAAAATCTTTAATATGGAGGATAATCGAATAAGCACTCATGTGCTTTTCTACATCCAGTCCCCCGTGTGAATGCAGGTGATGCTGGCTGGTCATGTGGAGACCAGCTCTCCTCTCTGGGAAGAGCATAGCGTCAATTTCACGCTAAGAAATCTGCAGTGACTGAAAGCCTTATACAATCAAATACACACTACAAAATACAATGCAACACTGTACAGTGTGATACAGAAGAAGATGGACTGACTTTGTGGGAAGGGGTCACTTGCAGGTGACCTCTGTACAATGATGTGATTCTTCACTGTCATCTTCCCCGTGTTCCCTCCTTCTCCATCATACAAGATAGAAAGTGCAGCAAGACGACACAGACAGTGAAGAGGATAGGCGCCCAGAGAGAGAGAGAGAGAGAGAGAGAGAGAGAGAGAGAGAGAGAGAGAGAGAGAGAGAGAGAGAGAGAGAGAGACAGACAGACAGACAGACAGACAGACAGACAGACAGACAGACAGAGACAGACAGAGACAGAGAGAGACAGAAAGGCAGAGAGAGACAGAGAGGCAGGGAGAGACAGAGATAGAGACAGAAACAGAGAGAGGACAGAGAGAGACAGAGACACAGAGAGAGAGAGAGAGGGAGAGAGAGATGGAGGGAGAGATACAAATCTATCTAATTTTGTTTAAAGCCCAGCCGACCACAGAGGTAATATCAGGGCTGTTACAGAGATAGATTATAGAGATAGAAATAGTGGGATAGAGACCGATAGATTGAGAGAGAGAGAGAGAGAGAGAGAGAGAGAGAGAGAGAGAGAGAGAGAGAGAGAGAGAGAGAGAGAGAGAGAGAGAGACAACAACAGACAGACAGACAGACAGACAGACAGACAGACAGACAGACAGAGAAAGAGACAGACAGACAGACAGACAGAGAAAGAGACAGACAGACAGACAGAGAGACAGAGAGAGAGAGAACGCATTATTGTAAGAATGTCTTTGTGCTCACTTAACCATCCCTCTCTTGTCCTTTTTCTCTTCTGAACACACCTCCACCACACAAAAACACCTGCTCTACGGTATGGTCTGACTGTCTACATCACACGTATTGCATCTGCTTGTCTGGCTCCCCACCCACCCCCACACATTATGTGACGCCCCACCACATAAGGAGTCGCATTGGACCGGAGGTTAATTTTCATTTATTGACATTTTATCAATCTGCAATGAAATGGCTGTACAATAGAGAAAAAACAGATTGAAAATCGGACAGTTCTATGAAAAGTTATCTACAAGTTGAAATGAAAGACTGCAGAAAATGACAAAACGAGAATTGGACAAGTTTAGCATCATACATCATAATAAATGGTCAGAATGAGGGCTTGGGCATTTTTAAAGCACGTTTAAAAGCAAAAGGATACAAAATTATGACTTGATATTTTGTTACAAGGTAGAATAATGGCTTTAGTTTTATAATCAATCAAAATATGAAAATTGCCAACTTGACCCCCACCTGCCTTTAATGGCTTCTAGCGGAAAAGTGGGTTATGTACTAAGCGACTCATTTCGTGGTGGAGCGTCACATATATTATTTTAGAGTGAGAAAGGAGGAAAAAAAAGATGCTTCAGACGTAAGCTGCGGATGCCAATTCCTAGATCTGCAGTTATGAACTGTGACAGCTATATCTGAATGTTCAAAAGTATTATGATGATCAGCTTCTAGTTCTCTGATATATATTTATTTCCCACATCATTTATCGCTAAGTTTGTTTCTGAAACAAAACACGGGGGCTTTTGGTATGTTTGCAAGCAATCTCTCCATCCAGTCAAAGATGATGCATAAATGATTATGACCTGGGAGGGAGATTGGATAGCTTAGTGTTCAGAGTACTCGCTTGTCCGAAGGTTAGGTTAATTTAAGCAGCGTTGAGTGTGGTTCCCAAGTACTTGGATGACCGTTTGTGCGCCTTGGCTTAGTACAGTCCCCTTAGTTCACCGAGCTGTAAATGAGTGTATGTACTCTTCAGGGTCAGGGAAGGTAAACCAGCGAGGGAGCTGGAGAGGAGATGGGCGCCGCCCTCAACATGCTGGACGCTGGAGAATCTAAGGTCTCTTACACCTCGCTCCCCAACAACTGCAATGGTTAATGGTACACCTCAACCTTTTACTTTTTTAAAATTATGACATGCCAAAATATGCGAGCATACCACACACAACGTATCAGCACTAAGCATCTTAAACACATAGCTGAAATCTGATTGTTAAAGTTTGGCAGTAAATGACAAATCAAAACCACAGTCCATGAGAATGAAATAAGTGTGATGATGGGGCGGTAAGTAGATTACCTCCCATGCGATCAGGGCCCCGTGGCAGGGTGATATTTCTAAATTGGGACACACTTGCAAATTGTGTGACCCTCTGTTTCATTGGGTGGTGGTTGAAAACTCTCCGTTACATACACTTCTCCTTTGCAGTGAAAATAAATGCAGAATTTATGCAGCTATTGTATAGTGGCCACAACCTAACTGTCTAGCCATACCCACCTGACATTAGGGCGGAGATGGGAGAAGAAAGATTGTCACTCTGTGAGATGAGCAAAGGTGGATATTCAAAACTCACTGTTCGAAAGATAAAGGAGTTTGGACTCAAGTAAGGAATTTAGCAATCATTCCTCGAAATAAGCTGAAAGACAATTAGAAGTACTTTTCTTTAAAAAAAACTGTTTAGGGTTTAAATGCTTCACAATATTGGCATTAATTTGATTAATTAACATTCACATCATCTCTGAAATAAAATCAGTTCATCTTTTACAATGCCTGCTGAAAGCATAATTATACAAAGATACTTGAAAACATTACAAGCAGGAACACTTTAATATCTTAAAAGCATGAGGAATTCATGTAGTTAGTTCTTCAGCTTAACGTTCTTCCACGAAACAGTGAAATCAGACGTGTGTGTGTGTGTGTGTGTGTGTGTGTGTGTGAATTCATGTAGGCCACAAACTAGAGAACCCAAGAGTACACCTCCTCATTTTTCATTCACGCTTACAATATTGCATCCAGTCTCAAGCTGACAGCATGATTACTAACATCAGATACCAATGCCCACTTGTGAATGATTAATATGACAGTAATCGCCAA
>CM060334.1:39768063-39785563 GCA_030674155.1 Stramonita haemastoma | reverse complement strand
GGGAAAGCGGTTGTATACACAAAAAAGTCTCTCAACTTAGTGAACCTCGGAGCTCTAGACGAGGAACGAAACAATATGTACACCAAAAGTATTACCCGGTATGTAAGAAGACTTTTACTTTGAAGTGGAGCACCCAGACTGTTTTAATCCTTGGTTTTAACTTCTGGCTGTCACTCAAGTTCAACTTTTCGTCAATGATCTGGTGATCATAGGATACAGGCTTTTCCCGTCTCTCCCTCTCTCTCTCCTGGAAGCTTTGAAGTAGGGAAAACTCTTTTCCTGATTTCTCACACTCAAGTGATGAAGTCCTATCCAATAAAGAAAAAGTATGTTCTTCTTTGAATTATGCTTAGCTCTTTGAACCTCTTCCGTGGTAGTTGCTTTTTTTAAAAAAGTACACATACATAATAGTTGTAGAAAAGTCACTTCTAACTTAAACGACGTAACCTGTCAGATTACGTTATGTAATAAAGACCAGCGTTTTGGTCAACATGTCTTTGATCAGTCCTTGATACTTCTCTCCACTTTCATTCTCACATCTTGGGGGAATATCAAAATATGTTGTTTATTCTCGTATTTCCAGACGACTGGAATATGCAGTCAAGTGCTTAATTGTTTACACACAGCCCCATGCAGTTTTGTGAATGTTGTCATCCATTCCCTTTTGGCACACACTGACATGCTCTTCCAAAAGGTGGACCATGTTTTTAAGTGTCTGCAAGATGTTGGGCGTGTATTCACCACATACGGGGCCTCGGTTTATAATCTTATCCGAATGACTTTCAGGGGAGTGAAGTCGGCACTGAGTGAGAGCTGTGAACTTCCCACCTATCCTTGCTTGAAAAGTGTCTGCTACCTCTGGATCCTTCAGCTTCTCGAGGTCAAACTTGATCCTGATGTTCTCAGTCTCAAGCCTCTTTCATTTGTTTCTTTGTTGCAGTGTGGTCCACAAATGCCCTCCCAGTCTTTGTAGGCATCTCTTCCTATGTTGACGTTCCAGTCCTCTTGTACAACAAGGATGTCTTTCTTGGGAATTGATTTAGAACCCCTTGTAGTTGGTCATAGTATTCTTCTATGTCTTCATCTGTGCTGTCTGATGTTGGGGCACATGCCTGCACTACTGTGATGTTGAAGGGGGTTGCTCTCAAGCGGATGGTAATAAGTCTGCTGGACACTGGCTGACAGCTCATGACAGTGTTCACGATGTCCTTGTGAATGAGAAACAAATTAGCATTATACTTTTTGAATGTCCTAGCATTATACTTTTTGAATGTCCAGGTTTTCAATACATTTTCCCTTCATTTGAAACTGAAATAAAACAGTATCGCGCATCTTGCCCAATACTATGTTACTACTTGAGATGATGGTATGTTTATTTCATTCAGTGTTCAGCATATTATTTTTAATTCTGTTAATCTTTCTTTTTGATTGGTAGTTATTTGTAATGTACCTGATTTCTTCGTTTGTCATCCAAATCCCATAATGTGCATAAACGGAAATTCAGAGATTACTACCACTACATGGGGACGGGAGAGCTCAGTGATCAGAGCGCTTGCTTGCCCCCAGCCAATGTTAAGCAGCGTCGAGCGTGGTTGGATGAGTGACCGTTTGCGCGCGCGCCTTGGCTTCAGAACAGTTCCTCCAGTTCACCAAACTGTAAATGGGCACCTGCCCTCTTTAGGGTCAGGGAAGGTAAAGCAGTGAGGGAGAGGAGATGGGCGCCACGGCACTCAACATGCTGACCCACTAGAGAAGCTGAGGTCTCTTGACACTTCACTCCCCTACATCCAGATAGATTAAGGGAAACCTTCACCTTCACCACTACTACTACACACCCACACCACAACACACAACAGACTACATATATACACAGACTTACGTGCGTTGACGGTGACGTTGCGAGCGTTGCGCGAAATCTGGATGAGGATGAGGGTGTAGGTGACGACGATGACGACGAGGGGAAGGAGGTAGACCATGACGCAATTGAAGATGTTGTAGGCCATCTCGTGCCACTCCGTGGGGAAGAAGTTGTAGGTCACACACTGCGTGAACCAGGGGTACACGGGGTGCGTCTCCACGTGAAAGATGATGCTCTGCACGCAGAAAGGAGACAGCTTATTTTTTATTTTTTATCTTTATACCACTTTTATGTCACGACAGCAGATTTTTTTCTCTGCGTGAAATTCGGGCTGCTCTCTCTCTCTCCCCGGGGAGAGCATGTCGCTACAAGTGCAGCGCCTACCCATTATTTTTTTCTTTCCCCCTCAGGGATGGTGTCTAAACACGATACTTGTGTGCATTCTGGTGTTTTTTTTTTATTTTTTTGTGTCCTCCGCTCCTACCGGCACACGATGGCCTGCTCTTCCGAAAGGTGGAACGGGGTTTTAACGTGTGCGCAAGATGTTCTGCGTGCGTTCGCACACGGGCCTCGGTTTATAGTCTCATCCGAATGACTTTGACATTCAGTTCGATTTTTTTGTCAAACTGGGAAGAAAGAGCGAGGCTGGGTACGAACCCAGAACCTCACGGTTTACTTGTTGGCAGGCGAACGTCTTAACCATCCTGCCACCTTCCTTCCTTGAAGAGGCGTGCGTGGTTTGTGACACGTAAATTGTTTGTAGGTGTGTGGGGAGGGGGTGGGTGGGTGGGTGGGAGAGAAATGTGAGGGTAAAGGGGTGGGTGGGTGGTAGTGGTGATGGTGTGTGGAGGACGGAGGGAAGGGGGGTGGGGAAGGAGGGGGTTGGTGATGGTGGTTGGTAGATGGATGGGGGTGTGGGTGGGTGGGCGTGTGTGTGTGTGTGTGTGTGTGTGTGTGTGTGTGTGTGTGTGTGTGTGTGTGTGTGCTTGTGTGCGCTTTAAATCTTGCACACACATTAAAACCTGTTCCGCTTTTGCGAAGAGTAGGTCATTGTGTGCCTTTAGGAATTGATGACAACATTTGCAGACATTTATACACACGGCAACGGGATGTAAAAGAGCGCACGAGTGCTTACTTTATTATTCTCGAAATATAAGAATGATGGTGATGGTGATGATGGTGATGATGATAATGAGGAGGAGGAGGAGGAGGAGGAGGAGGAGGAGAGAAGAAGAAGAAGAAGAAGAAGAAGAAGAAGAAGAAGAAGAAGAAGAAGAAGAAGAAGAACCCCCAACCTTTAAACAAAATAAATATAAACACACACATCTAAACTAAGTAATAAATAAACAGATCCCAAAGGAACAAGTAGAAATCCACACAAACCAATAAAATAAACCTAACAACAGAAAACGCCAGTAAATAAAACGAAAATCTAAACAAATAAACCTGACATGAATACAAACGAACAGTTCCCATCAAGATGTTTGGACAGTGGGAGGGGAGGGGGGGGAGACATCTGCTTTGTTTTATCTGCCAGTAAATTCGGTTCGAGTCTTTTCTTTTACCCGTCGAATGTTTCTGGAATAATGTACATTCGGTCCAGGAATGACACTAATAAGCACAACATGACTCCCCAGATAGAATATATAATTCTTTAAAGAAAGCTGTTGTTGTTGTTGTTGTTGTTGTTGTTGTTGTTGTTGTTGTTGTTGTGTTGTTGTTGCATGTTCCCCAGCTTAACACTCCGGGGGGGTCACACAGAATATGCACTCTGACTCACTCATCCCACCTGGGAATCACTGTGAGATTGAAATTGCACACTGAATGAGAAGTGTGCGTGTATGACTGTTTTCAAGTACCTCGCCATTATTATAGGCAGCCACACTACAGCTTCAGAGGATAAAGAAAGCTGTAAGATTGACCCTTCTCTGAAACCTCTATCAGTACACAAAGGGTAAGCAAGAACGGTGAGATAACCAGTTGCTCCTTTCTGCCTAAAACAATATCATGAAAAAAAATCTTAAATCGACCTTGATTTAATCTTTGACCTTTCTAACATTCATAATGTGCATTGTCATGTCATGTCATGTCTGCCTGTGGTCCCTTCTGGGGCATAGGCCGCAAACCAGCTGTCTCCAGGCATCTCGGCTCTGGGCTAGGCGTTCCAGTTGTCCCCACGTCTTGCCCATCTTTTTCGCGTCTGCATCCAGATCCCGGCGCCAGGTATTTCTAGGTCGCCCTCTCTTTCTTTTCCCTTGTGGATTGTGCATTAACACATCATTATTATTTTATAATAGGTGGAGATTCGTTATATCATAATTGCAAAAAAAAAATCACTCACTTTTTAAAGACCCTCTACATTTCTAGTCTGCTTTTTGCAAAACAAATACCCCACACAAAGTTTTGATACAAAAAAGACGTATGATAAATACACCAACCATTGGTGAGCGAGGAACAAAGAAAAAGACAATAATTATATATTTGTTGCTAGTTGGACACACTGACTTACTGCTGATGATTATGATAAGTGTCTCTGTTATTGATATTGATATCTTGCGATCCTTGCTAATTTTTCTGCTCAGCCTACTCACGCCAATACGATATTGGGAAGTCTTCTAGCACCGTAAATATGTCTTGTAAAAACGTCCCAAATCAAATATTAGTTTCCCTTAATGTTCAGGGAGGGAAATACAAAATTATATGCGTGTGCAGATTTGTATTTATGTGCGTATTGAAGTATAAAAATATGTGTACATGAAGCACATCTTTTGCGTCTATACAAGTACATGGATATTCACAGAGGTGCACAATTTTGATTTAAATAGGCTCCGATTATTTCAGTTATGTTTCCGCTTCTTTCTAATATGTATGCAAATGTACATATACTTTGTGGGTATTTGCAATTTTTATTATACATATGATTATCGTAGTTTTATTTCATGTTATTGAATATTTTTTCAATATCGCAATGTTAATGTCTGTTCACTAAATGCGAGAAACATTTCCCCAAAGAGATAAAGTTTTCGCATATTTTTTTCATTAGGTGCTTTATCCTAACACAGACACACAGACACACAGACACACAGACACACACTGACACAGACACACACACGCACACACGACACACACACACACACACACACACCGCGCGTGCACACACACACACACACACACACACACACACACACACACACACACACACACACACACACACACACAACACACACACACACACACACACACACACACACACACACACACACACACACACACACACACACACACACACACACACACACACACACACACACACACACACACACAACACACACCACACACTACACACACACACACACACACACACACACACACACACACACACACACAACACACACACACGACCTCTCTATCTCTCTCCTCCTTCCCTCCATCCCTCCTCTTCTCCCTCCTCCCTTCTCTCCCCCCCTCTCTCCCTCTCTCTTCTCCCTCCCTCCCTCCCTCTATCTTTCTCTCACGCCTTCCTCTCCCCCTCTTTCACCCTGTGCAACCCTCTTTCTCTCTCTGTCTCTGTCTCTGTCTATCTGTCTGTCTCTGTCTGTCTCTGTCTCTTTGTTTCTGTCAGACTGTCTGTCTGTCTGTCTGTCTGCCTGCCTGTCTGTCCGTCTCTCTGTTTCTCTGTCTCTCTCTCTCTCTCTTTCTCTCTCTCTCTGTCTCTCTCTCTCTGTCTCTCTCTCTCTGTCTGTGTGTGTGTGTGTGTCTCTCTCTGTCTGTCTCTCTCTCTGTCTCTCTCTCTGTCTTTCTCTGTCTATCTCTCTCTCTCTGTCTATCTCTCTCTCTCTCTGTCCGTCTCTCTCTGTCTGTCTGTCTGTCTGTCTGTCTGTCTCTGTCTGTCTGTCTCTTTCTCTCTCTTTCTGTCTGTCTCTCTCTCTATGTCTCTCTCTCTGTGTCTCTGTGTTTCTCTGTCTCTCTCTGTCTATCTCTCTCTGTCTGTCTGTCTGTCTGTCTGTCTGTCTGTCTGTCTGTCTGTCTGTCTGTCTGTCTGTCTGTCTGTCTGTCTGTCTGTCTGTCTGTCTTCTCTCTCTCTCTCTCTCTCTCTCTCTCTCTCTCTCTCCTCTCTCTCTCTCTCTCTCTCTCTCTCCTCTCTCTCTCTCTCTCTCTCTCTCTCTCTCTCTGAGACAGTTCAAACCTGATAACTAACTACTACTTTACTGCTACTTTTACGAGGTGAGCCTGTGGAAAGACGTCCTTTTGAAGCTGGTGGGTGATGTAGAGAAGTTGGGAGGGGTGTGTGTGTCTGTATGTGTGTGTATGGCGGGGGTGGGGACGGGGGTTGGCGGGAGGGGGAACTGCCCTGTGCCATAACACATCGGGTTATTGCCTTGAACACCACCTACTGCCACCTGCCTACTAGTTTAGCTGTCTGTGATCGTCTGTAATAATAACAGACGGAAACAGACTCTCCTCTGTTTCCTTGTGTCTAACGCCAGGGCAGCAAGATGCTTGCCGTGTCTGAGACCACCACTACTACCCCCTCCTCCCCCCCCCCCCCACAAATATTCACAAAACAACGACAATAAAAAAAACACACAAAATACAATTAACAACAACAAAAAAACCAAATAAATAAAACCCCAATGATAACCCGAGGAGAAGAAGAAAAAGAAGAAAAAGAAGAAGAAAGAAGAAGAAGAAGAAGAAGAAGAAGAAGAAGAAGAAGAAGAAGAAGAAGAAGAAGAAGAAGAAAAAAAAGAAGAAGAAGAAGAAGAAGAAGAAGAAGAAGAAGAAGAAGAAGAAGAAGAAGAAGAAGAAGAAGAAGAAGAAGGAGCAGAAGAAGAAGAAGAAGGAGCAGAAGAAGAAGAAGAAGAAGAAGAAGAAAATTGCGAAGAAAAAGAAGAAGAAGAAGAATTGCAAAGAAGAAGAATTGCAAAGAAGAAGACGAAGAAGAAGAAGAATTGCAAAGAAGAAGAATTGCAAAGAAGAAGAAGAAAAAGAAGAAGAAGAAGAAGAAGAAGTAGTAGTAGTAGTAGTAGTAGTAGTAGTAGTAGTAGTAGTAGTAGTAGTAGTAGTAGTAGTAGTAGTAGTAGTAGTAGTTGTTGTTGTAGTTGTAGTAGTAGTAGAAGAAGAAGAAGAAGAAGGTAAGAAAGAAAGAAAGAAAGAAAGAAAGAAAGAAAGAAAGAAAGAAAGAAAGAAAGAAAGAAAGAAAGGAAGAAAGAAAGAAAGAAAGAAAACCCCTCTTTATGACGCGGTACCTACAGACCGTGAAATATCACTAACTCTCATACTACTTACACCTTTGAAGCTCTTAATACAAACACAGGAACATTCCCTTGTAGGGAAACTGCTTTTGCGTTTGTGCAGATTGTATTCTCTGTTTGCAGTGTCCATTCCATTCCAGTCCATAGTGTTTATAGCCTTACCGACCACGAAAGCCATATGAGGGCTGTCACCTCAATCAGTTTTAGTGGTTCCAGTAATTTTCAAGTTCAGATACAAAACTTGTATATATATATATATATATATATATATATATATATATATATATATATATATATATATATATATATATATATATATATATATATATATAACACAGACAGACAGACAGATAGACACACACACACACACAACCACACACACACACACACACACACACACACACACACACACACACACACACACACACACTCCCCCTCGCCCCCCTCCACCCCTCCCCCCCCCTTCCCCCCCCCCCCCCACACACACACACACACCGTTCACAATTGTGTTGTACTGTCTATTTTATGGCACTGCTGCTCATCACACTAGCTCTCTTTGAAGCGGACCATGTGCTGAGAATGGTTGGCACTCTGTCTGGCTCTGGCAGCTGGTAGCAGAGCCAGCAGTAGATGGTTAAGATGGGACGTGGGGGTCCAAACTGATGACATTTTGTTTACAAGCCTGTGTTAGAAGTTATACCATAATGATAACTATATGAAAGAACATCACATTAATTTTAAGTATGAAAAAAAAAATCAAAGAAGTACTCAGTTTTCTGCACTGTTGCCATGGACACAATTAATCCGATATGGCGGCCCAAAATTTCAAAAAGTTTCAAACCTCCTAAACATTTTGATGTGTAACAATTAGGAGGAACGTGTTTTTCACAAACAGGTTGCACAACCTGAATGCTTTCAATTGAAACAAGGGAAATGTCCATAAATGCATCCAGCAATCTTTTATTTCCCAAAACAAACTCTCCACATGATTCTGGCCACTTTTGGACCTGTGTCTAACCTATTAAATCCTGTATTTCGTGCCGTTTTTCAGAAAACTACGCTTAATCTTTTTTTTTTTTTTTTGAAATTTTATTCTTTTATGTTGAGGATAATGGGATGAGCACTCATGTGCTTTTTTCATCCAGTCCCCGCGTGTGTGCAGCTGTGTAAATACTGTCATCTGTTCCCGCCGGCACACAATGGCCTACTCTTACAAAAAGCGGAACAGGATTTGACGTGTGCGCAAGATGTTCTGCGTGCGTTCGCACACGGGGCCTCGGTCTACAGTCCCATCCGAAAGACTTTTGGGGAGAGTGGAGTCAGCACTGATGTTAACTCCAGGGGAAAAATCTCCTCCCCCGGGAATCGAACTTGGGTCGACAAATTGCGAGCGCAATGTTCTGACCACTAGGCTATCCCGTCCCCACTCATCACTTAGTTGTCAGTCACACCCTTTAAGTGGATTGGTGGTCTAGAGGGGACACACCTTACCTAGAAACAATCATCAGTGAGCCGGTTGGAACAGATGACAAAATTTACAAAACAACATACACACAGGGACTAGATGTTAAAAAAAGCACATGAATGCTTATTCCATTACTCTAAATATAAAGGATAATTTTTTTTTTAACCCGAAAAACTCCAGGTTCGATCTAGATCTTCATTTCCCCCCACCCCTCATGACTAAGAGGACAGAAAATAGACAAAAAAAGGAGGTGACAGAAAGAAAAAGGAATAAGGCAGAAAGAAAGAGAAGGATGACAAAAAAGGAAATCCCTAACACAAAATTTCCAGAAGAATGGAATGGCATTTAATACTGACAAGCCCCCGAGATGCAAACGAGGGGAAATCTTAGATATAAACTGTGCAACTCTTAAACAGATTAAAAGACAGGTTTAAACCCACATTTTTATCATTTCTCCTATCAATGCTCTAGCATATATATCGAGTGTCCATAGAAGCAGCAGACAAAAAATATTTTTTTAAAAACCAGATGAATAATGTTGTCGTGTTTAGATATCATCCATATAATTCGAAAATGATGGGCAATCGATCACACACCATAAAAAAACCCCTCGCAGATCTAGCCAAGGAATAAAGACAAACAGGCGTGCAGATTTTCTTGCCCTCGTTTCATTCTGATTTTTACGATCCCAGAGAGAGATGAGATGTGTTCGTGACGTCTTTTTGGGGGTGATGAATAATAAATAAGCCAAGAATATCCCACTCTTGTACATCATGCTTAGACTTTTATCTTGAAGGACGCGCGCGCGCGCGCGCACACGCACACACACACATACATACACATACATACACACACAGACACACACAGACACACACACACTCACGCACACACACAAACACACACACACACATACACACACAGCTTGTGTAGGCAAACGCACACACACACACACACACTCACACTCACACACACACACACATACATACATACATACATACATACATACATACATACATACATACATACATACATACATACATACATACATACATGCATGCATGCATGCATGCATGCATGCATGCATACATACATACATACATACATACATACATACATACATACATACATACATACATACATACATACATACATACATAACCACAACTAGTCTGTCAAGCAGGTAGCATAAGATATGTGTATGAGTGTTTCGAGAAAAGAGAAACACAGTATAGTAGTAAAATGCAACATGTTTTAGTGTTACATCATTGCAAGTTATTAGATGTTGATAACTGATGTGTATTATTGTTGTGTCAAACAAGTCTACATCCCTTTTATGACGATTAAATATTCTGAATATCTCTGTCTCTGTCTCTGTCTTTGTCTCTGTCTCTGTCTCTCTCTGTCTCTGTCTCTGTCTCTCTCTCTCTCACGCACACACACACACACACACTCACACACAAACACACGCACGCACACACACACACACACACACACACACACACACACACACACACACACACACACACGCACACATACACACACACGCACACCCCCACCCACCCACACACCCACACACAAACCACACCACACTACACCACACTACATAATCATATTATTATCTGTTCAACCCTGACCAGCAAGAAGAGAGGGGGTCATTGCCCCCTGAAATACTGTTCATTTATCCCACACCACTGGGCAAGGATCAAGACACGCATTCTCTTACGTCAAGTATTCCACATCAATTAAGTGTTGATGGCTCTGCTACAACATAACACGTTAGGCCTTAGGGCCCCAAGCCTTGAACCTCTTGCATGCAGTCTAGAAGATGAATCACTGGAGAAGACTTACGCCTAGATCTCAAACTCAGCCCCTAGAATCGCTCTGGCATATGTCAGTATCATCCCCTGCTGAAGAGAAATAAGGTGTCCACAGCAGAATCTTTCTACAGCAGAACAAAATCTCTGGGTAATTCTAGCCCTGGACACAGAAAGAGAACCGAGTATCAGTCACTGTCAGAATAGAATAGAATAGAGCAAGACCATGGTGACAGTTGTTTTCTAGCATGCAGGATAGAGTTTTTTGTGTTTGTGCTGGAGTTTTGTTAACATATGAGAGAGAGAGAGAGGGAGAGAGATTTATTTTTTATTCTTTTACATCGAGGATAATGGGATAAGCACTCTTGTGTTTTTTTTCATCCAGTCCCCGTGTGTATGCAGTTTTGTAAATATTGTCATCTGTTCCCCCCGGCACACGATGGCCTACTCTTACGAAAAGCGGAACAGGATTTAACGTGTGCCCAAGATGTTCTGCGTGCGTTCGCACACGAGGAGAGAGAGAGAGAGAGAGAGAGAGAGAGAGAGAGAGAGAGAGAGAGAGAGAGAGAGAGAGAGAGGAGAGAGAGGAGAGAGAAGACAGAAGACAGACAGACAGACAGACAGACAGACAGACAGACAGACAGACAGACAGACAGACAGACAGACAGACAGACAGAAGACACAGACAGACAGACAGACAGACAGACAGACAGACAGAAAGAGACAGACGGAAAAACATACAGAGACAGAAAAAAAACAGACAAACCGAAGCAGAAACAAAGAAACAAGAGACAGACAGGCAGGCAGAGAAGGACTAACAGTTGATAGAATAAAGAAAAAGAGAGACAAAATGTGAGATCATCTGAATTAAAAGTAGAAGGATATAACGTAGATAGAGAAAGAAATCAAACTCGAGAAATCCATCCAAAAAACAATGATAGGGAAAAGACAGAAAAAAGCAATAGGAGAGAGATAGAGAGATAGATAGATAGATAGATAGAGAGAGAGAGAGAAGAGAGAGAGAGAGAGAGAGAGAGAGAGAGAGAGAGAGAGAGAGAGAAGACAGACAGACAGACAGACAGACAGACAGACAGACAGACAGACAGACAGATAGACAGACAGACAGACAGACAGACAGACAGACAGACAGAAGTCTTTCGGATGAGACTGTAAACCGAGGCCCCGTGTGCGAACGCACGCAGAACATCTTGCGCAAACATTAAATCCTGTTCCGCTTTTCGCAAGGGTAGGCCATTGTGTGCCGACTGGGAACAGATGGCAATATTTACACAACTGCATACACAGGGGGACTGGATGTAAAAAAAAAAAAGCACACGAGTGCTTATCCCATTATCCTCGATATAAAAGAATAATAATAATAAAAAACGGACAGAAAGACAGACAGAGAATACAGAGACAAAAACAGACAGACAAAGCCACAGAGAGAGAGAGAGAGAGAGAGAGAGAGAGAGAGAGAGAGAGAGAGAAGAGAGAGAGAGAGAAGAGAGAGAGAGGAGAGAGAGAGAGAGAGAGAGAGAGACACACACACAGACAGAACAGAGGAGAAGAAGGCACACAAAAGGAGGAGGGATGCTGATAGGGAAGGAAATCAAATGTGTGTGGCATGGCAAGCTGATGACCGTTGGAAGGTTTCATCAGAGCAGACATATGTGACAGAACACGAATGACCTTCAGGCAAGATCTGAAGCAAAAGGGTGACTGGCACTGTACTGCGCATATATCATAGCAACACAGCCGGCCCCCTTTCCCAGATATAACAAGACAGCCACCTTTGATTTGATTTGATTTGATTGGATTTTAATCTTTTATATCGAGTATAATGGAATAAGCACTCTTGTGCTTTTCTTTACATCCAGTCCCCGTGTGTATGCAGTTTTGTCAATGTCCTCTGTTCCCACCGGCACACGATGGCCTACTCTTACGAAAAGCGGAACAGGGTTTAACGTGTGCGCAAGATGTTCTGCGTGCGTTCGCACACGGGGCCTCGGTTTCAAGTCTCATCCGGACTTTTGGGGAGAGTGGAGTCAGCATTGTTGTTAACTCCAGGAGACAAATCTCCTCGACCGGAATCGAACCCGGGTCGTCAAATTGCCAGCGCAATGTTCTGACCACAAGGCTATCCGTCCCCCCACACACACTTTCCCAGACATAGCAAGGTAGTAAAAAGAAGATCATCCTGAAATAACTGTCTTTTGTGTCACCTTCCATGCACATTATCTCTTTTTCTCCAAAAAAAATAAAATTCATACTCAAAATAAGTGTCTTTTGTGTTCACTCACTGCACAGCAGTCTCATCAAAAAGTCCTTCAGGATGAGACTTTAAACCGAGGTCCCGTGTTCGAACACACACGCAGAACATCTTGCGCCACACGTTGAATCCTGTTCCGATTTTCGAAAGAGTAGGCTATTGTGTGCCAGTGAGAACAGAGGACACAATTTATAAAACTGTAGACACACGGGGACTGGATGTAAAAAATGTACATGTGTGCTTATTTTATTAACCTCTATATAAAAGAAAAAGAATGAATAAATAAATAAATATGTTAGGAAGTGCAAAGATAATGCTGGCATGCGTGCATGCGTTCCTATAATATTATGGTTGCATGCACGTACGTGGGTACGTACGTGCGTACACCCACGAGAGTATACCTTAGGATGAGAAAAGCTGTTTCATGATGGTGACAAGTTTCATATATTATAAAACTAGATCATCGAATGAATGGACGGAT
Organism: Stramonita haemastoma; assembly: GCA_030674155.1. Classification (NCBI taxonomy): domain Eukaryota; kingdom Metazoa; phylum Mollusca; class Gastropoda; order Neogastropoda; family Muricidae; genus Stramonita; species Stramonita haemastoma. The sequence goes on along the minus strand of CM060334.1, from coordinate 39,772,421 downwards.
GAAAAGTTGGACTAAAGAAAGAGCAGACAAATAAAAAAACAGAGGAAAAAAAAAGCAAGCGAAAGAAAGAGAGAGAGAGAGAGAGAGAGAGAGAGAGAGAGAGAGAGAGAGAGAGAGAGAGAGAGAGAGAGAGAGAGAGAGAAAGAGAGAGAGAAAGAGAGACAGAGACAGAGACAGACAGACAGAGAGACAGAGAGAGAAAAGAAAATTATCCTTAAGACTATTACCAGGTCTTTGACTGCTGTTAACATAACATCGTCTGTTTGTCATTTTGTTTTGCCCATTTGTAAAAAAAAAAAACACACACACAACAAAAAAACAGGGGGAGGGATGGCAAGAACTCCTCTACCTACTTAAGACAAGACGCTTCAGGCCCCAAACAACAAAGTTTCGTAACCCTTCGACTCAGTAAAGTCTTGAAATTCCGCAATTATCTTCGACAAAGGTGAAGTGTCTTTCCTCAAGGTCATGACCAACGAAAGGGCAGAGGAGACATTAGTGATATCTTGAGAAACTTCTATAACTGCATCCATTATTACCCTATGGTTTTAGAAAAAAAAAAACCCACGTCAAGTCATTACAACTTTTAAGTATCACTGTTTAAGCTTAAGCGTTCAATTTGAGACTGTTCCAAGATGTTACATGATTCTTTTCTCTCTGTTTCTGTCTATGTTTCTCTGTTTCTGTCTGTTTCTCTGTCTCTGTGTCTCTGTCTCTGTCTCTTTCTCTCTCTCTAATTCTGTCTGTCTGTCTGTCTGTCTGTCTGTCTGTCTGTCTGTATGTATGTATGCATGCATGTATGTATGTATGTCTCTCTCTCTCTTTCTCTCTCTCACGCTCTTTTCTTTCTCTCTGTCTAACTATCTGTCTGTCTCTCTATTTTTCTCTCTCTTTCTCTCGCTCTGTCTCTGTCTGTCTGTCGGTTGGTCTGTATATCTCTCTGTCTCTGTGTCTGTCTGTTTATCTCTCTCTCTCTCTCTCTCTCTCTCTCTCCTCTCTCTCTCTCTCTCTCTCTCTCTCTCTCTCTCTCTCTCTCTCTCTCTCTCTCTCTCTCCTCCCTCACACACACAAACACAAACACACACACACATACATACACACACACACATATACACTCACTCACTAGGTCACAGGGACTAGGTGACATAGATGAGACGAGGAAGAAAATGGATGGTAGTAGTACATGCAATCGCAGATAGCTCCCATCACTCTCAACTAAAAGCCCCTTTTTCCCTGGCCACAGAATCACATAGCACACATACAAGAGCACATCGGTCTTGACAAAACAGCGCCAGAAGAGTATTGGCAGTGCAGTGTTTGGAGGTATCTGTCGCCGCGTAATAAGTAGGTACATACAGGTTATCTACTGCCACTGAAGCAAAAACTGTGGTAATGTAAGGAGTTTAAAAAAAAATTCTAACTTTGTTGACTGGAACAGTTTTTATGACGCAATTCTAGCTAAAAAAAAACAAAAAAAGCAGCAAACCTAGGCCATGTCACTAAAATCGGGGTATAGGTCTAAGTTTCTGGCCGCGTGCACACATGAGAGAAGAAGATGATACGGTGAGATGTTAGAAAACAGCAACCAAGGCGATGATTCACGTCAAACAAAAACAAAACAAAACAACCAACAAAATGAGATATGTGTCACATCTCCAAAATCTATTACAGCCAGAGCCTCAGAATTAGTGCAAATGAAAGAAGAGTATGTCGGTTTATATTTCAAGGACAATTTTAGGACATTATTATTGCCGTTGAAATTAAATTCAAAAATGACCTAGGAAAAAGGAGTCGTTGATTTATATTTATGTACTGTTCACATCCATTCTTATATAACAGTGCATCTTTTTCCCCAGAAATGAAATCCGTTCTGCAACGTTATCACCGAAAGGCTTTTCTAAAGAAAATCAGAAGAAAAGTTTTTAGAACTGCGAATTAACTTATCAAAGGAGGATTTTTGATTGGGGAAAATCTTTGAGATAAGGAAAGAGAAGACGAATCTCTCTCTCTCTCTCTCTCTCTCTCTCTCTCTCTCTCCTCTCTCTCTCTCTCTCTCTCTCTCTCTCTCTCTCCTCTCGCTCGCTCGCTCGCTCGCTCGCTCGCTCGCTCTCGCTCTCGCTTACTAGTGACTTGACAACCCTGCTTATGATACCTTCATAACAATTCAATTCAATATAATTTATTATCTCTAAAACAGAGAAATTCCAGAGGGCTACAAGCCATATAATTATAAGAACAAAAACCACGTAAAAAATACTATCAATATAGCACAACACAGGCTCTGAACATCAGCACGCACCCATCACAGTATAAAGAACACCCACAAGTCAACAATGGACCTATCCATCAATAGTGACTGAACCTTTCCCCCTCTATCAAACTGCAACATACTAACCTACCCTACCCCACCCTACAGTGCTTTTAATGGATTACCAACACTGCCCTCCCCCCTTCCCCCCCCCCCCCCAAGTCCTCTCCCTACCCCCTATGAGGAAACATACAAGGAAATGGCGGTAATGCACTCAGCGTCATTGTGTTTTATTTCAGACCTCTGACAGCAAAATCTAGACTTTGAGTAGAAATCTCTCTTGACCCCTACAAGAGTCAGTAAGGCACAGCACTTAACTTTTGGGAAGCAGTATGTCTCGGGCAAACTGATGGGGATGGGACTAATCCTTGCTTGTGCATAAGTGTGTGTGTGTGTGTGTGTGTGTGTGTGTGTGTGTGTGTGTGTGTGTGTGTGTGTGTGTGTGTGTGTGCGTTTGTATGCGTGTGTGTGTGCGTATATATCTATATATCTATATATATCTATCTCTCTCTATATATATCTATATATATTATATTATATTATATTATATTATATTATATTATATTATATTATATCATATTATATTATATTATATTATATTATATCATATTATATTATATTATATTATATTATATTATATTATATTATATCATATATATATTATATATATATATATGTGTGTGTGTGTGTGTATGCGTGTGTTGGGGGGAGGGCAGGTAGGGGGAGTTAAGGAGTTCTGTCATCATATTAAAACAGGAGCAGCATCAGCAGAGGCAAGACACCGTTTATGTTGAGAAATAATGATGGTTTGAGCGTTTGCTCTCTGATTAGATAAAAACGACCTGACATTTATCAAGGAATGACTTTTACTTTGAAATTTCAGTTTTGCTTTCAGTCTAACTTGTCAGTTTACTTTTGCTTTCAGTCTAACTTGTCAGTTTACTTTTGCTTTCAGTCTAACTTGTCAGTTTACTTTTGCTTTCAGTCTAACTTGTCAGTTTACTTTTGCTTTCAGTCTAACTTGTCAGTTTACTTTTGCTTTCAGTCTAACTTGTCAGTTTACTTTTGCTTTTAGTCTAGCTTTGTCATTTAAGTTTTGTTTTTATTCTAATTTGTCATTTTAGTTCTGCTTTTAGTCTAACTTGCCATTTTAGATTTGTTTTCATTATAATTTTTCATTTTAGCATTTGCTTTCAGTCTACAGAATGAACATTATGGGATAGCTTAAGTGATTGAAGGCCACTGCTCTCCCTAAGCTAAGGATAAGCAGCTTGCACTGAGTGAAGTCACCTGGAAGATTGATGAAGGCTCTCAGTGGATCTTGGCTTCAGTGCACACGAACCCCCAGTTCACCCAGCTGTGAATAGATATCTGCCCTCTTTTGAGTCAGGGAAGATACAGCAGCTGGTCTCTGGAGAAGCTGCGTTCTCAGACACCTCCCTCCCCAACAGCAGTAGAAGCTATTGAACACTTCTCCTTTATCTGTCGAAAGGAGATACTTTACGACACTGTACAGAAAACTTACTAAAAAAAATCCGCAAAAGTAAAAGGCAAGGTCGGGTATTTGCATTTTTTCCAATGAACTTGTAAACTTTTAAATATATCGGGTATTTTTGTGTTAATGTAATCCACCAAATTTTTTATGTGGATGTTAACTATGAATAGCGCGTACCTGATCATTGAACCTATACACCTAGTGGACTAAGGAAGGAAAGTGGCAGGATGGTTAAGACGTTCGCCTGCCAACAAGTAAACCGTGATTTTCTGGGTTTGTACCCAGCCTCGCCCTTTCTTTCCAGTTTGACGAAAAAATCGAACTGAATGTCAAAGTCATTCGGATGAGACTATAAACCGAGGCCCCGTGTGCGAACGCACGCAGAACATCTTGCGCACACGTTAAAACCCCGTTCCGCCTTTCGGAAAAGCAGGCCATCGTGTGTCGGTAGGAGCGGATGACAGAATTATAAAATAAACCAGCATGCACACAGGTGTCGTTTTAGACACCATCCCTGAGGGGAAAAAAATAATGGGTAGGCGCTGCACTTGTGAC
>CM060334.1:39758063-39763063 GCA_030674155.1 Stramonita haemastoma | reverse complement strand
TGAGACCTGGCTTCTGTCAAAGACAAACTAGTGAGGTAGAAGAATATGTCTTGTAAAGCTAGGAAGAGAGAAAGAAAGAAAGAAAGAATGAAGAATTAGAAAGTAAGTAAGAAGAGAGAAAGAAAGAAAATAAGAAAGAAAGAATGAATGAAAGTAAGTAAGAAGAGAGAAAGAAAGAAAATAAGAAAGAAAGAATGAATGAAAGTAAGTAAGAAGAGAGAAAGAGAAAAGAGAAAAAGGAAAGGAAAGAAGGATGGAAAAAGGTCGGAAGGAAAGAAGGAAGGAAGACGGAAAGAACAAAAGAAGGAAATGAAAATAAAGAAAGAAAGGAAGGAAGTATGGAAAAGCAAAAAAAAGAAGAAAAGGAAGAAATATGAAAAGGAAGGAAGAAAGAAAGAAAAGGAAAAAAAAATGCTGGAACACTTGAAAAAAACAAAGAAAGAAGGAAAAGAGAGGGAAAGAAGAAAACAAGAAAGGAAGGAAAGAAGATAAGCAAACATAAATGACAGACAGAAAAAAAGCATACATATATACAGATATACAAACAGAAAGAGAGACAGACAAAGAGACAGACACAAAGGCAAAATAAAAGAAAACAACAAAAGAAAATGCTACCCCCCCCCTTCCCCCCTTCCGTCTCTTAGTGATAACAAAAACAGAATAAAGATAAAGAGAGAAAAAAGAAAAACAAGAAGAGAGGGAGGAGGATCATTACAAATAATAAAGAATAGAAATAGGAGAAGAAGAAGAATTCAGAAAAAAAACAAAAACAGAACAAAGAGAGTAAGAAAAGAAGACAAAGTGGTTGAAAAATAATCGATGATAAAGAGGCCAGATTTTATTTTAAAAGACAAAAAGGAAGGTAAGCAAAGAAAAAGAAACAAAAAAAAACCACGAAAATCTCAGCTTGTAAAAAAGACAAAGCAAAATACGAAAAAAAACAAAACAAAAACAACTCGCACACAATAAAAGAAAACTATCAATGTAAATGATAAGTTGACAAAGAGTAGGAGGAAGAACAGACATAGAAGGAGAAGAGAAGGAAGAGAGAAGAAGAAGAAGAAGAAGAAGAAGAAGAAGAAGAAGAAGAAGAAGAAGAAGAAGAAGAAGAAGAAGAAGAAGAAGAAGAAGAAAAGAAAGAAAGAAGAAGAAGAAGAGAAGAAGAAGAAGAAGAGAAGAAGAAGAAGAAGAAGAAGAAGAAGAAGAAGAAGAAGAAGAGAAGAAGAATTGCGAAGAAAGAAGAATTGCGAAGAAGAAGAAGAAGAAGAATTGCGAAGAAGAAGAAGAATTGCGAAGAAGAAAGAAGAAGAATGCGAAGAAGAAGAAGAAGAATTGCGAAGAAGAAGAAGAAGAATTGCGAAGAAGAATTGGAAGAAAGAAGAAAGAAGAAGAAGAATGAAGAAGAAGAAGAAAAGAAGAAGAAGAAGAAGAAGAAGAAAAGAAGAAGAAGAAGAAGAAAAAAGAAGAATTGCGAAAGAAGAATTGCGAAGAAGAAGAATTGCGAAGAAGAAGAATTGCGAAGAAGAATGCGAAGAAGAAGAATGCAAGAGAAGAAGAAGAAGAAGAAGAAGAAGAAGAAGAAGAAGAAGAGAAGAAGAAGAAGAAGAAGAAGAAGAAGAATGCGAAGAAGAAGAAGAAGAGAAGAAGAAGAAGAAGAGAAGAAGAAGAAGAAGAAGAAGAAAAGAAGAAGAAGAAGAAGAAGAAGAATCGAAGAAAAAAAAAGAAAAGAAGAAGAAGAAGAAGAAAAGAAGAAGAAGAAGAAAGAAGAAGAAGAAGAAGAAGAAGAAGAAGAAGAAGAAGAAGAAGAACAACAACAACAACAACAACAACAAGAACAACAAGAACAACAAGAACAACAAGAACAACAACAAGAACAAGAAAAAAAGAACACGAAGAACAAGAACAAAAAAAATCAGAAGAAAAGAAAAGAAGAAAGAGGAAACAAGCAAACTAATAGAAAGTGAAAGGGACAGCAACTACTGTTGACTGTCATATGGGCAAAAATGCATTGCACAACGACTAAGTAAGTGCCTGATAAGTCAGGTTCAGCGTGTTCGAATTCGACATGAAAGAGAACTATGATCATCTGTTAAGTATTTTTGAAAGACAAGGCAAGACAATTGACCAAGAATGCAGAGAACAGACCAAAAAATGGGGGTGACAGGAAGAAAAGGAACAAGGCAGAAACAAAGAGAGGGATAGAAAAGAGGGAATTCTGGTTACAGAGTTTTTACAAGGTGGGGTATGCTGTGTCCATTGACAGGCCTACGGCATCACCACAGTATAGGTGGTATCTTACTATGGCATGCACACTCTCTTTGAGAGAAAAGTCCACATTTTTTTTAGCAAAGAGATTCTGTGTGTACACTGTATCACGCTACGCTACGCGGGACGGGATAGCCTAGTGGTCAGAACATTGCTCTCGCAATTTGACGACCCAGGTTCGATTCCCGTTCGAGGAGATTTTTCCCCTGGAGTTAACATCAGTGCTGACTCCACTCTCCTCCCAAAAGTCCTTCGGATGAGACTATAAACCGAGGCCCCGTTTGTGAACGTACGCAGAACATCTTGCGCACACGTTAAATCCTGTTCCGTTTTTTGTAAGAGTAGGCCATCGTGTGTCGGTGGGAACATACGACATTTTACAAAACTGCATACATACGGGGACTAGATGTAAAAAAGCACAAGAGTGCTTATCCCATTATCTTCGATATAAAAGAATAAAATAAAATAAATAAATGAATAAATAAATAAATAAATAAATAAATAAATAAATAAATAAATAAATAAATAAATAAACAAATAAATACAATACAATTCACTACACTACACAACACTGCACTGCACTGCACCAAACTCCACTCCACTCCACTCCACTCCACTCCACTGCACTGCACCAAACTCCACTCCACTCCACTCCACTCCACTCCACTCCACTCCACTCCACTCCACTCCACTCACCAACACATAACTTACTTTCTTACTAATTTACCAAAACATAAGAGATAATCAATATTTGATTCTCTACATTTTGCAAGTCAGCAAATAAACCCAACACAACACAACAACAACAACAACAACAACAACAAAAACAAGAACGACACCAAGAAGAAAAAACTAAACTAAACAGACAAGACATTCAAGCGAAAACAGAAAGCCCGTTTTTAATTCAAGTTTTAGTTTTCGTTACATGATAGTTTGAAACCGCTACTGTCTACGTTATTACCGGTTTTGTTTTGTTCTGTTTTCTCCTTTATTTTTCGCTTATTTCTGCTTTGCGTTACAGCTATCATTTCTTACTTACTTTCATTCTTCCTTCCTTCCTTTGTTTCTTTCTTTCTTTGTTTCTTTCTTTTTTTTTCTTTCTTTCTGTCTGTCTGTCTGTCTTTCTTTCTTTTCTTTCTGTCTTTCTTTCTTTCTTTCTTTCTTTTTCTTTCTTTCTTTCTTTCTTTCTTCTTCTTTCTTTCTGTCTGTCTGTCTGTCTGTCTGTCTGTCTGTCTTCTTTCTTTTCTTTCTGTCTTTCTTTCTTTCTTTCTTTCTCTTTTCTTTCTTTTTTCCTTTGGTCCTTTCTCTATTCTTGTTGCTAAAATTCATCCTGTTATTTTCTTTCTAACTTTTTTTCTTTTCTCCGTCTGCCTAAATACGTGCGTGCCTGCCTGTTTCTCTGTCTGTCTGTCCGTCCGTCTGTCCGACTGTCTCTCTCTCCTCTCTCTCTCCTCTCTCTCTCTCTCTCTCTCTCTCTCTCTCTCTCTTGCTTCTTTCTTTCTTCTTCCCCCCCTTCCTCCCTTCCTTTCTTCCTTTCCTTCTTTTTCAGCTGTTGTTGCTTTTATTCGTAATCATTCTCGGTTTTCGTTCTTTCCTTCTTTTGTTGTTTTTGCTGGTGTTATTGTCGTAGATGTCCAGAATTATCATCGGTTATTTTATATTATTTCTTCTGTTGCTAATGCACTTTCAACGCTTGCCACTTTCAAACTTCTATTCATTTCCACTTCTCTCCCTTGCCCGTCATTCTGTTTCTGTGCGCTTCATGTCATTCTGGTGTCAGAAACATTGCACACTTTCTCTTAAGAACACTTTTACATAAAACAAATTTACTTGTCTTTAATTTTTCTCTTTTTTTTAAAAAAATGTGACAGGTATTGGCTCAAACTGGCCTTGCCTCAAAAAATTTGTTTTCGTTTTTTGGGGGGCTCCAAGATCTTTTTACTTTCACTCTAAAATTTTTAAGATCAACTCACATCCTATAAAAGATGATGCCAAGAACACACGGGCTGTCTGACAGACAGACAGACAGACAGACAGACGATCAACCCACATCCTAAGAGAGATGATGCCATGAACACACAGATTGTTTTGCTAGACAGACAAAAATGTTTCATCACTGAATATGGACGAAATGCGATCAAAAAAAATAAATAAATAAATATCATTATATATATATATATATATATATATATATATATATATATATATATATATATATATATATATATATATATATGTGTGTGTGTGTGTGTGTGTGTGTGTGTGTGTGTGTGTGTGTGTGTGTGTGTGTGTGTGTGAAGGGGTGGTAATTAGGTTACTTCCCATGCGATCGGAACCGCCAATCGCAGCGTCGTGGATCTAAATTTAGATCCACACCTGTGAATTGTGCGATTTTCTGTATCGTTAGGGGGTGATCGAAAACCATCCGTTGCATTCACACTGCCCGTAGCAGTAAACTGTTGTATATATGCAGTTTCTTTAAAGAGGCCACATTCCCACTGTCTGACCGTGCTGTCGTTACCGAGAAGTTGCATGGAGTCGCGGCAGATCAAATATCTGCACACTGTTACATATGCATCTATGTGTGTGACTTTGCACGTTCCCGCCTAGGTGAGTATACATATGTGTATGTTTGTATATGCGTGTTTGTGTGTGTGAGGTGTATGTGTGGTGGAAGGGGGTGAGGCAAATTCTTTTGTGTTTGCATCAATTTGGCTGTTTTTTTAAAATATCTT
>CM060334.1:39723063-39735563 GCA_030674155.1 Stramonita haemastoma | reverse complement strand
TCAACTTGGCTTTCTTGAAGTGGTGCTGTACGCTTTCTTGAAGACTGTTCGTTTTGCTTTTGTGGATGCTAAGGTTGACCCTGCACTTCTTAAATAATCTGGTCACATTGACCTGCCCTGTATAGCAAACTGTCTGGGGACAAAATTAGAAATTGGCCGTCTCTCTCTCAGCTAGCCATGTTTGTACCGGAAGTGTGTGTGTGTGAGTGGCGGGAGGAAGGGGGTAGGGGGTGGGGTGGGGGGTGGGCACATGTGTATGTATATCCGGTTTATGCAAGAACACAGTGTTTTGTGGAGAGAAGAAAAGATGGGGCAGGTTGTCATTACTCTGTTGTCCTCATTAACAATGCACTACCTGACATTTTCCTCCCCTCTTGCATTGTGGATTATATTCTCTCATAAACCATTTACATCTTCAGCAATACAAAATATAAATATATACAATTATATATATATAAATATATACAATTATACATATATATATATATAATATAAATATAATATAAATATAAATATATACAATTATATATATATATATATATATAATATCCAATATGAATTTTTATTGTCCAATATCAATGAAAGTAGAAGGACGTTAAAGCGAAGAAATATAACAAAATATTCAATTTCTCTGCAGTATGTAGCGTGTTTATATTGAGATTTTTAGCACACATATCAATGTTTTGAATTATGTAGCAAGAATTTTTTTCCAGCCAAAAAAAAAAACATGTAGTAGAAATAACAGTTATCTTTAGGTTTTTTCCTTAGTGGTAGAACGAACAAAAGCAATAGAATAACACAACAGCAAGAAAGTCCAGTTTTAAAATAAATTTAATGCTACATCCATTTACTGACTGAAACTTTGATGAGGTGTAAAGTGCACTAACACAATGTGAGTCACTTAGTGTTCTCTAGTTTGACTGATGGTCCCTTTCTTCTTGTCTCTTACGGGTTTTTTTTTATAGTTATTGTCAGTTGTCTGTCAGTCAGTCTGTCTTTTCAGGTTCTGTTAGTCCATCTTAATTAATTAATCTGTCTGTCTGTCTGTCTGTCTGTCTGTCTGTCTGTCTGTCTGTCTGGGTTCTGAGAGAGACAGAGACAGAAGGAAAGCAAAAGCACTTTCTTTTTAGCAAATCTGATGAATGAAATCAATTGAATCTAGCGACATGGAAGAAACAACTGAATGGAAGAGGCTGAAGTGATAAAGCCACTACATAGAGCGAAATGCTGATAAGAAACAAAGAAGCACGTGGGTACGAAACTTCCCCCCCCCCCCCTCTCTCTCTCTCTCTCTCTCTCTCTCTTTCCTCTCTCTCACCTGTGCGCACGTGCACACACACACATGTTCATGTACATTATTACACAGAATAACACAAACGTGTGCACATACACTATCACACAGAGTCACACAGACAGACACACAAACACATGCACACGCTCACATACACACACATGACACACACACTTACACTTACACACACAAGCACATACACACAAGCACATACACACACCACACACACACACCCACACACACACACACACACACACACACACACCACACACACACACACACACACACACACACACACACACACACACACACACACAAGCACACAACACAAGCACACATACACACACACAAACACACAACACACACACACAAACACACTCACACACACACCACACACACACACACACACACACACACACACACACACACACACACACACAAACCTTCCTCAAACAAAAAAACCTCAACCTAATCTTCTCATACTTCCATCCTCTACTTCTTCATCACGCCAAAACTAATCATGTCTAACTCTATTCAAGACAGCCACAGATAAGTGACCACTGAAAGGAAGAAAGAGGCAAGATTTTATGAGCTTGACCTTCAACAACAAAAATGGAAAGTGGTGGTGATTGCGTGGGCAGGCAAGGGCGAAGAGGGAGGGAGGGAGGGAAGGGGATGGCTGTGTAGGGGGAGGATGGATGCTAGAAAAAAAAAGGCGTAATGGATGGTTGCTGGGTCAAAGGTTTTCATGCAATGTTTGCTGTGAGTCAGGACTCATCGTGTTGTTCTGTTCTACCTTAATAATTGCATCATCCCAATTTCCTGCAAATGCGATAGTCTTGATTGCTTACAACCACCTATTCATGCTCTGAGGGTTGGATGGATAGTTCAGCGGTCACTGCACTCACTTTCTGTAAGCTAAGGTTAGGCAGCATTGAGCCTGGATACCAAAGTGGAGGAGTTATCGTTTGCACGTGCCTTGGTTTCAGTACAATTCCCCAGTTCGCCCACTTGTAAATGGGTACCTACCAGCCCTCTTTAGTGGTATAGAAAGTTAAAGCAGCGAGCGAGGGAGAGGAGATGGGTGCTGCCATGTCCTCAAGATGCTGGCCCCTAGAGAAGCTGAGGTCTCTGACCCTTTGCTTCTGAATGACTTTTACCCTTACTTTTTTAAAACATGCTGTACTTTTGAAAGGAGGACGGGGAGGAGGAGAAGAGAGAGAGAGAGAGAGAGAGAGAGAGAGAGAGAGAGAGAGAGAGAGAGAGAGAGAGAGAGAGAGGGAGAGAGAGAGACAGAGAGAGAGACAGAGGGAGAGAGAGAGAGAGAGACAGAGACAAAGACAGAGAAAGTCAGAGAGAGGACATAGAGTGTGTGTGTGTGAATCAGAATCAGAATCAGAACACTTTATTGCCATTAAGTCAGAACGAGACTTATTTGACACCAAACGTAAACGTATTTAACATTCTTAAAAGAATGTGTGTGTTGTGTGTGGTGTGTGTGTGTGTGTGTGTGTGTGTGTGTGTGTGTGTGTGTGTGTGTGTGTGTGTGGTGAGAAGAGAGAGAGAGAGAGAGAGAGAGAGAGAGAGAGAGAGAGAGAGAGAGAAGAGAGAGAGAGAGAGAGAGAGAGAGAGAGAGAGAGAGAGAGAGAATACGAATACGAATACGAATACGAATCCGTAGAGAGAGAGAGAGAGAGAGAGAGAGAGAGAGAGAGAGAGAGAGAGAGAGAGAGAGAGAGAGAGAGAGAGAAGAGAGAGAGAGCAAGAGAGAGAGAGAGAGAGAGAGAGAGAGAGAGAGAGAGAGAGAGAGAGAGAGAGAGAGAGAGAGAGAGAGTATTAGCCCATAAACCAATATTCGAACTTTGGATTTTTTATTTCGTTTCAACAGGGATTGAACCAGGGATTTCTCGCACTTGATGCAGTTGCATGCTATCTAAGACCACTGTGGATCACTGCACAATCAATTAATCAATCAATCAATCAATCAATCAATCAATCAATCAATCAATCAATCAATCAATCAATCAATCACAAGAGCACTGGAGGGATACAGTGTAACTGACTGTTGAATCGCCCCCATCCATCTTTTCAGCTTGGCTCTCTTGAAGTGTGTGCTGTACGTTTTCTTGAGGACTTTTCGTTTTGCTTTTATGGATGCTAAGGTTGACCCTGCACTTCTTAAATAATCTGGTCACTTTGACCTGTCCTGTATAGCAAACTGTCTGGGGACAAAATTAGAAAAAAGGGCTGTCTCTCTCAGCTAGCCATGTTTGCACGGAAGTGTGTGTGTGAGTGGCGGGAGGAAAGGGGTAGTGGTGAGGTGGGGGGGCACATGAGCATGTATATCCGGATGATGCAAGAACACAGTGTGTTGTGGAGAGAAGAAAAGATGGGGCAGGTTGTCATTACTCTCTTGTCCTCATTAACAATGCACTACCTGACATTTTCCTCCTGGCATTGGGGGTTATATTCTCTCATAAACCATGTACATCTTCAGCAAATACAAAACATTTATTTATCGTCCAATATCCCTGAAAGTGGAAGGACGTTAAAGCGAAGGACAACTGGCCGTTGTTTTCATGTCAATTTTCATTGTTAAATTGACCACATTATAAGCTTAAAGTTTGTTGTTGCTATGATTTCTAAATGATGTTGTTTTCAGTGTTTGTTCAAAATTCTAAATAAAAACTATTTAAACCAAGAAATACAACAAAATACTCAATTTCTATGCAGTATGTAGCATGCTTATATTGAGATTTTTAGTAAACATATCAATGTTTTGAATTATGTAGCAAGATTTTTTTTTCCAGCCAAGAAAAAAAAATGTAGAAATAACAATTGTCTGAAGTTTTTATTTCCTTTAGTGGTAGAACGAACAAAAGCAACAGAATAACAACAGCCAGAAAGTCCAGTTTTAAAATAAATGCTACATCCATTTACTGCCTGAAACTTTGATGAGGTGTAAAGTGCACTAACACAATGGACGTCACTTACCTGTTCTCTAGTTTGACTGATGGTCTCTTTCTTCTTGTCTCTTCGTGTTTTTTTAATGTAGTTTTTGTCAGTTTTGTCTGTCAGTCTGTCTTTTGGGGTTCTGTTAGTCAATCTTAATTAATTAATCTGTCTATCTGTCTGTCCGTCTGTCTGTCTGGGTTCTGAGAGAGACAGAGACAGAAATAACGTAAAAGGCACCTTCTTTTCGTAAACCTGATGAATGAAATCAATTGAATCTAGCAACATGGAAGAAGCAACTGAATGGAAGAGGCTGAAGTGATAAAGCCACTACAGAGAGCGAAATGCTCGTAAGAAGCAAAAAAGCACATGGGTAAGAAACTCTCTCTCTCTCTCTCTCTCTCTCTCTCTCTTCTCTCTCTCTCTCTCTCTCTCTCTCTCTCTCTCTCTCTCTTCACACACACACCCCCCTCAGTGCGCACGTGCACGCACACACACACACACAGACGCACACACACATGATCGCGTGCATTATCACACAGAGTAACACAAACGTGTGCAAATAATTACATTATCACACAGAGTCACACAGACACAGACACACACACAGACACACACACACACATACACACACACTTACGCACACACATACACAAACACCACACACACATACACTCACACACACACACACACCCTTTCTCATACAAAAAAAGAAACACGTACTCTTCTCATTCTTCAATCCTCTACTTTCTTTCTCACGCCAAAACTATTCAGGTCTAAGTCTATTCAAGACAGCCGCAAATAAGTGACCACTGAAAGGAAGAAAGAGGCAAGATTTTATTAGTTTGACCTTCAACAACAAAAATGGAAAGTGGTGGTGATTGCGTGGGCAGGCAGGGGGAAGAAGGGTGGGAGGTGGGAGGGAGGGAAGGGGATGGCTGTGTAAGGGTAGAGTGGATACTGGAAAAAAAAGACGTAATGGATGGTTGCTGGGTCAAAGGTTTTTCATACAATGTTTTGCTGTGAGTCAGGACTCATCGTGTTGTTCAGTTCTATCTTCAATAGTTGCGTTGTCCCAATTTCCTGCAAATGCGATAGATATTCTTGATTGCTTCCAACCACCTATTCATGCTATGAGGGTTGGATGGATAGTTGAGCGGTCATTGCACTCGCTTTCTGCAAGCTAAGGTTAAGTAGGAAGCATTGAGCCTGGATACCAAAGTGGAGGAGTTATCGTTTGCACGTGCCTTGGTTTCAGTACAATTCCCCAGTTCACCCACTTGTAAATGGGTACCTACCAGCCCTCTTTAGTGGTATAGAAAGTTAAAGCAGCGAGCGAGGGAGAGGAGATGGGTGTTGCCATGTCCTCAAGATGCTGGCCCCTAGAGAAGCTGGGGAGGTCTCTGACCCTTTGCCTCTGAATGACCTTTACCGTTTCTTTTTTAAAACATGCTGTACTTTTGAAAAGAGGAGGAGGAGGAGGAGAAGAGAGAGAGAGAGAGAGAGAGAGAGAGAGAGAGAGAGAGAGAGAGAGAGAGAGAGAGAGAGAGAGAGAGAGAGAGAGAGAGAGAGAGAGAGAAGAACTCGAACTCGAACTCGAACTCGAAGTTTTTTATGAGGGTAATTGGGTAAGCCAGAGGCTTCTTTACACCAGGCCCTCATGGGGACAAAATGAAAGAAATATGAATAAATCAATGAATTAATAAACAAATAAATGTAACATATTAAGAAAATCAGTCAGTCATATTACAATTCAATTATTGATAAATCAGGAAATCAATGAAGTACCACATAAGTGAACCAATCAAGTTACTAAACAACAATCAAACACGAAAAACTACCCTCTCCTACCACCCCCTACCCTAAACAAACAGTTCTTCCCAAAAGTCAAGATAAGATACACACACACACGAACACACGCAAACACACGCGCCACACAGACACAGACACAGACACACACACAAACACACCCACACACACGCACACAGACGAGCACACACACGCACGCACGCACGCACATACACACACACAAACACAAATAAACACAATTACACCAACACGCACATACACACCAACACTCACAAGAGAGAGGAGAGAGAGAGAGAGAGAGAGAGAGAGAGAGAGAGAGAGAGAGAGAGAGAGAGAGAGAGAGAGAGAGACAGACAGACAGACAGACAGACAGACAGACAGACAGACAGACAGACAGACAGACAGACAGACAGACAGACAGACAGACAGACAGACAGACAGAGAATGACAGACACAAAGAGAGAGACACACAGAGGAAGATTACAGACAGAAACAGAGAGAAATAGAGTCAGAGAAAGTCAGAGAGAGGACAGAGACTGTGAGAAATAGAGAGACAGACAAATAATTATAGAGACAGAAAGAGACAGAGATACAGACACACAAACAGACAAACAGAGATAGACAGAGCCAGGGAGAGAGAGAGGGAGAGGGGGGAGGGAGAGAGACAGTGGGGAGATAGACAGATTACACAGACACAGACAGACAAACAGAGACAGAGAAAGAAAAAGAGATACAGATATGCAAGGACACACACAGATAGAAAGACAACCAGAAACAGAGACAGACAAACAGACAGACAGAGAAACAGCCCATACAACACACCCACTCACTCAGTCCTGCCCAGTCACTATAAGCTCTTACAGACAGCCCTTAATCTTAGAGAAGAGAGAAATACTCCATAGGAATACATAAGAAAGGGAGGGAGGCGTAAAGAGAGGGGGAAGGGGGAAAGGGGCAGCAAGGAGAAGAAAGAGACGAGAAAGAGAAAAGCACAAAAGGACAGGGATAGAAAGAGGGAAAAAAAGGGAGTGGGAGGGTGGGGGAGGGGAGGGGAGAAGGGGAATGAGGAGACTGATTCAATTTGGAGATTGTTTCTTATGGGATTAAGTGCACAATGCGACCTTTTTGAGGCAGCTGGAGGTATGGTGATACGGGCGTCTCAAAAGCGGAGAGACAGTGATGGCTGGTGTATTTTCTAGTGCAGTTAAGTATGGCGGCTCTATGGCAAACTGGCATTGCGTAAACCCAGCAATAATTCATTTTTTATACACAAGAGCAATAAAATTAGAAATGGCAAGTAAAAGTTGCTACTGGTTCAAAACAGTGAATTACCCCCAAAATACCACATGGATTTTTACAAACTCAATGTCTTGATTTGGGCCTTGGGTCATGATTATAATCCTAGTAGGTTTTGTTTAATTTGCCACCATAAGATTAACTCACACACATACACACACACGAACACACACGCACACACACGCACACACACATACACACATACACACACATAAACACACAGAGAAAAGACAGATTCAATTGCAAATTGGAACATCTCAAACCCATTCCCGTGTTCATTGTGTGACAATCTGATGGCAGGGCCAGACGAAATACAAATAAACAACCAATGATTAATTGCAGAACAAGTTGAAATGTACAGACTTGCAGAAGATAATAATGGCAAGCTTCGGAGGCTGTACTTCACTTAAACTTCAACACAACAAACTTTTAAAAAGACACATCTTCAAAAACAGAAACTAACCTTCAAATAGACATAATGACATTCAGCATGAAAAAGACACATTAACCTTCCAAATAACAACTCGATCATCACAAGGACACATTGACCTTTGCTGAGACAAACCAGCCTTCAAAAAGTGCACAATGATCTTCAATAATACAAACCAACCTCCAAAAAGACACAGTTACCTTCAATAAGATACACTGATGTTCAATAGACAAACCAGCCCTCAAAAAGACACAATGCCCTTCATTAACAGACATCAACCTTGCAAACAGCACACTGAACTTTAGGAAGACTCAACGACCTTCAAAAGACAATTCAGCTTTGAACAAGACACACTGACCTTCAGGAAGGCACAACAACCTTCAAAAGAAACCAACCTTGAAAACAAAATGACTCTGACCTTCATAGAAAACACCACAACCTTCAATAAGACAAACCGGCTTTCACAAAAGCACACTGACCTTCAAAGAAGACACAACGACCTTCAACAAGACACACCGGCCTCGAAAAAAAGACACACTGACCTTCAAAGAAGACACAACAACCTTCAAAAAGACACACTGACCTTCAAAGAAGACACAACGACCTTCAATAAGACACACCAACCTTGAAAAAGACACACTGACCTGCCCTTACACAAACCAATCTTCAAACAGACAAGCCGCACCGGTCTTCATCCATCAGACAAACGTGGAAGTGATAGGCAGGGGAAGGGATGGGAAATGAGAAAGAAAGAGAAGGCTTTCATTCTACCTTCACTTTCTCCTGACGTCTTGTGTCTGCATGCAGTTATTTCCAATCAGTTATTATCTGATTCTGCTCCCACTCCCCCCCTCCCCTCCCCCCCCCCTCGTGGTCTTTTGACGTCTGCAAGACAACTGTCATGTCAATCCAAATGGCCTTGAACTTGATTTAGATGACGTGACCCGAACTGCTATTGCAATACAAGCAGAGGAAAGGGATAGGGGCGGGGATGGGGTGGGGTGGAGAGATATTTTGTTTTATTTTATTTTATTCTTTTTTAATATCGAGGATAATGGGATAAACACTCATGTGCTTTTTTTCATCCAGTACCCGTGTGTATGCAGTCGTGTAAAAATTGTCATCTGTTCCCACCGGCACACAATGGCCTACTCTTACGAAAAGCGGAACAGGATTTAACGTGCGCGCGCGCGCACGCGCGCGCGCGAGAGAGAGAAAGAGACAGACAGACAGACAGACAGACAGACAGACAGACAGACAGACAGACAGACAGACAGACACAGATACACAAAGAGACACAAAGAGAGACAGAGAAAGAGAAAGAAAGAGAAAGTGACAGAGAAAGAGTGAGAGAGAGAAAGAGACAGACAGACAGGCAGACAGACAGACACAGATACACAAAGAGACACAAAGAGAGACAGAGAAAGAAAGAGAAAATGACAGAGAAAGAGTGAGAGAGAGAAAGAGTGAGAGAGAGAAAGAGAGAGAGAGAGAGAGAGAGAGAGAGAGAGAGAGAGAGAGAGAGAGAGAGAGAGAGAGAGAGAGAGAGAGAGAGAGAGAGAGAAGAGAGAAAGAAGAGAGAGAACAAAGAAGAGAGAGGGGGATAGATAGATAGATAGATAGATAGATAGATAGAAGAGAGAGAGAGAGAGAGAGAGAGAGAGAGAGAGGAGAGAGAGAGAGAGAGAGAGAGAGAGAGAGAGAGAGAGAGAGTTGCTCAAAAGATAATGATAGGAACAGAACAAAATAAAGCAAAGCAATGCAAACAGAATGGCTGGGCAAACCAATGAGGTTTTCGATACAATGGAAAATATACAAGATCAATAATTATAGCAAAAAAATACCACACAAATCGGAATGATATAACAAAAAGAAAACAATCCAGAAAATTAGAAAAGTAAACGGTAACAACTACAACCAAACAGCCAAGAACCTAATCAATCAAAACAGGAGGCAAGACAACAAACAAGAGAAACATCCGAAACATGCACAAACAAAACACGAATCAAGGAAACAATAAGGACAATTGTCATGATCTTTCATTTCTATGCTTTAAAAAAATTTTGGAAAAAAAGCAAATTGTGCCAAGCCAACCTATAAATTCAATATGCAAATGTTCCTAAAAAAGCAAACTGTGCAAAACCGACCTATAAATTTAATATGCAAATGTTCCTTCCGAATCCCAGTTTATTATATTTTTCATTCTACAGGAGACGTTTGTATCTGATAACCATTTCTCAAAGTTTGCTTTTGTCATCAATGGGTTTTAAAAATATTTTTGGTCAGAAACAAGAATACACATTAAAAACAACAATATATTTCGGAATCATAAAAAACAACAAGCTTATAGCTTATGGTGTGCTCAATCAAACAATGAAAATGGTAGTAATAATAATAATGAGGATGATAATAACAACAGCAACAACAACAACAACAACAACAACAATAATAATAATAATAATAATAATAATAATAATAATAATAATAATAATAATAATAATAATACAATAACAATAATAATACATGGAATTTATTTTTTATATAACATGAACACAACAGCCGTTCTTCACCATTCTTCGTAAGCAATAATTGATCCCAACTACTACTTCAACCCAGTTTTACTACCATCTATGAAACAGGTTTAGACTTTTAACATCCCTTCAGGTTTCACTACATCTCATTAAACCGTAACTGTACCAAAACCTTTTCATGGTACCAAAAGCATGAATTTGCAGTAAAAAAAAAAGAAGAAAAGAACAAAAAAAAGGAAATCCCGAGATACCGACATTAAAACGAGGTCACTGAAAGAACAGAGAAAGAAAGCATTGATACACCAATGGGCACAAATCGAAACCAATTCATTCTGGTCTTCAGCCTTTTTCTTTTCAATACACTTGATGAATGAGCCCTAATTAACGCGGATGCAGGAAAGTACCAATTCAACAGAACAGGCTGAGACAATGGAGTTGGCCATTATTGGGGGAGGAGGGGGGTGGGGGGGTAGAGTTGGTATATATAAATCGAAGAAGTCAATGGGTACGGAAATGAGACTCTTTCTTTAGCAGTGATGTTGTAGATTATATGACAGTCCCAGCAAGGTTATCCGATTTATGGACTGTGAAATTTTTAAACGGCAATGAGTTCTATCTCATTCACTGAGCCAGAGGGTCAAACAGTGCTAAAAAATAACCATGTGTAATATTTTAATAATAATAATAATAATAATGATAATAATAATAATAATAATAATAATAATAATAATAATAATAATAATAATAATAATAATAATAATAATAGATTGAATTTATATAGCGCTGGATCTTGTAGAGCACACAACTCAAAGCGTTCTGCTGTTGGGGCTTGGTCTATGTCACATATAATTTTCCATTACTGCGATATTCTTCTTGGTTGGATTTAGTTCACTTTCACATTAAGTAAAAAAAAATGTAAGAAGCTAATTTTGGTTATTTTACAGAACCATAGATGTCTTCGTATGCTTGGGAAGTGCAATCAATGTGGAAAGTCACACACACACACACACACACACACACACACACACACACACACACACACACACACACACACACACACACACACACACACTTACACACACACTGTACACATACACAAACACAGACACAGACACAGACACACACTACACACACACATCCACACACTACACACACACATCACACACACACACACACACACACACACACACACACACACACACACACACACACACACACACACACACACACACACACACACAAAGGGAGAGGGCATGCATGCAGATTAATTAAAGCAAAGGACTTTTGAAAACTTATTCACAGAATCACCTAGACACACTCTTTGCTCACTCGAGCACAAAACCTTTGCTTTCGACGTAGCACCACAGAGAGACCCTAGAGGAAAAAAAGACCACACTGGATGGATGAGAAAGAGGTAAGGTACCTTGGAAAGAGATAGGGACAAACGAACAATGTGATAAAGACGGGGAAGAAATGAGGTGGGGATGGTTGGTGGAAGGGGGGGGGCAGAGGCAAGGGGGAGGGGGACTGACTGTGCTTGCAATTGTATCCCATTAAAAAGGGGAATGTGGGGGGGAGGGGAGGGCAGTGTGACCTTATCCAATGAGTGATGGATGTGTGGTAATGCATATACGTTGGAAATGCGAAACAGGGAAGGACACACAAGTGCGTGCACGCACACACAGATACAGACACTGACACACACAGACACTCACAGACACACCACACAGACACACACAGACACACACAGACACACAGACATACATACAAACACACAGACACACACATACACACACACACACTACACACACTACACACAGGAGAGGCATGCATGCAGATTAAAGCAAACAGACACTGACACAACACACACAGACACACACACAGACACACACAGATACACAGAACACTCACACATACACACAAACACACACACACACACACACTGTACACACACACACACACATACACACACAAACTCACACACACACACACACTACACACACACACACACACACACACACACACACACCACACACACACACACACACACACACACACACACACACACACACACCACACACACTCTCCCCAAAAGTCCTTCGGATGAGACTTTAAACCGAGGCCCCGTGTGCGAACGCACGCAGAACATCTTGCGCACACGTTAAATCCTGTTCCGCTTTTCGTAAGAGTA
>CM060334.1:39690563-39705563 GCA_030674155.1 Stramonita haemastoma | reverse complement strand
TTTCTCTCCTGTCACAAGTCTACTACAAGAAAAGCAGTTGATATATCACTGGAGTATTTGGGAGGAGGGGGGGGGGGTCAGGGGGGGGGGTAGACACACAAGAGTTATGAGCAAGTAGATGAAGTTTCTAGTAATAAAAAAGAGTAATAATACAGATGTTAGGGAAGCGCCGAATATGTTGGGAAGATGTTTGGGTATCAAGTGGTGTAGTGGTCGTGGTGACAAATAAATCATAGAGTGGTTTGGATCATCCTATATTATGTTTTCTTGACTTTCTTCAGAGATAAAGGCATACATTTGTAGGCATGTTAAGCCACTGGCAGGCACACAGATAAACAGGAGGGCAGACAGACAGATGTATACAGAGAGACACACGCATGTGCGCCCACACAAACACACGGGCGTTCGCGCATGCATAAACACACACAGACACAAGTCACAGACACACAAACACACACACATACATGCACGCACGCATACACACACACATACACAAACAAACACACACATACATGCATGCACGTACACACACACACACATACATACATGCATACACGCACGTACACACACACACACATACACACATAAACACACACACACACACACACACACACACACACACACACACACTCGCCGCTCTCGCACACGAGGAAAGAGTAAGGTTTCTTATCATTCCAGCTGTGTCTCCTTCCTTGACCAAAAATCAACATCATTATACAAACAAGAGGCAGCTGCTTTGACACAAACCAGACACCGGTGTCTTGACTATCATGTGTACAGAGACTGGCACACCGCACATTGGGGATAAGCAATCGAGTTTTGAGCTTCTTAAAGCCT
Organism: Stramonita haemastoma; assembly: GCA_030674155.1. Lineage (NCBI taxonomy): Eukaryota > Metazoa > Mollusca > Gastropoda > Neogastropoda > Muricidae > Stramonita > Stramonita haemastoma. The sequence continues at coordinate 39,704,726 of CM060334.1, read as the reverse complement.
AAAACCTGGTGAGTACGACTTTAAAACACATACATATATACACACACATGCACACACAAACACACACACACACATACACACACATACACAAGAACACACATTAACATACACTAACACACACATACACACACACATACACACACAGACACACACAGACACACACAGACACACAGACACACACACACACACACAGACACACAGACACACACACACACACACACACACATATATATATATATATATATATATATATATATATATATATATATATATATATATATATATATATTGTATATATATATATATATATATATATATATATATATATATATATATATATATATATATATATATATGTATACAGTATCCTTTCCTATCAGTCACGTCTCTCCGTACAAAAAAACAACATGAAAAGAAACGGACAGAGCAAGTTTAACTAAAAACAGACACCAGTTCCAGACGATATTATCACATCACGTGCATACACAATGTCATACATCTTACCCAGGATAAGAAATGGAGTTCTAAAATCCTCCGAATATCACTGTGATAAGTGTTTTTGCTCTTTGTGGCTGCATACCACTATAACAGCAACATATTCCAGACGTCTTCAGATTTTAAAGGAATGTTGGGTGTTTGTTTACTTCGGTTTCGTTTTTGGGAATAGCACAGCTTCCAGACAAGTCTTTTGATTTTTAAGGGAATGTAAAGGCCTTAAGGATGAGACTATAAACCGAGGTCCCGTGAGCGAACGCACGCACTCAGAACATCTTGCGCACGTATTTAACTCTGTTCTGCTTTTTAGAAGATTTGGCTATGTGTGCTGGTTGGATAAAAGATGACAAAATACAAAACTGCATACACATGGAGATTAGATGTGAAAAAAGGCACATGCATGCTTATTCCAGTATCTTCAAAATAAAAGAATATGTAAATAAATAAAGATAAAATAAAATGATACATAAATAAATCAGTCAATAAATAAATCGATAATAGATAAATGAATAAATTTGCGTTTGCGTAAACATATCATTTGTTCATTCATTTGTAAATGGTTGCATGCGTGTGGCTGATTTGAATGCAAGCGCTTTGGTTTGTTTGTATGACAAGATTTAGCGCTATATAAATTCCATGTATTTTTTTTTTTTTTTAATTATTATTATTATTATTATTATTATTATTATTATTATTATTATTATTATTATTATTATTATCAAATAAAACAATTTTAGGGTTTTGATTATGCAGTTTCCCGTCAAGTTTTATAATTTTAAAGGAGTTTTAGGTTTGTTTGGTTTTCTTTATATTGCATCATGTCAAATATTAACCAGATATAAATAATGTTTTTGCCAATGCCATAAAGCTAAATCATACAATAACAGCGGCATAATTCAATCTAAAATACACACACACATACACACATATTCTCACAATGTTCTCCTCTCTCTCTCTCTCTCTCCTCTCTCTCTCTCTCTCTCTCTCTCTCTCTCTCTCCTCTCTCTCTCTCTCTCTCTCTCTCAGACAGCAATAATTCCTGGCTAAAGGAAGAGGGACTCAGAGTAGGTCATTTAAATATAAATCATATGATAAACAAATTAACTGAGATATCTTCTATTTTGACAAATTCAGGAAAGAGTTTTCATGTATTTGGATTTTCAGAATCTCGTCTTTCCTCCCAGATTTCTGATAGTGATATATCATTCCCTGGTTACATTGCAGTTCGCAAGGATCCATTACAAAACAAGGAAACCGGTTTACTCCTTTATATGCATCAGTCACTGAGATTCAAAAGAATAGATACCTTAGAGCAACATAACGTAGAAGCACTCTGGGTCGAAATTCAAATAAAATTTACCAAGCCATTTCTAATCTGTTTACTATACAGAAATCCATCGGAAAGAATTGATTGGAACGATCGTTTTATTTCAATGATGGACCACGCATACACTCAATGTAAAGATATCATTGTATTAGGAGACTTCAATATAGATTTACTAAAAGACAATAAGCATTGGAATCTAACGTATAAATCTTATGGACTAACACAGTTAATACAATCACCAACGCGAGTAACTAGTGTCTCTAAAACTCTTATTGACCATTTATATGTATCTGATCCTAAGACTATTATTGAAACATCAGTCCCTGAGTGTGGTTGCAGCGATCATTATCCGATTTGTTTTACATGGTCAAAAAAAGGCACAAAAATACCAAAGTTAAATCATAAAACTATTGTGTTTCGAAATTTTTCAAAATTCGATAGTGAAAAGTTTATTTATGATCTTACACATTCTTCTCTCAATAGCGTATATCAGTATACAGACCCTGATATGGCATTAGAAGTATGGTACAAGATTTTTTATGGCATATACAACAAACATACTCCACTGCAAACGAAGAGAGTTCAATATAGGATAAAACCTCCATGGCAGACAGATGAAATACAGAAAGCCATTTACCATAGAGATTATTTGCTGAAACATAGCTCCCGTGAAAATTATAAAAGGCAGAGAAATAAAGTAGTTTCCCTCATTCGAACAGAAAAAAAGAAATATTTTCTAAATGCACTGAGCAAGAAGAACAATGGTAGACTAATCTGGAAAGCCATGCATCAATTAACAAATAAAAATGTCAACAGTTCAACCAGTACGCAAAATGATATATCAGCTGACAAACTAAACTACCATTTTTCAACTGTAGCAAAACAAGTAATTCAAAATGACTACTCGAAAGAAAATAGTTTACATGAACTGCAAAAGTATTGTAAAGACAAAAATATTCGCCTTTTTGCGAAAATACAACCCCTATGCGTTCAAGAAGTTTACACTGCTTTAAGAAAGCTCAAACAGACAAGCACCCGTGGCATTGATGGAATTGATGGAAAAATTCTTAAGCTTTCAGCACCAATCATAGCAGAAACTCTTACATATGTTTATAATCTTTGCATTGATAAAAACTATTTCCCTAAAGGTTTTAAACAAGCAAAAATTATTCCCATATATAAATCTGGAAACAAGACCGATCCATCCAACTACAGACCAATTTCTATTTTATCTGTTCTTTCTAAGCCTCTGGAGCAACATATTTATAAGTGTCTTCTTTCTCACTTAAATCAACATGATCTCATACACCCCAACCAGTCTGGATTTAGAGAATATCATTCCTGTCACACAGCTTTAACAAAGCTGGTTGATCGCTGGCTATTAAATATAAATAGAAAGCAATTTACTGGAATACTGTTTGTTGATTTTGCAAAGGCATTTGATGTTATAAATCACAAACTTCTTCTTAAAAAGTTAGCACTTTACAAATTATCCCGTAGTGCTCTTGAGTTGATCTCCTCTTTCCTTTCTGATAGACAACAGAAAGTATCTTTAAATGGATCTATCTCTGATTTTCTCCCAAACACTTATGGTGTGCCTCAGGGTTCAGTTTTGGGTCCCCTACTTTTTCTACTTTACATTAATGATCTTCCTTTATCCATAGGTACTCAATGCGACATGTTTGCTGATGACACCACCCTTGAAACAACGAACTCTGATGCGCGTGAGGTTTATCATACAATGCAAAAAAGTATCAATAACCTTATTCAGTGGACACACTTAAACCACATGTCTCTACATCCCAATAAAACTAAATTTATGTTGATTACCAATAGACAAAAGCGTCAAAACCTCACCCAGTCTTTACCCTTTCTGTATATTTCTAATGTGAAAGTCGATGAAGTAACGAATCATAAAGTTTTAGGTGTAACAATAGATAATAACCTCACATGGTCGAAACACTTAGAAAAAATGTCTAGAAATATAGCATCAAAACTGTATCAGTTTAGAAAAATAAAGAACTTTTTAAACTTACATGCTAGGAAACTATTCTTTTATGCATATATACAATCTCACATTGATAATGCATCTACACTCTGGGATCTAGCGAGTAAAAATGTACTTAAACATTTGCTTAGCGTTCACAAAAGAGCCATTAAAATTGTCATTAACAAGGCATCTACTCTAACAGACTTTGATTATAAACAAGCAAATATACTTCCCCTCCCAGCCAAGTTACTTTACAATAAAGGCATTCCCATGTATAAAATACTCCATGGTAAGACTCCACATTCTCTTAGGAATATGTTTACTTATAATAGTTATCGACATTCGCACAAAATAAATGGTCCTTTCACAACAATTAATCTTTATAAGTCTAGCCTTATGTACTCTGGAGGATGGCTATGGAATAATATTCCAGAGCTCCTAAAATGTGAATCTAATTTTTCTAGATTTAAAACCAACATGTTTAATTACTTAATGAGTCTCTCTGATTTAACATTCCTTTCTCCAAACATGTATTGAACACAAACACGTATTGAACTGATCTATTATCAACACTATTATTGTCACTCAGCATGTATCTTACCGTTTGTCGTAGTCGTTGTTCATATCATCACCATCATTATCATCATTATCACCATCATCATCATCCTCATCCTCAACACCATCATCCTCATTAGCGTCTTTTTGTCACCCTCATCATAGTTTGTGTTATAATTATCATCATCATCATTGTTCTTGTTGCTATTAATATGATTATTTACATGACTAGATGGTCGGATGCTTTTTTTTTTTTTTTTTTTTTTTTCTTTTTTAATTTTTTTTTTTTGATATGGAAATGTTAATATTTGCAAAATTATGCTCTCTCTCTCTCTCTCTCTCTCTCTCTCTCTCTCTCTCTCTCTCTCTCTCTCTCTCTCTCTCTCTCTCTCTCTCTCTCTCTCTCTCTCTCTCTCTCTCCTTCCCTATACTCTCCTGTCTGGTATTTAAATTTGTATTCCTAATAATTATATTCTTTGTTTTGATTTCCCCCCGTATTCTTCAAAAAAGAAATTGTTCATTCTTTGGTTGAGAGGTTGGTTTTCTTGATTGTTGGTTATTTGTGTTCTTTTATGCCCAGAGGGCTGGTTGTAAAAAAGCATGTTTGCTTATGCCATTACCCTCTTAAAATAAAATTTATTCAATTCAATTCAATTCAATTCAATTCTCTCCTCTCTCTCTCTCTCTCTCTCTCTCTCTCTCTCTCTCTCTCTCTCTCTCTCTCTCTCTCTCTCTCTCTCTCCTCTCTCTCTCTCTCTCTCTCTCTGTGCGCGCGCACGAGTGTATGTGTGTGTTTGTTTATGTGTGTGTGTGTGTGTGTGTGTGTGTGTGTGTGTGTGTGTGTGTGTGTGTGTGTGTGTGTGTGTGTGTTCGTGCCTGCGTGCTTGCGTGTGTGTTTATCTTTTTTTTGCTTTTATTCTTTTAGTTCGATGATAATGGGATAGGCTTTCCTGTGTCTTTTTCTTGCATACAGTCCCAGTATTATGTGGTTGTGTGTGTGTGTGTGTGTGTGTGTGTGTGTGTGTGTGTGTGTGTGTGTGTGTGTGTGTGTGTGTGTGTGTGTGTGTGTGTGTGTGTGTGTTTGTCTGTGCATGTGTGTGTATGTGTGTTTGTCTGTGCATGTGTGTGTGCGTGTGTGAATGAGTTTGTCCGTGTATGCGTATGTGTGTATGTGTGAGTGCATGCATGCACGCGCGTGTGTGGCCCACACGATGAAGAGCGTTTCTAGGTGTGTCAACTATGTGATAATATTCCACAACACTGGGAAGAATGCTAGTCACGCATGAGGAAAAAAGTAGTAAAAGGCTTAAGTAAGTGTAAGTTATTTTGTTTTAATGGCCAGATGGCGTGTAGACAATGGCAAGGCTGTAACGTTCAGTTGTACTACCTTCAGTGCAAATTCTACCACGGTATGTCACTGATAAATGACCGCAGGAAAATGTTCTCAAAGAGCTAGTATTCAAGACCAAACAGCAGTACAGAGACCGATGCAACAGGAAAAGAATTTGCTGAGTCCAATACAGAATAAAGAAGCCTGTAAAATAAGATGTTTGCGGCAAAAAACCAAAACATATTGTAGACTTCCTCTAGATTCCAGGAAAACTGATGTATAAATACTGCTATAATACTGCTAAAAACTAAATCTAATCCTAGTGGTGCCAATGTAAAGATTACTTTGCACTGAGGTTTACCAATGATGTGAAATTTTGCGGTATTCAACTGCTTTTGTCCAAAATAAAGGTAGCCGCATTCAAAATTCAGGTATCATAGTTAAATACAACACCAGTGTGTATGCATTTTTTTCTTTAAAATGCTGTCATCTGTCCCTAGCAGCATGAACAGGCTTAGCCCTCCAAAAGGCAGAACAGTGTTAACGTGTGTGCTAGATTTTTTAGGTGGGCAAAGCACTTCTGTTTATAGTCTCATCCGAAGGACTTTCGGGAAAGTGGAATCACTAGTATAGTTGATCGGTGGCCTAGGTGGTAACGCGCCTTGCCTACAAAAGCAAAAAGTCCGGATTGGAGTGTGCGGTGGTTTGTATCCCGTTTGGACCCAAAACTTTTTCCCCATCCATTAGACCCTGAGTGGTGGTCTGGGCGCTATAGCTAGTCTTTCAGATGAGACGATAAGCCGAGGTCCCGTATGTTACACATCACTATTTAGCGTACGCAAAAGAACCCACGGCAACAAGAGATTTGACCTTGGCAAAATTCTGTGGAAAAAAGCCACTCCTATAGGGAAACAAATACAGTTCCACGCAGGAAAAAGGAAAAAAAATGGGTAGGCGCTGCACTTGTAGCGACGCGCTCTCCCCGGGGAGAGCAGCCCAAATTTCACGCAGAGAAATCTGCTGTGACACAAAGTGGTACAAAATACAAAATAGTAATGATGTTGACTCCAAGTGGAAAAAAATCCCCTTGAACGGGGTGGGTGTCTTAGCGGTGGATCGAACCCGGGCCGTCAGATCATAAGCGCAACGCTCTAACCACTAGGCCATCTCTCTATCCAACCACCTGCCATCTGAGAGACATTAAAGAATTTGACATTGAACGTGTCACGGCTGTCAAAGTAAAACTTAATACAGTCTCTCTTAAATAGTAGTGTAGCATGATTGAACGGGAAGGAAGGTGGGGGGTGGAGTTTTAGTCTTTTCCTCCCCAGTTTTAACCCCTTCGGGTCATTCAAACTACATACATCGTCAGTCTGGCTTTCTCCATCACGCGAGCGAATGACTGTGAGACTCTTAAGTACACTCTCGATGGGAGCATTGCGTGTATCGCACTTTTAGGTACACACACGGAATGAGGAGATTGCATGCAGACAGGTTTGGGTTGGTTTTTTTTGTTGAAATACCTTGCCACGTACAAAGCCATATTCCAACTTCGGAGGCTTGTGTTGTTCTTTGATCCAGGAATGAAGGTTTGATTTGACGTGAGGAGCGTACCATGATTATAATGATATGAAAGATAGATCCTCACTACACAAACTGGGTCAAAGTGTTTTTGCACTCCTATTCTTTTACTGTGGTTTAGTAAATTTGTTGTTGTCAGCAACCGACGACATTTTTTTTGGTCGTGGACATAAGTCCCAAGTAAGCAGCTAAATTGTATGGTTTTGCACACAAAAAAAATTCTTTGACTGAACGGATCAGAGGGTCGATTTTATTTACTTGTTAATTAATTAATTCATTTATTCATTTATCTATTCCTTTATTGCGAGGATAATAGAATAAGCACTCATGTGCTTTTTGTATACCCAAGCCCATTGTGTATACAATTTCTGTAAAAATTTGTCATCTGTTCCCACCGGCACACAATGGCCTACACTTTCGAAAAGCAGAAGGGGTTTTAACGAGTGCACAAGCTGTTCTGCGTGCATTCACACAGGGACCTCTGTTTAAAGTCTCATCCAAAATGACATTTTGGGGGAATGGAGTCGGCACTGATGTTAATTCCAGAGGAAAAAATCCTCTTGAACAAGATCCGAACCTGGGTCAGCAGATCATGCGCGAGTGCATCACTCTGACCACTAGGCTATCCCATCCCTAGAAGAAATTGAATAGAAGTTTGAAGGGCGGGGGAAAGGGGGTGTTGTGGGCAAGGGGGGGGGGAGAGCTGGTAGGGGGGCCGGGGGAGGAGGGCAGATTTGTTTGCACAAATTTCGTTAGTATTATCTTGAGAGAACACAGAGGCTGATACGAATTGTTGATTCCTCCTCACCTTACCTTGAAAGTGTTTTCTCACGATTTGGCTAATTGTGAGATTTCCTTGAAATTAACGCAGACATTAATAAAGAGTTCTAGAAAAATAAAACCAATATATATATATATATATATATATATATATATATATATATATCCCTCTTAAAACGATAAACTATCAACTTGAAGGAAGAACTGTGTAGATAGACGTCAGCCCGTTCTGTTTAATTTATCACCCTAAGATTACCAAAACAAAATCGTAACAAAAGGATGACAAACATGTTCAAGCATAACAGTATGCATAACAAGTGCCACTTGGGCAAGTACCATTGCAGAAAGAACATCCTATGGCCATCCTAGGGTTTATATATCAGTTCCCAGTCGCCAGAACAAAATAAAACAAAGGTAAAAATTCATATAATGATAGCAGAATATTGTTTGAAAAATTTGCTTTGGAAAAAGGCAGGAGAGTGAACTGGGAAGGAAGAAAAATAAGCAGGAGAGATGATAGAAAGATAAAAAAACAAAAACAAAAACAAAAAGAGAGAGAGAATGAAAAATGGAAATCACTTGCACAGAAAAAAAGCATGCAAATCTGTATTGTACTTAGACCACCATCAACCGAAATCAGAATGTGACTACCTTAAAGGTAGCCACATTAAATCCTGTTCCGCTTTTCGTAAGAGTAGGCATCGTGTGCTGGTGGGAACAGATGACATTTACAAAATTGCATACACATGGGGACTGGATGTAAAAAAAAGCACACGAGTGCTTATCCCATTATCCTCTATATAAAAGATGAAAAAAAAATAAACGAATAAATAAGTGGATAAAACGATCGCATGTGCAACAATGTCCCCATAAATGATCCCACACCCCTAGGCGTGGAACACAAGAATACAAGAAAATGTCTGCCCTAAAGCCATCAGTTCCGGGATGGTTGCCATTTTGCTTTAACTTTATTGGAGAGCAGATCCAGCTTCTTCTAAAACCATTTTCCTTTCAAGGCTGTGTGCGTTTTCTTAGGGCAGACACGGATTTACATTGATTTACATTATTCAACACCTTTTTGTTGACCTCATTGATATGTACATAGCATATGTTTATCTCAGAATGTATGTCTTCAGGGCTGCCTGTTTCGCCACCGTCCTTTGTTTAAATCTTATTTAAGATTTTACTAATGTAATTGTGTTTGTTGGTGCCGAAGAAGAATTTTGTATTTTTCCTCTTTGTTGTTCAACGGCTACTTGATCTGATTACAACTCTTTCCATAGCTTTTTTAGGCGACAAGATTAGCTCATCATCCTTCCTACAAAGTCCTCTTCATTACCAAGTTTTTGTTTTGCTGCTTTAAAACGTCCTGTATCTTTAATTGGTTTGTTATCGTCGGCTTAACTGTTCACGTTTCTTTATTGATGTATACACAATTCTTTTTAAAAAATCAAATTTGTATAAATGAAAATATCCTTACAATTCCTTGTTAGACACATTCAATTTAATGTGTTTTACACATTTTCTGTTCCCTTCTCTCTGTCACATTCTACTTTCATGTAAAAATCAGAAGAACCGTGGAGACACCACTTGTGATTTTGCAACCAGCTTCCTCCACTCTTTACGGCCCTCCATCCTCCGTAGCAGATCGCTCACACCAAGGCCAGTCCACTCTCTGATGTTGTCTTCCCATCGTCTCCTCTGTCTGCCTCTTCATCTTCCTCCTTGTACTGTTCACTGCTAGACAGTCTTGGCCAGTCTAGATGTTCGTGTGACGTGCCTGTACCACTTTGTAATATATCACAGAGAAATTCACAAATCCTAATACAATTGAGAACTATCCTTATTTCGTCTACCCATGGTCACTAGAATGCCGTTATCATTGTTATTGTTATTGTTGCTGCTACGGCTACTGCTACTACTACTTCTACTACTACTACTACTACTACTACTACTACTACTACTACTACTACTACTACTACTACTACTACCACTACCACTACCACTACTACTACTACTACTACTACTACCACTACCACTACCACTACCACTACCACTACTACCACTACTACTACTACTACTACTACTACTACTACTACTACTACTACTACTACTACTACTACTACCACTACCACTACCACTACCACTACTACTACTACTACTACTACTACTACTACTCTTCCTTCTTCTGCTGTTTTTGTTATTGGGTTTTTGTAAACATTTTTGGTTGGTCGTTTTGCGATTGAGAATTACAGTAGTAATTGTAATTCTATTGTTATGCTATTGGTAGTACTGTGGCTGATGTTGTTGCTCTTGATGTTTGGTCATAATAATGACACAGTTGTTGGTGGTATGTCGTCATTTGTTGTTGTAGTTGTTGTTTCTTTCTTTTTTTGAGGAGTGAAGGAGCAGTGTATATGTAAAAAAAAAAGCCTGTGATCTATTTTGCAAATCCTTGAAATCCAAAGACACTATTGTTTACAACGCAAATTCGTTTAATCTTCTTCTTGTCTAAGATAATAAGAGAACCATCGACCAACATATTATGATAATGACATTTATGACAAGGATTTATCACTTCTTGTACTTTTTGCTTAAGTAGATAAAACAATAACAAACTTAACACAGACTTAAATAACATAGCTTTTACTTTTTATTTCTCGGCTAAAGCTCCCAAGTTCACCAATGGCGAGATTTTTGCGTATGCGACAATTTTTAACTCACCATTAAGGTATGGCTCCATTACATAATTCAGGAATAATACATATTACAGACTTAACACTCAACATCCATAAACTATTATAATTACACCAAAAATAAAACCCACCACTCAAAACATTATTTTCTTAATTTCAAGCTCAGTCTTGTCAACAACAACAACAAAAACAACAATAAAATGACTAAAAAAACAACCTTAACCAACAGCTAGCTATTCTTGAAATAAATGGATGCCACGTTCAGAATGGATGCCATTTATGGCCCTGGAACCTTCTAGACTCTACCTCTCACATCAAAGCTACCAAACCACAAACCCCGAAAAGGGAATTTAAGCCAAAAGACCACCACGAACGAAGAAAACGCCCCCCACAAAACAAAGGAGTTTAATGACAAGGGAGATGGGAGCTAGCGTGGAAACTGCCCTGACTGACAACCTTTGAAAACTAATGGCCATTGGGGAAGGAACAAGAAATTCGAATCGGATGCATAAGACGGGGGAAAAGGAGAGAGGAGAGAGAGAGAGGATAGAGAGAAGGAGAGAGAGGAGAGAGAGAGAGAAGAGAGAGAGAGAGAGAGAGAGAGAGAGAAGAGAGAGAGAGAGAGAGAGAGAGAGAGAAGAGAGAGAGAGGAGAGAGAGAGACAGAGACAGAGAAGAGAGGGGGAGAAAGAAGAGAGACAGAAAGAGAGAGAGGGAAGAGACAGACAGACAGACAGACAGACAGACAGACAGAGTGAGACATACATAGAGAGGAACAGAGAGGACGGAAGGCATACAGAGACGGGATAGCCTGGTGGTTAGAGTGTTGTGCATTGTGCTCATGATCTGCTGACCTGGGTTCGAATCTCGTTCAAGGGGGGCTTTTATCCCCGGAACTAACATTAGTACTGAGTCCATTCCCCCACTCCCACCCCCTCCATGCAAAAATTAGTCCTTCGGATGAGACTATAAACCGAGGTCTTGTGTGATTTCTCACGCAGAAAATCTTACACACGTTAAAACCCCATTTGCTTTTCAGGAGATTAGGCCATTGTGTGCCAGTGGGAACAGATGACACAATTAACAAACTGCATACACACGAAAAGCACAGTGCTTATTCCATTATGCTCGGGGACGGAATAGCCTAGTGGTCAGAACATTGCACTCGCAATTTGACGACCTGGGTTCGATTCCCCTCCAAGGAGATTTTTCTTTTGGAGTTAACATCAGTGCTGATTCCACTCTCCCCAAAAGTCCTTCGGATGAGACTTTAAACCGAGGCCCCGTGTGCAAACACACACAGAACATCTTGCGCACATCCTGTTCCACTTTTCGTAAGAGTAGGCCATCGTGTGCCGGTGGGAACAGATAACATTTACAAAACTGCATAAACACAGGGACTGGATGTAAAAAAGCACACGGGTGTTTATCCCATCATCCTCGATATAAAAGGAAAAAAATGAATACATAAATAAATCATGGAAATACAAGAATAGCGAAAGAAATAAGCAGGGACAGTGGCAGATGATAGAAATAGACTTAAAAGCAGACCAATCAAATAAAATTAGATTCTTTTATTTCTGTTGTGAAACACAGAGAGGGAGAGAGACAGAGAGAGAGAAAAGAGAGAGAGAGAGAGAGAGAGAGAGAGGAGAGAGAGAGAGAGAGAGAGAGAGAGAGAGAGAGAGAGAGAGAGAGAGAGAGAGAGAGAGATTTGATTTGATTTATTCTTTTATATCGAGGATAATGGAATAAGTACTCTTGAGAGAGAGAGAGAGAGAGAGAGAGAGGAGAGAGAGAGAGGAGAGGAGAGAGAGAGAGAGAGAGAGAGAGAGAGAGAGAGAGAGAGATTGATCAGGGGCCCAATTACATGGTTTTATTTTGTTCTTCGCTTATGACGGTATTCTTGCTCGGGCCTTTTGATGTGAAACGGGTAGAAATAGACGGTGACGACAACGTAATTAACGGTTTGTTTTTGTTGTTTGTGTTTTTTTTAGATTGTGTGTGTGTGTGTGTGTGTGTGTGTGTGTGTGTGTGTGTGAGTGTGTGTGTGTGTAAATGCGTTTGTGTGTGTGTAAATGTGTGTTTGTGTTTGTGTGTGTGTGTGTGTGTGTGTGTGTGTGTGTGTGTGTGTGTGTGTGTGTGAGTGTGAAAGAGTAAATGTGTTTGTGAAAGAGAGTAAATGTGTTTGTGTTTGTGTGTGTGTGTGTGTGTGTGTGTGTGTGTGTGTGTGTGTGTGTGTGTGTGTGTGTGTGTTTGTGTGTGTGAGTGAATGCGCATATGAGTGTGTAGGTATGTGTTTCTTGCGCAACGTTTGCGCGTGAGTTGCTTATTAAGAAATAAAAGTTTATGCGTGTCTACATGCATTTACATACATACTTTTTAAAAAATGACATTGTGTAATTTGTCACTCTCACTTTACACTTTCTTGAGGGTATTTCTTTTCGTCCCTCGGTTAGATATCTGTGGTTAACCAATGGCGAGATTTTGCAAATTCCACCGTTTTTACCCACCATGAAGGTAGCTGCATTTCGACCGGTGTGCATGCATTTTTAAAGTTCTGTCATTTGTTCCTACTGGCACCAAACTTTCCAAAAGGTGTAACGGGTTTTAACCAGTGCACAAATTGTTCTAATTGCGTTCCAACACAGGCCTTGGTTGATAGATTTATCCGAAAGACTTTTTGAAAAGTGGATTCAGAACTGATCTTAATCCCAGAGGAAAACAAAAACTGGTAACAGGTGCTTCCCTGTTGTTTGTTGGGTTTTTTTTTTTATCCTGGGCCATCACCACGAGTGTAACGCTTTAACCACTAGGCTATCCTGCCCCGTCCTTTATTTCTGAATGTGCAATCAATAAACGGAACTTTCTAGGAAGCCTCATAATTATCTATTTGTCTAAGAAGCCTCATAATTATCTATTTTGGTATTAAAGTAAACCAACAAAGCAATATTTTTTTTTTTTACAATATTTTGATAAAGACCACACACACACACACACACACACACACACACACACACACACACACACACACACACACACACACACACATACACACACACGCACACACACACACACACAAACACACACACACACAGATATACACACACACATATATGTATATATGTATATATATATATATATATATATATATATATATATGTATATATATTCAGCTTTTTGGTCATCAAAATGAGGTTCACTGGCCTCCATTAAAAGAGGAGAGAGAGAGAGAGAGAGAGAGAGAGAGAGAGAGAGAGAGAGAGAGAGAGAGAGAGAGAGGGGAGGAGACAGAGACAGACACACAGACACACAGACACACAGACAGACACACAGACACACAGACACACACACAGACACACAGACACACAGACAGACACACAGACAGACACACAGACAGACACACAGAC
>CM060334.1:39673063-39675563 GCA_030674155.1 Stramonita haemastoma | reverse complement strand
TCCTCTCCACAGCCGCTGAAAGTCCAGTAACTGGCATTTTAGTTTTACTGCTGCTCACAGAAAATGTACGCCCTGTCCGCTTCACTTCTCGTGACCCCCCCTCGAAAGCATAAAGAGAAGCAGGCAAGTGTTGTGTGTGAAAGTGACTGTATCCTCAGTGCCTCGAGTCTGCCTGACAAAGGAGTAGAACAGGGGAATATAGCATGTGTAGATACACATGGAATAGACCTACCAACAACACACACACAGGACATCAACACAAAAACATCAGTTAAGTTGCCATCATCGGTTGATTTAGAACCTCCCTGTATGTCTGATTGTAGTGACTGTGCTGATATGTGTGTTTTGCAGCCTGAGGTGAACGATGATAATATTGTTGGTCCATTCGACACAAGAAATGTCAAACAGTATGTGGCTACTCTAACTGATAGATCCGTACAGAAAAGGCTAAGAGACAGACAAAGAAATACACACTTTAGAAAATCCCTGCTACATCATTCAGACGGTGAAGATATTGTGACGTGTGAATCAGACAACATTGTGATCCAGTGCACATGCCAACTAGACACTGAGCCAGTATGTGTGTACTGGTTTGTCAAACAGCAAAGAGAAAAACATGCTAAAAGAGGAACGTGTCAAACTCGCCAGTTTGCAGAATGGGAAGCGAATCCAGAACACACTACACACGGAGACCCTATCGTGTGCTTCAACGGACTTAGCGACACTTAGAGAACTACTACAGCGGTTTCTTGGCTAGCCTAGACCTAAGGTTGTGTGTGTGACAAAGACTGGACGAAAGAAAGGCTCAGAATGCCGTAACATATCCGGACAGTAAAGAGTTTCCTGTCTCGATGTACATTACTAATCAATGCTGTGGTTTCCATGGCTTGGAGTAGCCTCGTGTGTCAGCTTAAAGCAATTATTGTTATCGTTATTCGGCAACCCCCTTCATGTATGGGCCAATGGCCTTTTTTCATGAGTAAACCTTTCGAGTTCGAGTTCTCTCTCTCTCTCTCTCTCTCTCTCTCTCTCTCTCTCTCTCTCTCTCTCTCTCTCTCTCTCTCTCTCTCTCTCTCTCTCTCTCTCTCTCTCTCTATCTCTCTCTCTCTCTTGAATGTCCTCGTTGACCTTCTTTGCCTCAAAGTCCTTTTTTTTTCTATTTTCCTTCACTTCTACTCTCATGACTTAACTTACATGCTTTCGGGGTTTCTATTCACTCAATTACACGGTTTAGCACAAAAATTACTTTGTGCAAAGGGGTCTATCCCTAGCAAACGCCCACCCCCCAATTTTGCCCTAAATCAGTGCACAGGGGGGGGGGGGGGGGGGGGGGGCTGGGCGTATGCTAGGGATTTTACAGTACTACTACTATTACTGCTGCTGCTGCTGCTGCTGCTACTACTACTACTACTACTACTACTACTACTACTACTACTACTACTACTACTACTACTACTACTACTACTACTACTACCGTAAAGTCCCTAGCATACACCCCCTCCCTTCCCTGTGCACTGGTTTAGGGTAAAATTGGGGGGTGGGCGTTTGCTAGGGATACACCCCTTTGCACAAAGTAACTTTTGTGCTCAACCCTGTAATTCAGTGAATACAAACCCCGAAAGCATGTAAGTTAAGTCGTGAGAGTAGAAGTGAAAGAAAATAGAAAAAAAAGGGACTTAGAGGCAAAAAAGGCCAACGAGAACATTGAAGAGAGAGAGAGAGAGAGAGAGAGAGAGAGAGAGAGAGAGAGAGAGAGAGAGAGAGAGAGAGAGAGAGAGAAAAAAAACTTTTGAAAACTTGTTTTATTCAAAGAGGGTAAGAGAGAGAGAGAGAGAGAGAGAGAGAGAGAGAGAGAGAGAGAGAGAGAGAGAGAGAGAGAGAGAGAGAGAGAGAGAGAGAGAGAGAGAGAGAACAAGAGGACTGGCTCTTGTGAAAACAACACGAGCATGATTTCTGTCATTCATTTATAAAGTCAAAAGAAAATCACCTCACCTTTGCACGGACAAACACTAAGAACACAATGCCGGGATAAAGAAACTTGATGAAATGTCCAAATGTCAACACCAATGAAGTCCTTTCTTTCTGTACAGGGGGAAAAAATTACACGATCGTCTTTGGAAATGAAACGTCAACTGAACTTGGATTTTGTCTTCAAAAGGCCCAATCTTTCGGAGAAAGAAAACCCCACAAAGTTAAAAAAGAAAAAGATACAGAAACTCGAAAAAACATGAGCAGCACTCATTAACACATGAACTCATCTTGCTAGCTGCCTAGCTGGGGTGAACAGGTTCAGTCTTGTTACCGGTACCGTACTTATTCCAGTCCCTCAAAGTCTGCATCGGCGTCGCTCTCATCCAGACTGTCGTCCTTCCTGGGCCCCGTCGTCCTCACTCTCAGCTCTTCTGGACCAGGTGCATTGCCATCAACACAGGGCAGGACAGCGCCCATCTCGTCCGCAAACCATTCCAGCACTTCGTCGTCCTCAGATCCATCCATGGCG
>CM060334.1:39650563-39663063 GCA_030674155.1 Stramonita haemastoma | reverse complement strand
CTTTTCTGAATTTGTTTGGCTAGAGTTTTGATGTTTAGTAATGGTGAGATTTTTTGGTGTGAAACTGTTTGTTTTTCCTCATCATTATGGTAGCCACAATCCGACCTCTGTCCCTCCCCCCTTACCAGATTTGACCCGTCTCTTTTTAAAAAAAATTTGGCCTAAATGCGTATCTTTGGTGTGGAAAATCATATATTTAGAATTGCTTTTCTTTATTCTTTGGCTAGAGCTTTGATGTTTAGTAATGGTGAGATTTTTATGTGTGAAGCTGTTTGTTTTTCCTCATTATTACGGTAGCCACTATCCGACGTCAAGGATAGTCATACAAAAACATTAAATAAAAATTGATGGTTAACACGCAGGAGAATGATTGACAAAATGATTGCGCATTGAACTATCCTGATTTTTACTGCAGTCATCTGCTCACTGATTTACACTTTCTTTTCCCCACTTTTCAGTAACACACACACATGCATACACACACAAACACACAAACACACATACATACATACACACATACACACACATTCACACGCACGCACGTACACACGTATACACACAGGGTGGAGAGAGAGAGAGAGAGAGAGAGAGAGAGAGAGAGAGAGAGAGAGAGAGAGAGAGAGAGAGAGAGAGAGAGAGAGAGAGAGAGAGAGAGAGAGATGAATGGATGAATGAATGAATGAATGAATGAATGAATGAATGAATTATCTTTATTTTTCAATGGTTATATAGTAAGTATTACATACTTTTTTCATCACAGAGAGAGAGACAGAGACAGACAGAGAGAAACAGAGAAGAAACAGACACAGAGAGAGAAACAGAGAGAGAGAAAGATAGAGGGACAGACAGACAGACAGACAGACAGACAGACAGACAGACAGACAGACACACACACACACACACACACACACACACACACACACACACACACACACACACACACACACACACAGATATACAGACTCAGACAAACACAACAAAAACACACAAACATATAAACACATACACACACTGACAAACAAACACACACACACACACAGACACACACACAAACAAATAAACAAACACACATACACAGCAATTGTGAAAGAACAATTCCGATAGCACCACCACCACGCCACCTTAATCACCAGTTCTCAACCCCTCCTTGACCATCCCTCATCAGAAACATCAGTCAGCGAAAATGACAAGCATCAGCCCGGGCAATAGGCAAACTGGACACCCCCATTACCTCCTACTATACCTAGCTAGCTGCCTCCAGACTGCTGGTCATTCCACTGACAGCACTAGCCCTGGCCCGCCAAATCAAAGCAGCTGCAAGGCTTTTCCTTCCACCCATCCTGACTAGGACTTCTGAGAAAACGGTGTAGGCTTGATTAAGGCTTGTACTCCTTCTAAGTTTTGACCTATTTCATTTTTTTGTATATGGTGAGAAAAGGGTGTAGGCTTTAAGGCTTGTACTCCTACAAGTTTTGAGCTGTTTTTTTTTTTTTTTTTTAAAGAATTAAAAATAAAGAATTTCAAAAAAGGTCAAAACAGTTTTGACCTACTTCTTTTTGTATGCTGAGGAAAGGGTGTAGGCTTTGAGGCTTGTACTCCTCGAAGTTTTGACCTTTTTATTTTCTTTTAAAGAATTAAAAAAAAAATAAAAGGTCAAAACAGTTTTGACCTACCTCTTTTTGTATGCTGAGAAAAGGGTGTAGGCTTTAAGTCTTGTACTCCTCTAAGTTTTGACTTTTTGATTTTTTTTAAAGATTAAAAAAAATGCATTTAAAAAAAAGGTCAAAACAGTTTTGACCTACCTCTTTTTTATGCTAAGAAAGGGGTGTAGGCTCAAGGCTTGTGCCCCTCTAAGTTTTGACCTACCTCTTTGTGTATGTTAGGAAAACGGTGTAGGCTTTAAGGCTTGTACCCCTCTAAGTGTTGACCTACCTCTTTTTGTATGTTAGGAAAACGGTGTAGGCTCATGGGTTGTTAGTACTCCTCTAAGTGTTGACCTATCTCTTTTTTGTATGCTACTCCTCTGAGTTTTGACCTGCCTCTCTTTTTGTATGTTAGGAAAACGGTGTAGGCTTTAAGGCTTGTACTCTTCTAAGTTTTGACCTGTATCTTTTTGTGTGTTAAGAAAAGGGTGTAGGCTTTAAGGCTTGTACTCTTCTAAGTTTTGACCTGTATCTTTTTGTGTGTTAAGAAAAGGGTGTAGGCTTTAAGGCTTGTACTAATCTCTAAGTTTTAACCTACCTCTTTTTGTATGTTAAGCCGCCGCTGTGGCCTAGTGGTTAGGGCGTTGTACTCGTAATCTAAAGGTTGCGGGTTCGATCCCAGCTATTCCGCTATGGCGTTGTGCCCTTGGAAAAGGCACTTTACGGCTATTTTCTCACCCCACCCAGGTGTAAAAGGGGTACCAACCTTGTGTTGGGGGTTAACCCTGCGATAGACTGGCGTCCTATCCAGGGGGAGTCTATGACTCTCAGTCGCTCAACACCACAGAAACCGGGATAAGCACCGGCCTGATGAGCCTTATGGCTCGGGACAGACTTTAACTTTAACTTCAGACTTTTGTATGTTAGGAGAACGGTGTAGGCTTAAGGCTTGTACATTTACAAAACTGCATACATACGGGGACTGGATGTAAAAAAGGCACAAGAGCGCTTATCCCATCATCCTCGATATAAAAGAATACTACTGATAAAAGAAGAAGAAGAAGAAGAAGAAGAAGAAGAAGAAGAAGAAGAAGAAGAAGAAGAAGAAGAAGAAGAATAATAGTAATAATGATAATAATAATAACAATAACAATAATAATAATAACTCACACAAAACAACCACAAACGCACAAAACACATACACACTTATAGACAGCAAAGAAAAACACAAAACCGTAACAGAGGAAACCACACAGACAAATAAGGTGAGACAGAAACAGAAACGAATGGACACGACACGACACGGCAGACACCATCAATCACTAAAGCAAGCCCCGCCACCATTTCTGCAGACAGAGAGAGAGAGAGAGAGAGAGAGAGAGAGAGAGAGAGAGAGAGAGAGAGAGAGAGAGAGAGAGAGAGAGAGAGAGAGAGAGAGAGACAGACAGACAGACAGACAGACAGACAGACAGAGACAGACAGACAGACAGACAGACAGACAGACAGACACAGACAGACACAGACAGACACAGAGACAGAGAGATATTTATTTATTTATTTATTTATTCTTTTATATCGAGGATAACAGAATAAGCAATAATGTGCTTTTTTTCATCCGGTCCCCGTGTGTATGCAGTTTTGTAAACATTGTCATCTGTTCCCACCGGCACACGATGGCCTACTCTTACGAAAAGCGGAACAGGATTTAACGTGTGCGCAAGATGTTCTGCGTGCGTTCGCACACGGGGCCTCGGTTTAAAGTCTCATCCGAAGGACTTTTGGGGAGAGTGGAGTCAGCACTGGTGTTAACTCCAGGAAGAAAATTTCCTCGACCGGACTCGAACCCGGGTCTTCAAATTGCGAGCGCAATGTTCTGACCACTAGGCTATCCGTCCCCCTAGATAGACAGAGAGAGCCAGAGAGAGCCAGA
Organism: Stramonita haemastoma; assembly: GCA_030674155.1. Lineage (NCBI taxonomy): Eukaryota > Metazoa > Mollusca > Gastropoda > Neogastropoda > Muricidae > Stramonita > Stramonita haemastoma. Next base: position 39,659,490 of record CM060334.1, on the reverse strand, counting down.
GAGACATAGAGACAGAGAGAAAGAGACAGACAGACAGAGATAGAGACACAGAGAGAGTGAGACAGACAGACAGACAGAGGCAGAGAGACAGACAGAGAGAGAGACAGAGACAGAGAGAAACAGAAACAGAGAGACAGACAGACAGAGACAGACAGACAGACAGACAGACAGACAGACAGACAGACAGACAGAGGGATAGAGAGACAGACAGACACAGACACAGACAAAGAAAGAATATTTAACGAGAAGTAAGGAGAACAAGCACACCCGTCCACCTCAAACTCAAACTTGGCCGGAAAAAAAATCGAAGTGTAACTCGTTTGTTATCCGGATTTCCCGGAACCACCTTGAAACATTACACAGCGGGAATAACTTCAGGCTCCTTCGCTCACTCTACACTCGCCATGTCCCTGTTTCAGCGTTGTTCCTGGGTGTTTTTTTCCAGGCATGTACTACATACCCTGTGTGATGAGTAGAATGATGAATGGAAGAATCCATCTGGGTGGTAAGGAGGGTGTTGACCTTGAGGAAATGATGACAACATTGGCAATAACAATAACAACAACATCAGAGGCTAGTCATTTCAGGTGGGTTTTTTTTTTTTTTTCAAAGATGGATATGTTATGAATGAGGAGTCAAGTAAAGATAGATAGATAGATAGATAGATAGATAGATAGATAGGTAGATAGGTAGATAGGTAGGTAGGCAGGTAGGTAGGTAGGTAGGTAGGTAGGTAGGTAGGTAGGTAGGTAGGTAGGTAGGTAGATAGATGGATAGATGGATAGATAGATGGATGGATGGATGGATGGATGGATGGATGGATGGATGGATGGATGGATGGATGGATGGATGGGGAGAGAGAGAGAGAGAGAGAGGGGGGGGAGGAGGGAGAGGGAGGGAACAAATTCCACTGAACGGGCTTCTCGGTGGTGACTCAAACCCGGAATTAATCCTGGGCCATCAAATTGTTAACCTAATGTTCCAGCCACTGGGCTATCCTGCATGCCCCTTAAAAAACATTTTATTGCAGGCTTTCATATTTTGCTCACATCAATAACTGACAATGCTTTTGACTTCGGCCATGATGTTTAGTTTATTCAAGCATTGACCATGGTGGATAAAACGTGAACAAAATAAACCGTTCAGGCACAAAGTTAGTGACAGTGCCGGTTGTATCAGATTCTTTGAAATATAGTAAAGTAAAGGTATCTTATAACCTGTGTGGTCGTAGGGGAGCGAGGCGTCAGAGACCTCAGCTTCTCTAGGGGCCAGCATGTTGAGGGTGGCGCCCATCTCCTTTCCCTCACTGCTTTACCTAAAGAGGGCAGGTACCCATTTACAGCTGAGGGAACCAGGGGAACAGTACTGTACCCAAGGCTCGCAAACGGTCACCCATCCAACTGGTAACCACGCTCGATGCTGCTTAACATCGGCTGGGGTAAAGCGAGCGCTCTGAGCACTGAGCTATCCCATCCCCACTTTGAAATATAGTGTTCCAATTAAGACTCTAGGATACTTTAAAGCGCACTTTGCCAAACACCAATTAGATGATTATCTGACTCTAAGATACTCTATTGAGGTATCACTGCCAGCTTCTTCGAGGTAAGTAAGTGCTGTTTCGCGTCTCTCTAACTGTAGTCTGTGAGTCTGTAACAGAAAAAACCATCTCTGGCACATGTTGTCATAACCGTAACTCTGTCAAGCCATCAGATAAGACATAGTATTTTTTGCCTGCCGTAAGACTACTAACAGCTCTGGCATATAATTACCTTATGACTGTTGAGATTGGCATCTAGTTGTTAAATACACTGGCATTCCGTAATGCCAACTAGGTAACCCCAAAATGATGGCTATTAAAGGCTTAGTCGTGGATCATTAAACCAAATTAACATCTCAATCATTTTTGAATTGCACGCTGTCACGACTCCTCCCCCCCCCCCCCCTTCTCACCAACTCCAACAATACCCACCTCCTCTCTTTCACAGCAGGGTCTATGAATCTATCTTTGTAAAAAAAAAACTAGACCACCTTCCCCTGCCCCCTGCAATGCGATATTATACCACCACCGGAATACACACACCAGGCTGCCAAAGATCATTCCTTGGACAACAATGGGGGCTTAGTCACGGATCGTGGACTGCAGATTGAGAAATCAATGACTTGGGGAAGTGATACTGTCCTAGCATTTCCCCTCCTAACGACAGTCATCCAGTATCAAGTGATGGATGAAGCAGATCTCCCCTCCCCTTCCCCACACCCATCTTTTTCATCGTCTGACGTATGGGGCTGTCACCATTCTCTAGCAGAATGACTAAGTGGGTGGCATGTGCTGGCTGCTCACTGTCACAGGGTCTCAACTATTGTTCATGTTCGAAGGAATAATATTGATACTAATAAAGAAAAAAAGTAAATAAATAATTGAAAATGTAGAGTGTAGAACGAGAAATACAGAATAGAGAACAAGAAATGCAGAATAAAGGACAAGAAATACAGACTAAAGAACAAGAAATACAAAAAACAACAAATACAGAATAAAAAACAACAAATACAGAATAAAAAAACAAGAAATACAGAATAAAAAACAACAAATACAGAATAAAGAACAAGAAATGCAAAATAAAGAACAAGAAATACAGAATAAAGAACAAGAAATACAGAATAAAAAACAAGAAATACAGAATAAAAAACAAGAAATGCAAAATAAAGAACAAGAAATACAGAATAAAGAACAAGAAATACAGAATAAAAAACAAGAAATACAGAATAAAAAACAAGAAATACAGAACACAGGACAAGAAATACAGAATAAAGAACAAGACATACAGAACGCAGGACAAGAAATACAGAATAAAGAACAAGAAATACAGAACACAGGACAAGAAATACAGAATAAAGAACAAGAAATACAGAACACAGGACAAGAAATACAGAAGAAAGAACAAGAAATACAGAATAAAGAACAAAAAATACAGAACACAGGACAAGAAATACAGAATAAAGAACAAGAAATACAGAACACAGGACAAGAAATACAGAATAAAGAACAAAAAATACAGAACACAGGACAAGAAATACAGAAGAAAGAACAAGAAATACAGAAGAAAGAACAAGAAATACAGAAGAAAGAACAAGAAATACAGAAGAAAGAACAAGAAATACAGAAGAAAGAACAAGAAATACAGAAGAAAGAACAAGAAATACAGAAGAAAGAACAAGAAATACAGAAGAACAAGAAATACAGAAGAACAAGAAATACAGAAGAACAAGAAATACAGAAGAAAGAACAAGAAATACAGAAGAAAGAACAAGAAATACAGAAGAAAGAACAAGGAATACAGAAGAAAGAAAAAGAACATGTCTATAAAAACAACAACAAAACCTCTTACAGTCACACCAACGAACTAGTAAAAAAACCCAACAACAACGTTTATAATTGAGTTGCTGCCCAATCCCCCCTCCTCACCCCCCCCCCCCCACCCCGACCCCAACCCCCCCCCCATCTCCTACACTCACACGCTGAAAAAGCGAACTACATCAGAATGATGATGGCAAACAGATGTGAGTTGCCTGACCACCTGAGCATGAAATGAAAAGGGCAGACAGCGTAATTACTTTGACAGAGGAGAAGAAAAGCTGGGATGCAACAGGCCTTCACCTGACGGTTTGGTCCTGCAGCCTTCAGCTGCTATACAGGTAAAGGACAGACTGAAGGGGAAAACAACAAGTTGAAGTTATTTAATCGTTTTATTATTTTTAATTTAACATAAATCCTTGAAGTCAGAATGCGGTTACTTTCGTGATGGGGCAGAGACGGTCTCATAAGGTAAAATCACACCAGTCATTGGTGAACCTTGGAACTATAGCTGAGGAAAAAAAAAACTCTGAGAAAAAGACGAAGTAGACGTTTTGACAAGATGCTGGTCTGATAATTATGTTTTTGCAACAGCAACAACAAACCTAAATAAAATCTGACTTCGTTGGGTCAGTCATAGTTTCACCACCTTCACGTTCACCTGTCCCGTAGTCCTGCGAACTGTGGAGGTCACCGCTAAAGATTTTGTAACCAGTTTCCTCCACTCCTCATGGCCCTCCGCCCTTCATAGAAGATCGCTCCATCTAAGGCCAGTCCACTCTCTGTTGTTGTCTTCCAATCGTTTTCACATGCGTACAAAAATATGGACATGATGAGGGAACGCATCACTTTGATCTTGAAGAGGATGGCAATGTTCTTGTCGTTCCAGAGGACTTTCAGTTTGGTCATTGCAGATGTGTCAGTCATAGTTTACCCATAAAAAAACCTAAACTAATAAATAAAAAACCCAAACCTTTTTCAATTAAAAAGAAAAAAAAACACAGTCAGAATTCTACTCCTGAAAAAAAGTGCATTCATTTTCTCACTTACATATCACTTTAAAAAAAATATCGAGTAGAATAAAGCCAAAAAAAACCCAACACATAGACATATCTTCAGCTGCATGAAAATGTCAGAACAGTTTAGATAATCCTCACATGTTGGCAAATATCGCAGCTGGAAGTAGGATAACATAATGCTGCTGAGGAGAGAAGCGAAATGTGAAGGGGTGAGATCGTGAGGCAAGCATCTGAGGATATCCACAAAAAATAAAACACAGACAGAAAAAAAGCAGATCGTTCAGAAACAGGGAGCGTTACAGATAAGGAGGAAAGAGAAGGGAAGATTTATTTATTTATTTATTCATTTATTTATTCTTTTATTTATTCTTTTATATCAAGGATAACGGAATAAGTATTCATGTGCTTTTTTTTCATCCGGTCGCCGTGTGTATGCATCTGTTCTCACCGGCATACAATGGCCTACTCTTACGAAAAGTGCAGTGGAACAGGATTTAACGTGTACGCAAGATGTTCTGTGTGCTTTCGCACACGGGGCTTCGGTTTACAGGAAGAAGACAAAAGAAGGAAGCGATAGAAATTGATTTGTATTGTATTGTATTGTGTTGTATTGTGTTGTGTTGTGTTGTGTTGTATTGTACTGTGTTGTGTTGTGTTGTGTTGCGTTGTGTTGTGTTGTGTTGTGTTGTGTTGTATTGCGTTGTGTTGTGTTGCGTTGCGTTGCATTGCGTTGCATTGCGTTGTATTGCATTGCATTGCATTTTATTGTATTGTATTGAAGTAAAGTCAAAAGCTCTTAAATCAACCCATGAGGGGCAATTACAATACTGACAGTCACCTTGATACGAATCGTAATCTCAAAAAACACAAGATAGCTACATTTCTTATTGTATTGTATTGTGTTGTATTGAATTGTATTGTATACCACTGTCAGTCACGGCCAGATTTTTATGCGTTAAATTCGTGCTGTTCTTCCCAGGGAGAGTGCGACGCCACAAAAGCAGCGCCACCCATTATTTTTTTTTGTTTTCCTGTTTGTATGTATTTGGTTTCCTATCAGAGTAGACTGTATTTTTTTCAAAATTGTGCCAGGGACAACTCTCTTGTAGCCATAGGTTCTGTTATATGTACTGAATGAGAATTACACACAATAGCTTGATTTATCGTCTCATCCGAAAGACTAGCACCCAAACCACCACTCAGGGTCTAGTGGAGGGGGGGGGGGGGTTTCTGGCACAAACGAGGATCAAACCACCACACACTTGAAACCTGGATTTTTCGCTTTCTAGGCAGGAGTGTTACGTCTAGACCACCGACCCACCGAAAAGATATATAGAAAAATAGTTACTGGTTCAGTTGTTTTTGCTGATATTATTATCAAGACTGTTGCTGCTGCTGCTGCTGCTGCTGCTGTTGCTGCTGTTGCTGCTTCTGCTGCTGTTTTGATGATGATGATGATGATGATGATGATGATGATGATGATGATGATGATGATGATGATGATGATGATGATGATGATGAAAAGAGCAGAACAAAACAAAGCACATAGTCTCTATAGTACTCTTGGACAATCTTTGCATCCAGATATATAGACGGCCAAATTTTTTTTCGTTTCTCCGCTCGAGGTCTAAGGCTCACAAATAGTGAATTTTTTTGCATATGCATTTTTTTTTCACTACTATTGTTGTAGCGGCATTCAGACTTGTCGGGCATGTCGAAACACGACTCCAGTATAGCGGGCATGCATTTGCTTAATGCTGTCATCTTTTCATAATCATGGGCACATAATGGCCTACAATCCCGAAAAGCAGAACTCTGTTTAACGTGTTCGCAGGATATTCTGCACGCGTTTGTACATAGAACCTCGGTTTATAGTCTCATCCAAAGGACTTTCGGGAGGGTGAAGTGGGTACTAGTGTTTACCCCCAGAAGAAAAATTCCCTTGAACTGATACCTCGGTGCTGACTCAAACACGGGCCAAGCTGTCAGATTGCGAGCTCAACAATGGGACGGGATAGCCTAGTGGTCAGAACATTGCGCTGGCAATTTAACGACCCGAGTTCGATTCCCGTTGGAGGGGATTTTTCCCCTGGAGTTAACATCAATGTTGACTCCACTCTCCCCAACAGTCTTTCGGATGAGACTGTAAACCGAGGCCCTGTGTGCGAATGCACGCAGAACATCTTGCGCACACGTTAAATCCTGTTCCGCTTTTTCGTAAGAGTAGGCCATTGTGTGCCGGTGGGAACAGATGACAAAATTGACAAAATTGCATACACACGGGGACTGGATGAAATAAAAGCACATGATTGCTCATCCCATTAACCTCGATATAAAAGAATAAAATGAATAAATAAATAAATAAATAAATAAATAAATAAATAAAACAACGCTCAAACTCACTAAGCTATACCGCTGGCTCTCCTAGCCTACAAGGATGCAAAGACAGGAAGGGCAGGGAAGAAGAAATGGGCAGGGAAGAAATCTGAAGGCTATTGCAACAGCCACCAGGCCACACATAACGCTGTGTGGCATTCCGCGCGGGCTATATAGCAGAGAGCCAACCCAAGCTAACAGGATCAGGAAAAAACGTGTTTTATGGCCAGGGTTCCCACATTGTCACAGCAGCACTCTCACAAAATAAGCTGTTTCTTCCCTAGGCGGTCGATGGGGAAAGAACACGATCATTAGTAATCCATGCTTTTTACACATTTCCCCTTTGCATGAACATGTAGTAGGCAGCAGGCATGCAAATGCAAAATGCATTTATTTTTATTCCCAGGCATAGAGTCATATTCCGTTTTTTATATCTATTTTTTTCTGTCTCTCTCTATCTGTCTGCCATACTGTCTATAATATCTCACTGCCATGTTCGACATAGTCACATACAGTCACAGGTAGACAGACAGACACATGCACGCACGCACGCACGCACGCACGCGCGCACGCACACACACACACACACACACACACAAACACAGCACACACTCACACACACGTTTGTCTTATATCATGTAATGTTAAGACGTTAAATTAAAGAAAACACATGCGCATACACACACAGACTCACCCTCTCTCTGTCTTTGTCTCTCTCTCACACACACCCACAAACATACACACATATATACATACACATATACAAACACACACACACACACACACACACACACACACACACACACACACACACACACACACACACACACACACACATAGCCTAGTGGCCAGAACATTGTGCTCGCAATTTGACGACCCGTGTTCTATTCCCATTGGAGGGGTTTTTCCCCTGGAGTTAACATCAGTACCGACTCCACTCTCCCCAAAAGTCTCTCGGATGAGATTGTAAACTGAGGCCCCGTGTATGACAGCAGCAGAACATCTTGTGCACACGTTAAATCATGTCCCGTTTTTTGTAAGAGTAGGCCATTGTGTGCCAGTGGGAACAGATGACAAAATTGACAAAACTGCATACACACGGGGACTGGATGAAATAAAAGCACATAATTGCTTATCACATTATCCTCGATATAAAAGAATAAAATAAATAAAAACATAAATAAATAAATAAATAAATAAATAAAATAAACAAACAAATAAATAAAACAAAACACTCAAACTCACTAAGCTATACCGCTCGCTCTCCTAGCCTACAAGGATGCAAAGACAGGAAGGGCAGGGAAGAAGAAATGGGCAGGGAAGAAATCTGAAGGCTATTGCAACAGCCACCAGGCCACACATAACGCTGTGTGGCATTCCGCGGGGCTATATAGCAGAGAGCCAGCCCAAGCTAACAGGATCAGGAAAAAACGTGTTTTATGGCCAGGGTTCCCACATTGTCACAGCAGCACTCTCACAAAAAAACCGTTTTTCTTCCCTAGGCGGTCACGGGAAAAGAACACGATCATTAGTAATCCATGCTTTTTACACGTTCCTCCTGTGCATGAACATGTAGTGGGCAGTAGGCATGTAAACGCATACTGCAATTATTATTATTCCCAGGCGTATAGTCATATTCAGTTTTTATATCTATTTTTTCTGTCTCTGTATTTGTCTGTCATACTGTGTATAATATCTCACTGCCATGTAGGACATAGTCACATACAGTCACAGACAGACAGACAGACAGACACATGCAACACACACGCACGCATACGCACACATACACACACGCACACCATAGGCACACACACTCACGCACATAACATTTGTCGTATATCACGTAGTGTGAAAGACTTAAATTAAGAAACAACACATACACACACAGTCTCACCCTTCTGTCTCTTCTCACACACACTCAAACACACACACACAACACACACACACACACACACACACACAAACACACACACATCAACTACACACTTCTCTCTCACACACACACTACAACACATCTACATCACAACACAGTACTGACATGCACACCACACATACACACAACACCACACTACCCGCGCGCGTGCGCTCCCTCGCGTGCGTGCACGCCGTACTTCGTATCACTGATTTGGAAACTAAAATGAAGACTACTACACACGCACATACACGACTTACCAATCACA
>CM060334.1:39608063-39620563 GCA_030674155.1 Stramonita haemastoma | reverse complement strand
GACAGACAGACAGGGAGACAGAGACAGACAGACAGACAGACAGGGAGACAGAGACAGACAGACAGACAGACAGACAGACAGGAGACAGAGACAGACAGAGACAGACGATTGACAGAGATAGAGAGCTAGTAAAACAGAAACGAGAGACAGAGATAGACAGATACAAAAAAAACACCACAGAGAGACAATCCTCTAGCAATTTCATTAAACAGAAATGCGTCCAATTTTATTTCACAGAGCAAAGACTAAGTTTCGGTCAGACAATTCATTTATCCAAATATTGACCTTCTCCAAAGTTTGAAGGCGCCACACGTCGCAAAAAGAGTAGGCCAGTTGCTTAGACTACGAGCCAGCTGGAGGTCTGATAAATTCCCAGAAGGAACAAACATTGACAATCGAATTAATCATTGAGAGAAAAAGGTGATAGGAAAAATGCCACAAGTGTACACACATACACACATACAGACCTCTTGCCCTGTGTGTGTGTGTGTGTGTGTGTGTGTGTGTGTGTGTGTGTGTGTGTGTGTGTGTGTGTGTGTGTGTGTGTGTGTGTGTGTGTGTGTGTGTGTGTGCTTACTGTCTGTCTGTCTGAAAAAAGTGATTCGTAAATGTTCTGAGACAGAGCACACAGTCTGTACAATTCATAGAATTTTCAAGTAAGCTTGGCCAAGAACGATTATATATAATAATATATATATATATATATTAATATATATATAGATATAGATATAGATATATAGATATATAGATATAGATATAGATATAGATATACACTACATACATACATACATACATACATACATACATACATACATACATACATACATACATACATACATACATACATATAGTGATGGGGCAGTAAGTAGATTACCTCCCATGCGATCAGAACCCTGTTGTAGCGTCGTGTTTCTAAATCGGGACACACCTGCGAAATGTGTGACGCTCTGTTTTGTTAGGTGGTGGTTGAAAATTGCGTCACATATTCACCGCCATTACGGTGAAATGGAGAATTCATGCAGCTTCATGTTAGAGGTCAGATCCAAGCTGTCTAGCTGTACTATGTAACTGTGGTTATGCGAAGATGGGACGTAATCAATGTCCACTCTGTTATATTATTTACATATATGTCTTAGTTATATAGATAGAAGAAGGTTTTTGTTTTTTTTACATACATAGATTGGACGTAATCAATGTCCACTCTGTTACAATATTTACAGATGTTTCTTAGTTATATAGATAAAAGAAGGGTTTTCTTATATATATATATATATATATATATATATATATATATATATATATATGACAAAGAAGAGAGATAAGGAAAAAAGACAGAAGAAGAGAAGATCAGAAGAAAGCAAGAAAATAAAATGAAGATTAAGAAAAAAAGAGGAATGCAGAGAAGGAGAAGAAGAAGAAGAAACACAGGAGGTAGAAAAACACCACCAGAAAAAAAAGAAGCAACTCATGATGAAAAAGTAGAAAAAAAAGGAGAAAGGAAAATGGTTGAGGAAGAATCTTGACAGCAAATCAAAAACGTAGAAAGCATTATTAACTTAAATCCAATAACCACAAAATAGAACCATACCAAAAAAAACCAAAAGAAAGCAGACCCACCAGAGAAAAAAACAAAAACAAAAAAAAAAACTAAACGAAAACCCACGACTGAAAACGCAGCACAAAGCCAGATCATTGATGATTTATTGCCTAATAAACACCAGCGTGTTTCTCAAAGTAAGCGGAACAGATGTGCATTGGCATATTAATCTCTCTCTCTCTCATTGATCGAAAGTGCCCCTCTTATTTTGAGCCCGTTCATCCCCAGCTATTGTTCCCTGTTAACTCCACCATAGTTACGGCACTACATTACTGTATAACCAGTTCGATACATGTCAAAGTCATTCGGATGAGACTGTAAACCGAGGCCCGTGTGCGAACGCGCGCAGAACATCTTGCGCACACGTTCAGACCCCGTTCCGCCTTTCATTGTAGGAGAGGATGACAAAATTATATTTAAAAAAACAGCATGCACACAGGTGTCGTGTTTAGACACCATCCCTGAGGAAAAATCGGGGTGTTGGAGTCCCAGGGCGGCTCGGGGCTATATAGGGCAATGTTCTGGTGGCTCCTGCGACGGTACTGGAACCATTCGTATCGGTCATTGCCTTTCCAATGGATCGTACCAGTGGCGTGGAGAGGGGGGTCTGCTGCATGGGTAACAGCTTGCCCTCTATTCTTACTTACCCAGGCTTTGCGCTCTAAAGACTAGAATGCAACTCCATAGTCTTCCGAGACTGATGGATGCCTACTACTACATGCCTAGGATATCACATAGTCTAATTAAAGTAATCAACATATACCATGGATTGATAAATTAATCTTTCCCATCAATCTAGACATTCTGAATAGGATCCCAACAGCGTTTAGATGTAGGAAAGAGCGTGTCTTTTTCACTTTAGGCCTCGTCGGAAGGGATTATGATGATGTCATCAATAATAACGATAATGGTAATGATAAATTAATGAAAGAAGAAGAAGAAGAAGAAGAAGAAGAAGAAGAAGAAGAAGAAGAAGAAGAACAACAACAACAACAACAACAACAACAACAACAACAACAACAACACAACAACAACAACAACAACAACAACAACAAAACGAACAACAGCAATGATGTTGTGGATGATTAAAAGTAACGATGAGGAAGTTAATGATGAGAACAATATGAAGAATAGTAACAGTAATAGCAAAACGTCACAGCCTTTGACAAGAAAAGACTTTTAAAAAACTGGTCCAGGGAATGCAGAAAACAAACCAAGAAAGCAGATAGATAGGTTATGAAGACAAATATATATATATATATATATATATATATATATATATATATATATATATATATATATATCATCATCATCATCATCATCATCATCATCATCATCATCATGGCTTGGCTTCGCGAACGAAGATTAAGGGCACTGTCCACGTCTGGTGCAGGCTCGCTGGTGGCTGTTCAGTCCAATGCGTGACAAACAAACCCGGCCGCAGCGGCTGCAGGGGAAAGTCGATTCTGGGGTTGATGTAGAGGGGACGCGGTTCTTCCTCCTCATTCGCCTCTCCTCAAGGGCTGCTCTGCGATTGTCCTCAAAGGAGGAGACCGACTGATACACAGTGTGTCGCCAGGCCTGCCGGTCAGCAGCAAGGACTGACCACTGGTTATGGTCTATGAGGCAGGCTGACATAGATTTCTTCAGAGAGTCTTTAAATCTCTTCTTTGGTGCGCCTCTGTAGCGGTGTCCGGTGGAAAGTTCACCGTAGAGAACCATCTTCGGTAGGCGATGGTCCTCCATTCTAGAGACATGCCCTGCCCAGCGTAGCTGCGTTCTCAGCAACATGGCTTCAATGCTGGTGATCCCTGCTTGCTCCAGCACCTCAGCATTCGTGGTAAAGTCGCTCCAGTGGATGTCGAGGATGGAGCGGAGACAGCGTTGGTGGAAGCGTTCCAGAATTCGCAGGTGGTGTCTGTATGTGACCCATGACTCAGAGCCGTACAGGAGGGTGGTCAGTACCACGGCTCTGTAGACACTGATCTTGGTGTTTTTCTTCAGGTGTTTGTTTTTCCAGACTCGGTGGAAGAGTCTGCCAAAAGCACTGTTTGCCTTTGCCAGTCTGTTGTCTACATCTTTATCAATCTTTGCGTCAGAGGAGATTGTACATCCCAGGTAGGTAAACTGCTGGACTGTCTTCAGTTCTGTCTCACCAATTGTAATGTGAGGTGGGTGGTACGCTACCTGAGGTGCGGGCTGGTAGAGAACCTCTGTCTTCTTCAGGCTGACTTCGAGTCCGAAGAGCTGGGCTGCCTCTGCAAAACAGGATGTTACATGCTGCAGGGCGGTTTCTGTGTGGGCTACAAGGGCAGCATCATCAGCAAAAAGTAGCTCCCAAATTTGTTGCTCCAGGGTTTTGGTGTGGGCCTGAAGACGCCGCAGGTTGAATAGGCTGCCATCTGTGCGGTAGCGTATGAAATCTCCGTCTTCGTTATCAAGATCTTCTGTGGCCCGCTGAAGCATCATGCTGAAGAAGATAGTGAAGAGGGTTGGTGCAAGAACGCAGCCCTGCTTCACCCCGTTTGTGATTGGGAAAGGCTCTGAGAGGTCGTTGCTGTTTCTGACCTGGCCACGCTGGTCTTCATGTAGCTGGATCACCATGTTGAGAAACTTTGGGGGCCAGCCAAGACGCTCCATGATCTGCCACAGGCCCTTCCTGCTTACAGTGTCAAATGCCTTGGTTAAATCAACGAAGGTGATGTACAGTCCCTTGTTCTGTTCGCGGCACTTTTCTTGAAGTTGTCTGAGCACGAAGACCATGTCAGTGGTACCCCTGTTAGCTCTGAAGCCGCACTGGCTCTCAGGGAGGTGGTGTTCTGCAACAGCAGTTACTAGTACAAGAACAAATTCTACTGTGACCTGCGCAGCCTAGTAAGAAACACCCCTGCAGACGACAAGGTCATTATCCTTCGGGATTTCAATGCTAGAGTTGGCCGAGATTCAGAAGCCTGGAAGGGAGTTCTGGGGAAACATGGAGTTGGGAATTGCAATGACAACGGGCGTCTCCTGCTAGAGTTCTGCACTGAACTGCAGTTAATAATAATAATAATAATAATAATAATAATAATAATAATAATAATAATAATAATAATAATAATAATAATAATAATAATACATGGAATTTGTATAGCGCTATCTCTTGTAAAAACAAATCAAAGCGCTTTCATTCGACCTACACAACACACAATCAACAACTATTTACAGTTTTAACAAATTCAAATATACACACACAACACGCACGCACGCATGCATGCAGCACGCCCGCGCGCACACACACCTACAAACATTAAGCACTTTGGCAGGTGGATGTTGAAGGCAGGGACAGGTAAGAGATGGAAGCGGAAGGAGAAAAACTTAGGTTTGAAATAAGTGTGTCTTGAGGTTGGATTTAAAAGCGTCATAAGTAGGCTTTTGCCGGAGGGAGAGAGGAAGGTCGTTCCAGATCGATGGACCAGAAACAGAGAAAGAGCGGCGGCCAACGGTAGATAGGTTGAATCTGGGTATTCTTAAAGACAAAGTATCTGCCGACGAGCGGAGGGAGTGAGAAGGTGTGTACAAGTGAAGACATTCACAGAGGTAGGAGGGTGCAGTGTTGTGGAGACATTTGTAACAGAGGGTATTGATCTTGTAGTTTACTCTCTGTGGTACGGGCAGCCAATGGAGAGATTGCAAGAGAGGGGTAATGTGCTCGGAATTTTTCTTTCTGAGGACCAGACGAGCTGCAGAGTTTTGTATACGTTGAAGGGAGTCCGCTGAAGTGAAAGCTGAGCTACAGTCCAACCTCCAGTCAAAGCTGGAAGTCGAGGACTGCCCCTCTGACCCCTGTCCAGAAACGCTCTGGACCCGCCTAAAAACTGCCATCCTGCAGACCTCTGCAGAGGTCTTGGGCTTTTCCACTAAGAAGAACAAGGACTGGTTCGACGAAAATGACCAGGACCCAGCGCCAGCTTAGAGTTATCCAAAACGAGTGGTGGACTAACCTCGCCCAGAAAACTCAGCTCTGCGCTGACACAGGTGACTACAGAGGCTTCTACGAAGCTTTGAAGGCAGTCTATGGACCCTCTCACCAAGTGTTGAGTCCTTTGCGCAGCACTGACGGCCAGGCACTCCTCACAGACAAGATGGGGGGGCGGATAGCCTAGTGGTCAGAACATTGCGCTGGCAATTTGAAGACCCGGGTTCGAGTCCGGTCGAGGAAATTTTCTTCCTGGAGTTAACATCAGTGCTGACTCCACTCTCCCCAAAAGTCCTTCGGATGAGACTTTAAACCGAGGCCCCGTGTGCGAACTCACGCAGAACATCTTGCGCACACGTTAAATCCTGTTCCGCTTTTCGTAAGAGTAGGCCATTGTGTGCCGGTGGGAACAGATGACAATATTTACAAAACTGCATGCACACGGGGACCGGATGAAAAAAAGCACATGATTGCTTATTCTGTTATCCTCGATATAAAAGAATAAAAGAATTTAAAAAAAAAAAGATGTCCATATATATATATATATATATATATATATATATATATATATATATATGTATATATATATATATATATATATATATATATATATATATATATATATATATATATATATATATATATACAAAACAAAGAGAGTTATGTGGAAAATGTGAAATTTCTGGCACAGCATTTCCAGAAGGTGCTAATGCTTTTTTTTTTTATTCTTTTATTTCTAAAAATAATGGAATCAGCACTCAATAAATTTCACATGTGCTTTTATACATCAAGTCGCCGTGTGTATGCAGTTTTGTGAATTTGTCATTTGTTTCCACTGGCACACAATGACCAACTTTTCCAAGACGTGGAGCAGGTTTTAACGTGTGCACAAGATGTTCTGCGTGCGTTCGCAAACAGGACCTTTGCATTTCTCTTTAATTGCAATTCTTCTGCTTCTTGTTCTTGTTCTTCTTGTTCTTGTTGTTGTTGTTGTTGTTGTTGTTGTTGTTCTTCTTCTTCTTCTTCTTCTTCTTCTTCTTCTTCTTCTTCTTCTTCTTCTTCTTCTTCTTCTTCTTCGCAAGTCTTCTTCGCAATTCTTCTTCGCAAGTCTTCTTCGCAATTCTTCTTCTTCTTCTTCTTCTTCTTCTTCTTCTTCTTCTTCTTCTTCTTCTTCTTCTTCTTCGCAATTCTTCTTCGCAATTCATCTTCGCAATTCTTCTTCTTCTTCGCAATTCTTCGCAATTCTTGTTCTTCGCAATTTTTCGTCGCAGTTCTTCTTCTTCGCAATTCTTCTTCTTCGCAATTCCTCTTCGCAACTCTTCTTTGCAATTCTTCTTCTTCTTTGCAATTCTTCTTCTTCGCAACTCTTCTTCTTCTTCTTCACAATTCTTCTTATTTTCGTACTTCGTCATTCTCTGTATTAACAGACACGGATATGTTGCTGTTTTTGTTATTGGTGTTGCTCTTGTTCTTCTTCTCCTGCAAAGTTGTGAAATGGTATTATCATATACAGTCAAATTGTTGATACAGTGTCTCACTCTCTAACATGCAAAACGGAATGAAAGCATTCTAGTTTTCATCATAGTGGGGGGGGGGGAAGAGTGGGGAATGGAAGAAATGTTTAGGATAGCACAACAATCCTTGTTGCATCACAGCAACGCGCAGTAGTAGATTCAGAGCGTTGCTTTAGGGATGAGAAACCTATTTTAGCGCTAGATGAATGATATATTTTTAAAAGGGGCAAGCCAAAAAAAAAAAATTCAAGCCAACAACCGCAAGAATGACGAATGACTTTTTCAGGAGCCAAGAGAACCAGGGAGAATCTCTGCTAACAAAACATGGAGACGGTAAACTGCTGGCACGGAAAAGCTTTTAGTGCTTTGAGAAACATGTTGCTCGTTTTAAACACTTCATGTTTTCTTCTTCTTCTTCTGAGAATGGGGCTTTAAAAAAAGTCCCGTGTGACAACTGTACGTGTCAAACAATCTTGAGCACACTGTAGAAAACTTATCCATATTTCGCATGAGGAGAGAAGGTCCCGTGTCACAACGTAAGTGTCAAACAATCTTGAGTACTCTGTAAAAAAACAAACTTATCCACATTTCGCACGAGGAGAGGAGGCCAGATTTATTTCAGGTTAGTAACGTATGGATACTATATGTGATGCTCCACCACAAAATGAGTCGCTTAGCACATTACCCAATTTTCCACTAGGAGCCATTGAAGTCAGGTTGGGTCAAGTTGTCGATTTTGAGCTTTTGATTGATTATTAAACTATATCCATGTAATGAAATATCAAGGCATACTTTTATTTTGTTTGCTTTTAAATGTGTTTTGAAAATACCCAAGCCCTCATTCTGACAGTCTGTTACGAGAATTCATTTGCTCGTTTCTCATTTTGTCACATCCTGCAGTCTATCATTTCAATTTGTAATGAGTTTGCACAGAATTGTCCGATTTCCAATATGTTTTTTGTGTTGAACAGCCCTTTTTTTGCAGATTAGTAACTTGTCAATAACTAAAAACTGACCTCTGCTGCAGTGAGACTCCGTATGTGATGGAGCGTCATATATCATATTCCATTCCATTTTGGGGCATAACATAAAACACTTCTCCATCCCAAAGACTGAATCCAACACGTATACATCAGTGAGATGAGTCTGGACATAGACATCAATAAAAAAAAAAAAAATAAAAAATAAAAAAAAACTTGACTCTCAACTTAAACTGCTGCATGGCTTTATCTCTGTTTCTGGTCTATCGATGTGAACTGACCTTCTCTCCCTTCGCCAAAAGCCTACGTGTGACACTTTTAAATCCAGCCTGAAGACATATTTAATCCAAAGCTAAGGCTTTCCTCTCCTCCTGTTTCATCTCGTATCTGTCCCCTGCCTGCAACAGCTGCAAATCCCAATCACCCTGCCAAAAGTGTGTAGCTTGTGTGTGTGTGTGTGTGTGTGTGTGTGTGTGTGTGTGTGTGTGTGTGTGTGTGTGTGTGTGTGTGTGTGTGTGTTTTGTGTGTGTGTGTGTGTGCGTGCGTGCGTGCGTGCGTGCGTGCGTGCGTGCGTGCGTGTGTGTGTGTGTGTGTGTGTGTGTGTGTGTGTGTGTGTGTGTGTGTGTGTGTGTGTGAAATCAAATTAAATCAAATCAGATTGTTATTTCCAGATGGTACATTGAATAAGCATCGATTTGCTTTTTTCAGCAAGCCATCTATCTAAAGAAAAGAACAAAAACAAAACAAAAAACTCCAACAAAAAACAACAACATGTGTGTGTGTCTGAGTATGTGTGTGTTTGTGTGTGTGTGCGTGTGTGTGTATGTGCGTGCGTGCGCGCGCGCGCGCGTGTGTGTAAGTGTGTGTGTACATTTGATTTTAAAACTATTGTTATTAGTTGCATGTGTAAAAACAGGTTGAATGCGTGCACTTTGGTTTGTTTGGGGTTTTTTTGTGCAAGATATAGCGCTATAATAAATTCCATAAACTAGTATTATCAGCCTCACATGTACACATACAGTACATAGAGAAAATGTTCATCTTCCTCTTCCCTCATATTTTACGTCATTTATCACTGAAATCAGACTTACGATAACACATTCTAGTTCTGTCAGTTCACGCACAAACGCTTCAGAATATACGTTTCATTTTTTAAAAAAAATAAAGTACATAACGCAACGTGATAACTATATGAGACAAGCACAAGGCTGTATATATATATATATCAGATACTTCAGAATAATGTATAGATTGGATAAAGTTATGTTGTTGCTGCTGTTTTCGGATATGATATATATATATATATATATATATATATATATATATATATATATATATATATATATATATATATATATATATATATATATATATATACCGTAAAATCCCTAGCATAAGCCCACCATCTAGCAAACGCCCACCCCCCACTTTGGGCGAAAAGTTGTGCACAGGGGTAACTACCTAGCAAACGCCCACCCTGCTTTTTTTCAAAGAGACTATGCTCACTTTCACTAGGATTTGTGCAGATTGTTCTAAAAGTCATCTTTTCCCCCTTCTTTACCTTTTGTCTTTCTTTCTTTTTTTCTTATTCTTTGTCCCCTCTCCCACCCATCCACAACAAAGTGAATTAAAATTACATCATGCTTTTTCCACTGACGTCTTTTTTCTGTCAGTCCCGTTCTGGTACTATGATGACGCTTCCTGATGGCTGGAAGTTGGTTCTTGAATCTCTCTGTGCCATTTTTGTAAAATGCCGAAGCGAAAGTCTTACACTGTTATGTTTCTTTCAAATTGGAAGCCCTCCAGTATGTGGATAACGAAGCAGGTGGGAATGTTTGGAGTGTGCCGTGAATTTTCTGTGGATAGGAAGAAGATCAGGGAATGGAGTGAAAACAGAGATAGACTTGAACAGCAGTACGGTAAAGACAAACAAAAACGGAAACTGTCAAAAGGACCAGCAGTTAGATCTGAACATGTCGACCAAGGTGTGCTGCATTATCTGGAAGATGAAAGATCTGAAGGCAGGGTATTGCGAAAGAAGGACCTACAACGGAAAGCCATGGAACTCGTTAGCCTTCTTTGCCTCAAAGTCCCTTTTTTTCTATTTTCCTTCACTTCTACTCACACAGCCTAACTTAGTCTACATGTTTTCAGGGTTTGTATTTACTCAATTACATGGTTGAGCACAAAAATTACTTTTTGCAAAGGGGTCTATCCCTAGCAAACGCCCACCCCTCAATTTTGCCCTAAATCAGTGCACAGGGGGGGGGGGGGGGGGGGGCGTATGCTAGGGATTTTACGATATATATATATATATATATATATATATATATATATATTATAACATGAAATATTGCTGCGGTGTTAGTGTCACTGTTTGTAACAAGCTGTTCGTAGGCTTTGTTTAGCAGGGGGTAGGTATTTTACACACTCTTCAGATGATATGGATGACAAAAAGAGAAACACATGTCACCAGTACATTGAGTTAGTTAACTATCAAAGGCTTCTTATGTTATTGATATATATAATATATATATATATATATATATATATTATATATATATATATATATATATATATATATATATATATATGAGAGAGAGAGGGGGGGGGGGAGAACACTGAACACTAAACACTGAAGAGAGAGAGAGAGAGAGAGAGAGAGAGAGAGAGAGAGAGAGAGAGAGAGAGAGAGAGAGAGAGAGAGAGAGAGAGAGACAGACAGACAGACAGACAGACAGACAGACAGACAGACAGACAGACAGACAGACAGACAGACTGCAGAGAAAGACAGACAGACAGACATATATACAAAGGCAGAAAGACAGACAGAGACAGACAGATAGAGAACTACAAGTCACCAACAACAATCAGATAATATCTGAATTGCGCTTACACTAATCCTGTGGCTAAATCTCCATAAATAACACGTCTGCAAGGAAGCACTAAAACATCTAGCTTGGATAATGATTGTTTTGAAGACCAGACACGACACATGTCAAGTATACGTTAGAACCTAACCTCAGAACAAATGTGACGCTCCATTTTGTCATTTCCTGCAGTTTATCACTTCAAAATGTAATAACTTTTGAGAAAATGGTCCGATTTTTAATCTGTTTTTTGTATTTTATAGCTTTTTCCTTGCATATTAATAACATTACAATAAATAAAAATTAACATATGGTGCTATCTGACTAATGTGGTGGAGCGTCACAAATGGGTTATATTAGCACTGACCGCTCGGCTCCACAATGGCTGGTTGCTTCCCTGTGGCATAACACCAGTGCACCACGTACTAAATCATGGCTTTTTCATAACCTTCAGGAATCTTTGGCATCACAAGACAGACCTGATAGAGTTTATGCACCAGCCACCACCCCCACGGGGACAGGGATAGCTCAGTGGTACAGTCAGAGCACTCGCTTTCCCCAAGCTAAGGTTAAGCAGCATTGAGCGTGGTTACCAAGTGGATAGGTGACCGTTTTTCGCGCCTTGGCTTCAGTACAGTCCCCCCCCCCCCCCCCCAGTTCACCCAGCTGTGAATGGGTACCTGCCCTCTATTAGGGTCAGGGAAGGTAAAGCAGAGAGGGAGAGGAGATGGGCGCCACCGCCCTCAATATGCTGGCCCCTAGAGAAGCTGAGGTCTTTGATGCCTCCGTCCCCTTCGACCACACGGGTTATGGGACACCTTTACCTTTACCTTCCTCTTCTGCTTCTTCTTGTCTTCCTCTTCCTCCCCTCCTTTTCCTCCTCCTCCTTCCTCTTCCTCCCCCCCTCCTCCCTCCTTTTCCTCCTCCTCCTCCTCCCTCCTCCTCCTCCCTCCTCCTCCTCCTTCCTCCTCCTCCTCCTCCTCCTCCTCCTACTCATTCTTTTTCCATTCGCTACCTTGAGAGTCATCGAGACACTCCATATATCTAGAAGAGTGGTAAACTGATTCCTCTCTCTTTAATGGTTGTGTGGCAAAGCCTGGGTCCCACATAATCGTTTGCCTGTTTTTTTCTGCAAGATTGAAAAACAAAACTAGCCGTTTAGATTTATTTGTTATTGTCACTATTATCAGTGATTTTGTTGTTGGTGTTGTTGCTATTGTTGTTGTTACAGTTGTTTTTGCTGCTGTTTGTTATTGTTGTTGTTACTGTTGTTGTTGGTATTGTTCCTGTTGTTGTTGTTACCGATGCTGTTGTTGTTGTTGATCTTGTTATTATTGTTGTTGTTACTGTTGCTGCTGTTGTTGTTTACTCATGTTCTTCTACCTCAACATTTCCATAGAGAACTGTCTGAGAGAGACCTTTGTTTTTTTATCAAGACAGCTTTTTTTTCGTGACTGGTATCTGCATGCCATCGTTTTATATATATATATATATATATATATATATATATATATATATATATATATATATATATTTATTTATATTTATATATATAACACATAGCAAAAGTAAAACAACCAG
>CM060334.1:39588063-39595563 GCA_030674155.1 Stramonita haemastoma | reverse complement strand
GTATATGTGTGCGTGCGTGCGTGCGTGCATGTGTGTGTGTCTGTGTGTGCGTGCGCATATGTGTGCGTTTATATGTGTGCATATGTGTGCATGCGTGCGTGCGTCCGTGCGTGTTGTGTGTATGCGTGTGTGTGTAATTGTGCGTGCGTGCGTACGTGCGTGCGTGCGTGTGTGTGTGTTGTGTGTGTGTATGTGTGTTTCAGTACCGCAACCTTTCCCAGTAGAACCGCAAGCACGCAGTTAACATCAATGTATCCCCAGAAAAAAAATTACTGTATTCATCAAAAATATTTCTGTACTCCTAGCAACAAGTTAAACAAAAGCAACAAACAAGAAGCTGTATGAGTTATTTGTCACGAGACCGAAAAAAAGCAATATGTTTAAATCAAATAAATTCAACACAATGTTTTGGGGTTTGGGTTTTTTGTTGGGTTTGTTTTTCTTCTTTATTTTGTGGGGAGGGGGGGGGGGGGGGGGTGGGGGGGTTGCAGCTTTCAAGGCTACTTTCAAAAATTGACACAGAAAAAGCAAAAGTCGATCAAAATAATGTAAAAGCTATCGAACACACCACACACACACACACACACACACACACACACACACACACACACACACACACACACACACACACCCCACCACACACACACACACACATGCGCGCGCGCGTGCACGCACATGCACGCACGCACGCGCACACACACACACCACACACACACACACACACACAACACACACACACACACACACACACACACACACACACGTGTTCTCGCAAACGATGAATAAAAAAGATTGCTCAAGGCAACATGCGTAATACGTGATTTAAACCCAGCTTTAGAGAGAAATCTGACATTATGAAATAGGTCTACAGAACCCGTGGCTGCCTCAAAAAGAAGATCAACAATCGAAACTGCTAACTAAGAGGAAACAAGAATATTCTCCAAGACCAAACTATGGCAAAAAACTCTATCCTCTAAGCTTAAGACCAAACGAAGTAACACGAGCTAGAAGATTATCCGAGAGCAAACAAAGAGAGAAAACAAGAAGATCGTCTAAGAGCAAACACAGGAGAAAAAACAAAAAAGATCCTGCAAGACCAAACACACAGAGAAAAACAAGAAGATTCTCCAAGATTAAACAAAGAGTAAAACTTAAGAAGAGCCTCTAAAAGAGAGAGAGAAAAAAAAGCAGTAAAGCAAGAGGATCAATTTCGAAGCAAATAAAGAAAAATCAGGAAGGTTTTCAGAAGCAAACAAAGACAAAAACAAGATTCTCAAAAAAACGAACAAAGAGGACAAAAAACCCCAAGAGGATTTTCTAAGAGCAAAACAATAGAAAAGCTAGAACATTTTTCGTGAGCAAAACACAGAGGAAAACAAGAAGTTTACCCACCCCCACCCCCATCCACATACTCTCCTCCTCCACCCACTCTCCTCCTCCACCCACCCACCCACCAAGACAACAGGCCATGATGTTTGACTTTTGTATTTCAGGTTTCTGGGTACATTAAAAACACGTTGGTGTTGTTATTATTGTTGTTATTCTTGTGTAGCTGTTACTCTTTTAAGACCTGATAACTATTGTATGCACTACTAATAATTAACTGTGTTGTGTTTGAATGAGAATTGATTTGGCTTGGTTGGTTGGTTGTTTTAGGTTTGTTGGTGTTGCTGTTGTTGTTTTGGTTGTTTTTTTTTCTTGCTGTAAGAAGGTTTTCCCAACCGCCTCTAACAGTTTATTTATTTATTTATTTTATTTATTTATTTATTTATTTATTCTTTTATATCGAGGATAATGGAATAAGCATTCTTGTGCTTTTTTACATCCTGTCCCCGTGTGTATGCAGTTTTGTAAATGTCATCTGTTCCCACCGGCACACGATGGCCTACTCTTACGAAAGGCGGAACAGGATTTAACGTGTACGCAAGATGCACTGCGTGCGTTCGCACACGGGGCCTCGGTTTATAGTCTCATCAGGACTTTCGGGGAGAGTGGAGCCGGCACTGATGTTAACTCCAGGAGAAAAATCCCCTCGACCGGGAATCGAACCTGGGTCTTCAAATTGCCAGCGAGAGAGAGAGAGAGAGAGAGAGAGGAGAGAGAGGAGAGAGAGAGAGAGAGAGAGAGAGAGAGAGAGAGAGAGAGAGAGAGAGAGAGAGAGAGAGAGAGAGAAGACAAGACAAGACAAATTCTTTTATTCGAGGATAATAGATAAGCACTCATGTGCTTTTTTACATCCGGTCCCCGCCCTTTTCAGGGATAACATCAAGATAAAAAGATACTAAACAGTAAACCTATATGCAGTACCAAACAACATAAAGGAATAAGAACATTATATATAATAAGGTAATAAAAATGCACTCATTCAGAAGACGAAAATCAGAAGTCACAATAAAATGATTTTGATTTTTATGACCATAAATGCATAATCATAAGATTCAGGTACTAGAATATGTATGTCCTAATATATATGCCTTATATAGCGGAGAGAGAGGAGAGAGAGAGAGAGAGAGAGAGAGAGAGAGAGAGAGAGAGAGAGAGAGAGAGAGAGAGAGAGAGAGAGAGAGAGAGAGAGAGAGAGCGAGCAAGAGCAAATAATGCTGCCAAACTGTCCGCTACACACTTACTTTCCTTGCAGTGGTAGAGAGAAGTGGTATGCACATAGTTCACCCACCCTCTCCTAACTATACCTACCTACTTACCTACCTGTGCCTTCAGGGTAGGTCTTGTGCTGCTGTCTGAAGTGTGATTGCTTTTGCATGTGCTTCACTAGACTGCGTGCAGCCAGGGAAACAGTTTCCTTCAATACGTATTTTTTAATATCTTCTCTCTACGAGTGTGTGTGGGGGGGAGGGGAGGGGAGGGGTGTACGTGTGTGTGTGTGTGTGTGTGTGTGTGTGTAACAAAGTGGACTATGGCCCATGTGATGTCCCATCTCTGCACAGCTTCTCGTGTGGGTACAGCTAGCCAGTTAGGATGCGACCTCCAAACAGTGGTTTGCATAAATTCTACCCTTCATCATCAAAGCAAAGAGTATGCAATGGAGGGCTTTCGACCACCACCCAAGGAAACAGAGCATCGCGCAATTCGCAGGTGTGTCCACATTTAGTAATACAACGCTGCGACAGGGCTCACACACACACACACACACACACACACACACACACACACACACACACACACACACACACACACACACACACACACACACACACACATATATATATATATATATATATATATATATATAATATACATATACATATATAATAATTATATATATACACATATACATATATCTGTACGTGTGTCTGTACACACGCATATGTGCGTAAGTGTGCATATGTATATGTATGTAATAATATACACATCTAAACGCACGCACTTGAACCCTCAAGGAAGACACAGGAGAGGGAATCATCGGCGCAATCAGCAACAGCGCTCTGTCACTGTCAGATAGAACCCCAATGTCCACCCACTGACCGTATGCAGTGATACCTACTGAGGGCCGGAGAAGAGGACTCTCCCATCTAGTAGACAATCTGGTCAGTAAGAGAGCTTCTCTACCTACTGATGGCCAGAGAAGAGGACATTCCCATCTCGTGGACAATCTGGACGGACAGTCAGGGAACTAGGGAACTTCCCTGTGGAACAGTGGGAAAAGAGGTAGCAATTGTAAGGACTGACTGCTTTGTAGATATGGTCAGGCATATATCGTTTCTTTTGTGTGTGAATGAATGAAGGAAGGAAGGAAGGAAGGAAGGAAAGAAGGAAGGAAGGAAGGAAAGAAGGAAGGATGGAAGTGTTAGTGTGTGTGGTGTGTGTGTGCGCGCGCGCGCGCGCGCGCGCGCGTGTGTTGTGTGTGTGTGTGTGTGTGTGTGTGTGTGTGTGTGTGTGTGTGTGTGTTGTGTGTGTGTGTGTGTGTGTAAGATGTGTGTGTGTGTGTGTGTTAGTGTGTGTGTGTGTGTGTGTGTGTGTGTGTGTGTGTGTGTGTGTGTGTTCGCTTTCACGTCTATCCAATAAACATTGATATTAGACAGTCTCTCTCTCTCTCTCTCTCTCTCTCTCTCTCTCTCTCTCTCTCTCTCTCTCTCTCTCTCTCTCTCTCTCTCTCTCTCTCTCTCTCTCTCTCTCTCTCTCTCTCTATGTATATATATATATATATATATATATATATATATGTATGTATGTATGTATGTATGTATGTATGTATGTATGTATGTATGTATGTATGTATGTATGTATATGTATATGCATATATGTGTGTGTGCGTGCACGCGTGTGTGTGTGCGTGCGTGCTTGCGTGTGTGTGTGTGTGTGTGCATGCGTGTGTGTGTGTGTTGTTTTCATTTTCAAGTCTATCCGCTAATAAGTGATATTAGTGTATGTGCGCGCATGCGTGTGCGTATGTACGCCTACGTGCATGCATGCTTACGCGCTTGTGTGTGTGCGCGCGCGCGTGCGCACGTGCATACACACATGCACTAAATTTGTATTCCTGATATGAGCAGACAGCCAAGGGAAATTCTATCAGCATACAATACAACCCGAACGAACGAACGAAGACTGGAGAACATCTAGAAGCAATCAACTGGGCACCACTCCCTCAGTGTAACCCCCACCCCCCACTCCCTCCCTCACACCAACGGTCAGTGAATCACCCCAGAGAGCGCCGGGGAGGGGCAGCATCAGTCCAGTCCAATTGCTACATCATCCACACACCATCATCATCACACTGCATGCACCTGTGCCCGGCCCCAAGTTTCTTGACCACTGGTCACTCACTCTGTGTAGTTTTATTTATTTATTATTTTATATCGAGGATAATGGGATAAGCACTCTTGTGCTTTTTTACATCCAGTCCCCGTGTGTATGCAGTTTTGTGAATGTCATCTGTTCCCACCGGCACACGATGGCCTATCCTTACGAAAAGCGGAACGGGATTTAACGTGTGCGCAAGATGTTCTGCGTGCGTTCACACACGGGGCCTCGGTTTATAGTCTCATCCGGAGGACTTTTGGGGAGAGTGGAGTCAGTCAGGGAGAGAGAGTCATTAAAAAACAATACTGGTAGATAGCGAGTTGTTCTGGGTGTTTTCATATATACAGTTAAGTCTCGTGAGGGGTAGGAAAGTTTTTTTCTGATGGAAAAAACATCCCGTATTGGGGATGATGGATTTGTCTTCTTCTCCTCCTTTTTCTTCCTCTTTCTCTTCCTCTTCTTCCTCGCCTCGTCGTCCTCTTCCTCCTCCTCTTCCTCCCCCTTCTTCTTCTTCTTCTTCTTCTTCTTCTTCTTCTTCTTCTTCTTCTTCTTCTTCCCTTCTTCTTCTTCTTCTTCTTAACAATAACAACACCTGAATCAACTAAAAAAAACAGGGTCTTCAAACTTCCATCATGATAAATCCGTCTCTCAGGATCCAGAAAGAAAAAATAAATATACACAACAGGTTCCTTCGAAAAGCGCACTACGCAACAATTTCATAGAAGAACAATGGGAGACGCAAATCATTGCACATGGAATGATGTATAGGGCTTGGTGTCCAAATACTAATACCTTCTCAGCTGCAGATATTTTACCATGATTAGTTTTGGGGCTTGCATAAAGAAGGACTCAAACTCAGAGGCTGGCTCGTGGCGAACACTGAAATGGGCAGAGACGTGTGTGTGTGTGTGTGTGTGTTGTGTGTGTGTGTGTGTGTGTGTGTGTGTGTGTGTGTGTGTGTGTGTGTGTGTGTGTGTGTGTGTGTGTGTGTGTGTGTTGTTGTATGTGTGTCGTGTGTGTGTTGTGTGTGTGTGTGTGTGTGTGTGTGTGTGTGTGTGTGTGTGTGTGTGTGTGTGTGTGTGTGGATGTGTGTGTGTGTGCGTGCGTACGTGCGTGGTGTGTGTGGTGTGGTGTGTGTGTGTGTGTGTGTGTGTGTGTGTGTGTGTGTGTGTGTGGTGTGTGTGTGTGTGTGTGATGTGTGTGGATGTGTGTGTATGTGTGTGTATGTGTGTGTGCGTGCGTGTTTTTTTAAATTATTTTTATTATATTCTTTTATATCCAGGATAATGGGATAAGCACACACTTACACACGTGTGTGTGTGTGTGTGTGTGTGTGTGGTGTGTGCGTGCGTGCGTGCGTGCGTGCGTGCATGCGTGCGTGCGTGCGTGCGCGTGCGTGTGTGGGTGGGTGGGTGGGTGGTTACAGGTGTAAAATTTGTTTATGTTAATTTATTTATTCTTTCATTTCAAGGAAATTGGAATAAGCATTCATAGGCTTCTCACTAAAGTGCGTGCGTGAGTGCGTTTCTGTGTGTGTGTGTGTGTGTGTGTGTGTGTGTGTGTGTGTGTGTGTGTGTGTGTGTGTGTGTGTGTGTGTGTGTGTGTGTGTGTGTGTGTGTGTGTCTCTCTCTCTCTCTCTCTCTCTCTCTCTCTCTCTCTCTCTCTCTCTCTCTCTCTCTCTCTCTCTCTCTCTCTCTCTCTTTCTGTATGTATGTGTGTATGTATGTGTGGTTGTGTATGTGTGTGTGTGTGTGTGCGTGCGTGCGTGCAAGCGTGAAAGCGCATGCAATCGTGTGCGCGTTGTGTGTGTTTGTTTGGAACATGACAATGAAGCATTTTGTGTTGCACAATGAAATCACACTTGACAAGCGGCAGCGGAAATGATGTTGATGACAGCACTTTTGAGTTATATGCCCTTGTTGTGGTGATGGGTATCATTTCTCTTCTGTGTATTGTGTCTCTCGGAAGTTTTTTTTTAATATTTAATTTTGTTCTTGTGGTTGTGGAGAGAGTTGAGGGGAAGGGGGGGGGGGGGGGGGGGGGGTAAAGGTTCCTTGTAGTCTTTGTTCTTTTTCTTTTGTAATGGTGTTTGGGTCTGTTGTCCACCTACTTCTCCTCTTACTTCTTCTTCTTCACTTTTCATTTTTTGTGTTTTTGCTGTTGTTGTTGTTGTTGTTGTTTCTTTTTTTTTTCTTCTTCTTCCTCTTGTTCTTTCTGTTCTTGTTGTTGTTGTTGTTGTTGTTGTTGTTGTTGTTGTTCTTCTTCTTCTTCTTCTTCTTCTTCTTCTTCTTCTTCTTCTTCTTCTTCTTCTTCTTCCTCGCAATTCTTCTTCTTCTTCGCAATTCTTCTTCTTCGCAATTCTTCTTCTTCGTCTTCTTCTTCTTCTGTCTTTTTTTTCTTTCTTTCTTTCTTTCTTCCTTCGTCCCTTTCTTTTTTTGTTCTTTCTTTCTTTCTTTCTTTTTTTTTCTTTCTCTTATTCTTTTCTTTCTGTCTTATTTTCGTTCTTTCTTTCTCTCATTCTTTTCTTTCTTTCTCTCTTTTTTTCTTTCTTTTCTTTCTTTTCTTTGATTTTGGACTCCTTCTCCTTCTTCTTCTTCTTCTTCTTCTTCTTCTTCTTCTTCTTCTTCTTCTTCTTCTTCTTCTTCTTCTTCTTCTTCTATGTCTTTGTTCCCTTGCTTTATTACTTAGGGTAGACTACTTGCCCTTTTAGTTTCGTTTCAAAACACACCCATTGCACAG
>CM060334.1:39580563-39583063 GCA_030674155.1 Stramonita haemastoma | reverse complement strand
GTAGACAGTTACTTAGTACAAACAAGGAATAACTATACTAATTAGTATGGTCATGCTATCACTTATCATAATTTGTGGCCTGCCGGGTACCTTAGTAACAGGCCGTCCTTAATATGTACGCACCCAAGGCATATATATATATCTGTCTTGATTTTTGTTGTTGTTTGTTTTTCCCCATGCTGCACATTGACGAGTCTCTTGCCATAATTGATTCTGCATCAGGGCAGGCATGTATGTTTTACGGACACTCGGGTATACTTGGGTGCTTGGTGTATGTAGCTGTAGGGTGTACATGTATGCCCTGATATGCATGATTGATCCTGCTGTATGTATATATGTATGTTAGCATAATGTATGTACGGATGTATGTATGTATGTATGTATGTATGTATGTATGTATGTATGTATGTATGTATGTATGTATGTATGTATGTATGTTATGTATGTATGTGTGTATGTGTGTGTATGTAGGTATGGGTGTATTATGTACTATACCTATGCATATATGCAAAACTTTGGATGTAAATAAGATTATTGGTATTATACTAACCTGTTTGTATGTTTGGTAGTTTTGTTTGTTTTGTTCCCCTTAGTGACCATGTTTCTGCATACAATAACTATAGGATTCAGAAAAGGGGGATGTTGGTAACGATGATAGTAGTCTTGTTTTGTTCTTATGACTTTCTAGGATGTTTTGGTGTCTTCCTTGTTGTAATTGGTGGTAATAATTTGTGTGCATGTGAGGTGTGCTTCTGAATTGCTTTTTGTACCCTATTTGAAAAATTAAAAAATATTATATAAAAAAAAATTAAAAAAAAAAAGTAAAACAACTGCAAACTCAAAAAAAAAAAAAAAAGGTAGGTAGGTAGGTAGGTAGGTAGGTAGGTAGGTAGGTAGGTAGGTAGGTAGGTAGGTAGGTAGGTAGGTAGAGATACAGGCGTGTACAGTGGATCGGTGGTCTAGAAGTAACACGCTGTCTAGAAAAAGAAAAGTCTGTGTCGGAGTGTGTGATGGGTCGAATCCCGTTTGGGCCCGAACCTTTTCCCCCATTTATTAGACCATGAGTGGTGGTCTGGGCGCTAGTAGCACACACGCACGCACGCACAGACACACACACACACACACACACACACACACACACACACACACACACACACACACACACACACACACACACACACACAAACACAAACAACACAAACATGTACACACCCCTTCCCCTCTCCTTCCCTCCCCCTCCTCCTCCTACACACAACACGACAGTTACAAACTTTCATGATACCACGGTAAACTAGAACGCAGTCCTGCGTCCCATAAAACGCATTCCTACACTCTACATGCACTTGCCAAAACCTGCAAGCTTCCTAAACCACAGTATTACCCAGTAAATTCTCCCTCCGTCCTGATCTTTGATTGCCTGTCATGGGAGGATTGAATGCAGGCCTGCTACGGCCAATCTGAATATGTTGGGCTGCTGAAAGCGCAGAGTATGTCTTAGAGAATTTCTGCATATATATCTCACTTGTTGATGACAGTTCCTCTCATTTTGGTGGCATTGCCAGATTCCTGCAGTCGATGTTCAAATGTTCGTCTTCATCATTCTCGTTGTGGAATTTTCTGTTACGGTCTCTGTCTGTGTGTGTGTCTGTGTGTCTGTGTGTCTGTCTCTCTCTCTCTCTGTCTTTCTTTCTTTCTTTGGCTTGCTCTCTCTCTCTCTCTCTCCTCTCTCTCTCTCTCTCTCTCTCTCTCTCTCTCTCTCTCTCTCTCTCTCTCTCTCTTCTCTCTCTCTCTCTCTCTCTCTCACTGACTCACTCAATCCAACAAGTAGTGCAATGAAAAAAAAATCATAACTATTGATCAGATAGAATGTTCTCATTATTGTCAAATTCAGCTCGACAATTTCTCAGTCACATTCTATCTGATCAATAGATATGCTTTTCGTCATTGCGCTACTTGTTGGATTAAACGGAAGAAAGAAAGAAAGAAAGAAAGAAAGAAAGAAAGAAAGAAAGAAAGAAAGAAAGGAAAGAAAGAAGAAGGAAAGAAGGAAGGAAAGAAAGGAAAGAAAGAAAGAGAAGAGAAGAGAGAGAGAGAGAGAGAGAGAGAGGTGGTGAGGGAGAGAGAGAGGTGTGGTGTGTGGGGGGGGGGGTGTTTGTGTGTGTGTGTGTGTGTGAGAGAGAGAGAGAGAGAGAGAGAGAGAGAGAGAGAGAGAGAGAGAGAGAGAGAGAGAGAGAGAGAGAGACGAGAGAGAAGAGAGAGAGAGGACAGAGAGACAGAGAGACAGAGAGAAGAGTGACAGAGAGACAGAGAGAGAGAGTGACAGAGAGGCAGGCAGAGAAGGAGACAGAGACAAACAGACATTCACCGACAGAGAAACAGATAGACAGACAGAAAAACAGACAGACAAAGACAGACAGACACAGAGTGAGTGATACATAGAGAGAAATAAAGAGAAGAGACAGACAGACAGACAGAAACCGAGATAGGCATTGAGAGACAA
>CM060334.1:39563063-39565563 GCA_030674155.1 Stramonita haemastoma | reverse complement strand
GTGTGTGTGTGTGTGTGTGTGTGTGTGTGTGTGTGTGTGTGTGTGCGCGCGTTCGTGTATGTGTGTGTGTATGTATGTGTGTGTATGTATATGTGTAAGTGTATGTTTGTGTATATGTGGTGTGTGAGTTTGTGAGTTTGTGTGTGTGTGAGTTTGTGAGGTCGTGTGTTTTTCTGTGTATGTATGTACGTCCGTGCATGCTATCTTACTTTTCTTAAATGTCAACACAAAGTGCTTTTTCTCTTGAAGACAGAACCCCTATCTTTCTGGCTAAAGTTGTGATTATCATGAAGATTACTGTCTGTGGTTACTGCCGGCAGAAAGAGCTGTTATCACCTTGTAGAATAAACCCATTCTCTCTTCAGCATGGAAAAAACAACAGGAAATACCAGAGAAATTTTCTCTCATGCAATCTTCAATTGAAAGCCTGTGGTAGAGCGGTTTTGTGTTTTTATTTCTTGATAGAAAACAAAGAACAGAAAGGATTGGAATCGTTTCTACTAGTAAAGGTAGGAGCTGTACGTTTAAACAAAGTTGAGGCAGACAGAAAGACAAACTAATAGACAGACAGACAAGCAGGCAGGCAGGCAGGCAGGCAGGCAGGCAGGCAGCAGACAGAGACAGACAGACAGATAGAAAGACAGATAAAGACACAGACAGAGGTAAGGAGAGAGCCAGAAACACAGAATCAGAGACAGAGAAGAAGAGAGACATGGAATGTGGAGAGGAAGAGAGACAGAGAGAGAGAGAGAGGGAGAGAAACAGAGAGAGATACAGACAGAGAAATAAAGAACAACAAATAGAGAGACAGACACAGAATAACAGAGAGGGGAAAAAAGGAAGAAAGAAACGAGAGAGAGAGAGAGAGAGAGAGAGAGAGAGAGAGAGAGAGAGAGAGAGAGAGAGAGAGAGAGAGAGAGAGAGAGGAGAGAGAGAGAGAGAGAAGAAGACAGACAGACAAGACAGACAGACAGGAACAGAGAGGACAGAGAGACAGACGAGAGAGAGAGAAGAGAAGAGAAGAGACAGAGAGACAGAGAGACAGAAGACAAGAAGAGACAGAGAGAGACAGAAGACAGAGAGAAAGAAGAGACAGACATACAACAAGACAAGAGACACCGAGACATACAAAAGACAGAAGAGAGAAAAAGAAGACACAGAGACAGCAAAGAGACATAACAAGCGAAGAGCAGACACGAAGAAAGGCAGTCAAAGACAAAGTAAACAAGACAGTAGGCAGACGATCTTCACGTAAAAGGTTGCCTTTCTTGCGGGTTTTAGTCACGACAGTATTCCACCCCGAGGGAATTCTTTGCAGAAAGTTGCCTGCGTTTTCTCCCCGCCTCTTTTTCTCCGTCTGCATTTTCTTTGGCCCTTTATGAAGTCTGTGTTATTTTCCTTTGAGTTTTTCCAAACTCGCACGCACACACACACACAGACACACACACACACACACACACACACACACACACGCACGCATGCATGTATGCACGCACGCACACACGCACACATACATACACATACACACCCACTCATGCACACACACACCACACACATACACACAACAACAAACACACAGACACATATATATGCATATATACATGCACATATATATATCTATATCTATATCTATATCTATATCTATATCTATGTATATATATATATATATATATATATATATATATATATATATATATATATATATATATATATATACACGCATGCACTCGCGCTCAACAACACACACACACACACACACACACACACACACACACACACACACAACACACACACACACACACACACACACACACACACACACCCACACACACCACACACACACACACACACAACACACACTCCGCACGCACGCACTCCACCCCACACTCTCTGTGAAACTCTTTCCCTCTGAAGGTCATTTGCACTTTTCTGCCTGTTATTTTGAAGCCCATCTTTCGCCCTTTGTGTCTCCTGGGTTTGTAAATATTTTTGTGAGAGAAGATGGACAGTGGTGTACTGTTTTCAGCTTGTGTATAGTACAAGGACATATGCATAATTATAAATAAGCAGCTTCGATCAGGGACAAACAAGCTATGAATGTTGTCAACACTGGGATGATGACAGTTAAGCACTCTGGACAGCGTTGTGTTAGGATGGGTTTTTATATGTCGTGTTTCATGGGCTTCAAAACATATCTTTTCAAAGCTTTCTTTAAATTTCAATTTGGGGAATTGTGACTCAAGTAGAAAAGCTCAAGTTTCCATAATTATCAGCTCAAAGCTAGTTGTACTTGCCTTAAGGAAGTTACAGGTTAAGGTATGCTATAAACTGTATTTCGTTCCTGACTTTCTCTGTTAGAGCAAAGTTTGGGGTTAACTAGTTTATACTTTTTGTTATGTTTCGGGGATGGGATAGTTCAGTGGTAAGAGCACTCCCTTTCCCCAAAGCTAAGGTTAAGCAGCACTGAGCGTGGTTAACAAATTGCATGGGTGACCGTTTG
>CM060334.1:39520563-39528063 GCA_030674155.1 Stramonita haemastoma | reverse complement strand
AAAGAATTAGCCTGCCTACTATATTTTACAGGGATGTAACTCTGCCTAACAGCCTCTAACACTGGACAGCATAACACAAAATGTACTTCATCTTCAGGTGCTTGTTTACATAATGGGCATAGTAACCTAGGGTCATCAATATCATATCCTCTGTATCTGGATTTATGAACATTTATATCTGATACACCAAGTCTAAATTTAGACATAATTCTTTTCAAATGAATGTCCATATCAAGCTTGAGATAGGGTTTGATATCATGAGTACTTATAAACTGTCTATACATTTGATATCTTTCACTGGTTTGTATATGGTTATTCCATTGCTGCCATCGGCAGTCAATCAGTCTTTGCCTGAAAGCGTTTATAAATTCTCTACAATTTCCAACACCTTGATTAAGCCAAACAAATCCAAAACCGAGTTCACATAAACAGGTGCGTATTTGTGTAGCCCAGTTGTTTTTCCCTTTGAGGTCTAGATCATAAAGCATCTTGTAAGACTTAAAAGGTAGCCTGTTCTCATCCATATATAGAATCTTAATCCAGTATCTAATACATCTTACAGCAGCATTAACGGAGAGAGGATATCTATTAGTTTCACTATACACAAGATCATTGGGTGTACGTCTATCTAAGCCTAGAAACTGTTTTAAAGCAAAGAGGTGCACTGATTCACAATGTGTTGCAGCTGCATCCAAACCCCAAATTTCTGCACCATATAACACAGTGGGTTGTATTTGGGCATCAAATATCTTAATGAACAAATCAAAGGAGTTATTATTCAATATTCGTAATTTTCTCAAAACCAATAACAAACTTCGTTTACCTCGACTTGCCAGATCTTTACATGCAGTTGTGAAACTAAGCTTTGTAGAAAAACAGATTCCTAAGTATTTATATACATTAATCACAGGCATGACTTTTCCATTGTACAACCATTTTTCATGAGCAGCTAAATGACCACCTTTTCTGAATACAACGATATTGCTCTTATTCAGATTAACCTTAAGATCAAGTGCCACTGCAGCACTGCTCAAGCTATTTAACTGCTTTTGTAAGCCAACAACTGTTTCAGATAGCAGGACAACATCATCAGCAAGTAGAAGAATAGATAATTCTGTGGCATCTTGGGGGAAAGTGGCACCATGTTTACCATTATTGATGACTTCTCTGGCTAACTCGTTAATAAAAACCGAAAACAGTAAAGGGCTACATACATCACCCTGTTTAACACCCGTGGTACAGTATATTATATCAGTCAGTTTAGTACCACATCTTATTCTGCTTCTGACATTCTGATACATGGCTCTCAAACATCGTAATAATTTACCCTTCACACCATTTTTCAGGAGAATAGGCCACAACAAGTTTCTATTAACAGAATCAAATGCCTTTTCAAAATCTATAAATGCCACATAGAGTTTACGGTTAAGAGCAAACTGTTTCTGTACAAACGCAAGCAGAGTAAACATATGATCTATAGTGGAATATCCTCTCTTAAAACCAGCTTGGTGTTCACCTGTAATATCATTTTTCATAACCCATTCCTGTAATCTATTATTAATGATAGTACTATACAACTTACTACTTATATCACTAAGAGAAATTCCCCTGTAGTTATTAGGGTTATCAACATCGCCCTTTTTGTGTAATGTTAGGATTATAGATTCAGTCCAGTTATCTGGGAAAAGGCCATCCTCAAAGATTTTGTTGAATAATTTTAGAAGGAAAAGCACAACGTCTTCACCTCCATTTTTCAGCAATTCTCCAATGATTTGATCAGGACCTGCTGCTTTATCATTCTTTAGTTTTCTAAGTGCCCAATATATTTCACCTTTAGATATTGGACGATCAAAATCTTTCTCACTTTCATCATAGTCAAAATTAGTATTCATGGAGTTGTCTGATGAGTCTTTCTCCAACAGGGTTTTGAAATGTTGAAACCAACTGTCAACTGATATACTATTCTTTGGCTGACTATTTCTAAATGACGCCTTCTTAACACTTTTCCAGAACTGGACTTGAGAAGAGATTGAAGACACCATGTCTGCAAGTAATGTCATATTATACTGTTTCCTTTTCCTTTCTAGCATGTATTTATATTCCCTTCTTAAAACACAGTACAAATTTCTGTCCTCGTTCTTTAACGTTTTCCGGTAAGTCTTTAATAATTTTCTTACCCTGTACTTCATACTTTTACATTCATTATCAAACCATGTTGCATTTGATAAACCTTTTTTACATGTACCTGTTTCTTCATACATTCAGCACTGGACTTTATACAACTATTGAACAAATCTAGAGCTTCATTAATGTTCTCATCAATCATCTGTAAGGCATTTGAAAAAGTTACACACATGTCTTCCTCACAAAGATTATCTTTATACGCTGAGAGTTTGTTTTCATCCCACACAAACTTTTCCACAACAGATGACTCTTCGGCTGTTACATAAGTTTTATACAATGGATTAATATGTAATTCCACAGGAAGGTGATCTGAATCAGAACGTTCAGCAACAAACAAACGGCATGAGTCAAAAATCTGAGAGAACAAATCATCTGACACTAAAAAATAATCATTAACACTGCATCCTCCATCAGAAATGTACGTATAGCGACCCTGCTGATCACCATTACATACACCATTCAGAATTTGTAAACTAAATGTAGTACACATGTTCAATAATAATTTACCATAATTATTTATAACAGAATCTTCAGAATAACGATTACCACTAAGAGACATGCTTTTGCTTTGGAGCTCTGAAATAAAATCATCTGCTACATGATGGCAAGAAAAGTTTGATGTCCTACTGTTTAAGTCTCCACACAATATTATATCAACTTCATCCAAAGCAACCACACAATCGGCTAAATATTCTTCCATCATAGCAATCCCACTATCATTATCAAACATGTTATAAAAAGGAGAACCTTCAGGTGGGATATACACACATACAAGCAAAACATTTCTTGAGGTACACAATAAAGATTTGTCACAGAGAAAAGTACAAATGTTAGGGTAAGGAACATCTAAATATTTTACAAGTGCAGATAACTCATTCTTAATCAAACAAACTACTCCCCCTGATCGTCTCCCTTGATGGCTAACTTTAGTTGCCGCCTTACAGAAGGCTTTATAGCCACTAAAAACATCTGGCTGGATATTTTCCAAGAACGTTTCTGTCAGACAAATAAAATCAAAGCTACGCACATAAGATACAAAATCTCCATCGACCAGTTTTGACAATAATCCATTTACGTTCCAGGACAAAAATGAAAAAGTTTTATTTGCTTGATTTGTATTGCCACACTCTAGTTGATGTACTACGTCATCTAAACTCACATTTTCACTACTTCCATTAATATGACAAGACATCAAATTAATGCTATCAACTGTACCAAAATCATTATTTAAAGAGGACTCTTTATTTAAGCATGGTCTAAAGCCAGATGACAAATCATTAGGCCTATGTAGGGTTAGGTCTAGGGCTAGTGTACTGCAGTCTTTGTCTTTGTCTCCTCGCCCGGCAAAGCCAGGTCCCGTCTTGCTGGTTACAGCACAAAGCCCAGTCTTGCTGGTTACAGCACAAAGCCCCTTTACTGAAGTAGGTCTAGGTCTAGTCCTATCTAACTGAGACTTTACGCCCGGTGTATGTTTACTTTTCCTACCCCCCTGTGAAATACCTCTACAGACAGATGTGTGTATGGGCCGGCCAACAAGCTATTTGTTTCTTTCGAGATTATTGAGGGTCATCTTTTCACCATCAATGATCAAATGATCAAAAATCATTCTCACATTCTTTCCTTCTGCTCGGGCACTCTTCAAATACGGGGTCAGTTTGCGTCTAATTTCTCTAACTGCTTGGGAAAAATCTTCGTCTACAAAAATCTTTGAGCCCTTCAGCCGAGTCTTTGCCTTCAGTATGCTAAGCTTATCTTGATAAAAACAACACCTAGCAATAATGGGAGAGCTGGGTTTAGAGTTTATCCTATGCACTCTATCGAATTTCACATCTGCTACATCCATTTTTTCTGAGAGAAGACTTTTTACAATCCTCTCACAGTCAGCTCCAGTCTCATCAGCTCTCCTATCTAAACCATGAAAAATGACGTTGTTTCGTCTGGACCTTCCTTCTAAATCATCGGATTTCTTTTCTAGTTTTTCAACCCTATCCATCAATTTTGTATTTGACTGTTTTAAGTCTTCATTTTCAGTTCTAAGAACGTCCATGTCTTTCTTCAGGCTGCACATTTCTTCTTTCAACGCACCAACACTGTCTGTCAACAATTTGATCTCATTGTTCAAACTGTCAGTTGTTGTTTTCAGCAAGTTTTCCACTTTTTCGATTTTTGCTGTCATGGTGTTGAAGGACAGTTCCTTAGGAGACCCAGTAGAAGAGGAGTCCTGGCCACGGTGTATGGTCGTAGGCGTGTTGGTGTAGGTAGTCACATCAGCCCTCGTTCTGGTTTTCCTGGATGCTGTGCCTGTGATGGTGCTACGACCACCAGCACCATCAACCAAGCTGGTCTGCCTCAGCTTGCGGCCAGTGGATCCAGGGGTGTGGGTCCAGGGTTGGTCTCCACATCGCCACACCGTAATAAAAGCCCCCCCAAAATAAGTAGGTGAGGGTCAGTCCTAACAGGACACCGTCTCGCCGGTTTCTCAACGTCAGAATGGCGTTTCTCATAGTTGATTTGAATTCTGCCCGTTTAGACATAAAGGAGGCGAACACTGCGGCAAATGTCCCACACACAGCTCTGTACAACTGCACGGATATGCCCATCCTCCTGATCTATCTATATACAATCAATGAAGATTTAAAGCCACTTAAAAACTAGTTTTTGAATCACAAAAACACCAGCTCGATTTCAATACGTCTTCGTCTTCACATCACGTAATTGGCCCCCCCAAGAGAGAGAGAGAGAGAGAGAGAGAGAGAGAGAGAGAGAGAGAGAGAGAGAGAGAGAAATTAAGAGAGAAAGAGAGAGAGAGAGCTAGAGAGAGATAGAGAGAGACAGACAGACAGAGACAGAGACAGAGAGACAGACAGAGACAGACAAATACACAAACACACACACAAACACACAGACAAACAAAGATACAGAGACAAATCCTCACACAGAGACAGACTGAAAAAAAAAGAGACAAGCAGTCTGGTCAGACGGAGAGAGAGACAGACGCGCACACACACCTGACTAGCGAGAAAAATAGCGAGAAAGATGGATAGGCAGACAGACAGACAGAGACAGAGAGACGAAAGCACTGCTTGTTTAAGCGTGACAATTGTTTGGTAAACTGGAAACGCCAAACACGCGCTCCCTTCTGTTTTTGGTGGGTTTGGGGTGGGGTTTTCTTTCTTTTAGTTCTGAATCTGATATACCTAGATAAATCAATGGCACAGAGAGAGAAAGAGAGAGAGAGAGAGAGAGAGAGAGAGAGAGAGAGAGAGAGACAGAGAGAGAGAGAGACAGAGACAGACAGAGAGAGAGAGAGACACAGAGAGAGACAGAGAGAGAGAGAGACAGAGAGAGAGAGAGAGTGAGGGCGGGGAGAGACAGAGAGAGAGAGAGACAGAGAGAGAATGAATGAATGAACGAATGAACGAATGAACGAATTTTATTTGACAAAAGCTACAAGCCCATCAGTCAAAGGGGGTTAATAAAACATGAATAATAACTCGAAATCCAGACAAATATCAACAACTATTTTTAGTTATTACTTATAGAATCTATTTGGTTCATAGTCTGCTTGCGTTTTTCTAGAGCCTGAGTTACATTTATTGCTAAAGATATCATCTCGGACATATTATTTGAAGTTAACACTTTTTGTACACGACTAGTGGACCTGTTGGTTGGGTTTGTCAAAAAAGTAACTTTTTGACGAATTTCTTTGTAAGCTCGACATGTAAACAAAAAGTGCAATTCGTCTTCTTCTTCTTCTCCACATGCTGGACATGGATTAATGTCTGTCTCCTCTGTAATATACCATTGTCTACAGTTCAATAGACCACATAATCTCAGTCGAAATTTCAGTAGATTGCTTCGAAGCTTCTTATTAGTTAACGATATCAAATATTGTTCTGGACCAAACGCATCTTTAAATGAGCTATACCAATGGTATTTTTCACTCGACATTAACTTTTCGTGCCAGTTTTGATGGAAACATGAAATAAGTCTATCTTTCAATTCTCTAACAAACATTTCTTCATAACCTACCCCCTGGCATAGCCAAACAATACCAAATCCATTTATCGTCAAAAGATCTTTTACTTTAGTTGCCCAGTTTACTTTACCATTATTGTGTTGTATAAGTAACATCTATAAGAGACAGAGAGAGAGGGCGGAGAGAGAGAGAGAAAGAGAGAGAGAGAGAGAGAGAGAGAGAGAGAGAGAGAGAGAGAGAGAGAGAGAGAGAGAGAGAGAGAGAGAGAGAGAGAGTCAGACAGATGGACAGACCGACAGACAGACCGATAGACAGAAAGAGTTAGACAGACAGACAGACAGACAGACAGACCGACAGACAGACAGACAAACACACAAACAGGCACACACAGACACACAAAGACACACAAAGACACACAAAGACACACACACACACACACACACACACACACACACACACACACACACACACACACACACACACACACACCACACACACATTTATACAAGAAGATAGACAGACATGTAGACAAACAGACAG
This sequence comes from Stramonita haemastoma, assembly GCA_030674155.1. NCBI lineage: Eukaryota > Metazoa > Mollusca > Gastropoda > Neogastropoda > Muricidae > Stramonita > Stramonita haemastoma. The sequence goes on along the minus strand of CM060334.1, from coordinate 39,521,360 downwards.
ACAGACAGAAAAAACAGGCAGATAAACAAATCCAACAAACGAACAAGTCAGTTCCTTTGTCACTTCATTTATCACTGGAAACATTGTTAGAGAAAAAAAACAAACAAACAAACAAACCCCTCCAAACTAACCCTGACTGGTCGACAGTAAACATAGTTAACAAGCGAGACGGCTGCACTCCCCAGTTACCCCTGATTGCGGCTAAGTATCTGGTTCGGAAATGGAAAACTCTTTCATTCCAAATCTCTTCTCTCTGCCTTGTGGCTATACCCACTCATAGGAAAAGCTTCGTTAAAAAACCCCTTTGCACTTTTCGGAAGAAAGAGTAGGCCATTGTGTGCCAATGAGAACGGATGACAAAATTGCCAAAACTGCATACACACGGGGACTGAATGAAAAAAGCACATGAGTGCTTATTCTATTATCCTCGATATAAAAGAATAAAAATAATAATAATAAATAGGAAAAAACTCGTTAAAACCCTTTGCACTTTTCGGAAGAAAAAGTAGGCCATTGTGTGCCAATGAGAACAGATGACAACATTTCCAAAACTGCATACACACGGGGACTGGATGTAAAGAAGCACATGAAGGATTCCATTATCCTCGAAATAGAAGAATAAATTGTTATTTTAAACCCTATAAAAAAAATCGGGAGTCTTGTGTCCCCAACAAAGTTCGAATCTGTATACAACTTTCTGGCAATTTCTGCGACAGCACTGGAACCATGTGTATAGGCGATTACCTTTTAAATGGACCATTCCAGTGATGTGGAGAGGTGGGAGGGGGGGGGGAGCG
>CM060334.1:39500563-39503063 GCA_030674155.1 Stramonita haemastoma | reverse complement strand
ATTCAAAAACCAACAGAGAGCACAAGAAAAAAGAAGAGGCAGAATGAAACAAACAAAGAGAGAAAGACAGACAGACAGACATAGATGTAATCGAAAGAAACTGAGCACACACAAAAAACTTATAACTGAATCCAGCAAACCATTGGGCCCTACAAAAACCTTCTAACAATCGTAAAGAAAGGGAAACATAATGGTAGGGGCATGTCACAAGATCAAAAGGACTTGCAGAGACAATACTGCAAGGCACTGTCCAAGGAGAAGGAGGAAGAAAAAGAGGCAGACCATGGAAGAGATGGGAGGAAAACATCAGCGAAAGGACAGGCCTAGAACTCAACAAAACTTTGAGAAAGGAAGAACAGAGAGAAGAATGGAGAAAACTGGTTGTCAAGTCTTCATGGGTGCCCCCATGGTCGCCAGACAACGTGATAGGTAGATCAATAGACAGACAGACATATACACAGATAGACAGACAGCTAGCCAGATAGATAGATAGATAGATAGATAGATAGATAGATAGATAGATAGGCAGATAGGCAGATAGGCAGACAGATAGCCAGCCAGCCAGCCAGCCAGCCAGCCAGCCAGACAGACAGACAGACAGACAGACAGACAGACAGACAGACAGACAGATAGATAGATCGATCGATCGATCGACAGACAGACAGACAGACAGACAGACAGACAGACAGAAAGATAGACAGACAGACAGATAGATAGCTAGCCAGATAGATAGATAGACAAATAGATAGATAGGTAGATAGGTAGGTAGATAGATAGATAGACAAATAGATAGATAGACAGATATATAGACAAATAGATAGACTAAAAGATAGATAGATAAGTAGATAGGTAGATAGGTAGATAGATAGATAGACAGATAGATAGATAGGTAGATAGATCGATCGATAGATATACAGATACAAAAATAGCTAGCTAGATAGACAGACAGCTAGATAGATAGATATCTAGATAGATAGATAAATAGATAGAGTACATTAGAAGAAAGAATAAATGAAAGGCCCATTCTGTAACTCTCCTAGTTACATAAAAACATCCACTGCACACGTCAGGTCCTATCGTATACTGCATATCAGTGATAAGCTTTGCACAGCCACCTTTGGTTTTTGTTTTGGCCAAGAATAACCAAGACAGAAGCATGGCATCGTCTTTTGTCTCTTTCTTTCTTTCTTCATCTTCTCTTCCATTCATCCTGTACTATCTTTATTCAATTTGGCTCTTGTGTGTGTGTGTGTGTATGTGTGTGTGTGTGTGTGTGTGTGTGTGTGTGTGTGTGTGTGTGTGTGTGTGCGTGTGTGTATGTGTGTGTGTGAGTGCTGTGCTATTTGTAATAATTAAACTGCCAAAAGTGTTACTGTGTTTTAGGCAAAAGCAGAGCCTGCCTCCACCCTTCTCTCTCTCTCTCTCTCTCTCTCTCTCTCTCTCTCTCTCTCTCTCTCTCTCTCTCTCTCTCTCTCTCTCTCTCTCTCTCTCTCTCTCTCTCTCTCTCTCTCTCTCTCTCTCTCTCTCTCTCTCTCTCTCTCTCTCCTCTATAAGGGCCGGATGAAAAAAAGTATGTAATGCTTGCTTACTCTGTTACCCTTGAAAAATAAAGATCATTCATTCCTCTCCTCTCCTCTCCTCTCCTCTCTTCTCTTCTCTTCTCTCGCTGTCTCTCTTGCGTGAGTGGAGAGAGGTTCTTAATTTTTCTTTAAAATAGATATTATTTTGTTTTGTTGCGTTCCTTTCAGCCATTTAGTATGTCAGTGTCCACATTACACAAGGTTCTTTTTTTTTCTCACCTATGTTTCAACACCATCCCCACCTCCCCACCACCCCACCACTCCTACCCACCACCCTGTCCATTTTTTTTTCTTTCAGAGAGGTGTGGGTATCCCCAAAGTCACAGACGCCATTTCCACACTGACGTTTGTCTGTGGCAAAGCACAAGGAAAAAAACCAAAAAACATCTGCTCAGACAGATTAGCGTAATTAATTAGCGTAATTTAATTCTTGGCGAGGCCTCCATTAAAGTTCTATTTTTACACCTTTCGAGCAAAAACATGTCTGCTCTAAATATATAAGTGTGTGGGGGGTAGGGGTGGGATGGTGGGGGTGGGAGTGGGAGAGGGGACAATCTTGCGGTTACAGTATTCAGTTTGGGAAACCACATACAGTATATCCACTCTGTGTTTTGTGTGTGTGTGGGGGGGGGGGTATCGTGTGTATGTGTGTGTGTGTGTTTGTGTGTGTGTGTGTGTGTGTGGTGTGTGTGTGTGTGTGTGTGTGTGTGTGTGTGTGTGTGTGTGTGTGTGTGTGTGTGTGTGTGTGTGTGTGTGTGTGGGGTGTGTGTGTGTGTGTGTGAGGGTTTGAGTCACCACAGCGACTGATGCTGAGGGATTGTTGTTTTTTTTCTTCTTTTTTCATCAAAGATGCCATCTCTCTTTCCTTCCTACCTAGGATCTTATTCCATCATGACACCTCACATCTGTTCCTACTTTAA
>CM060334.1:39480563-39483063 GCA_030674155.1 Stramonita haemastoma | reverse complement strand
ATTAGAACAACACTGTCTGCGGAGGACATTGAACTGCTGTCATTTTCGCTCTGGCTCTTTTATCTACCGTGGGAATTCCTACACCTATTTTTTCTTTTTACTTTGGTTTACATCCACCCCCTGGGGATAGCTCAATGGTCAGAGCACTCGCTTTCCCCACTTCAAAGTTAAGCAGCATCGAGTGTGGTTCCCAAGTGGATTGGTGATAGTTTGCGCGCCTCGGCTTCAGCACAGTTCCCCATTTCATCCAGCTATAATTGGGTCTTGCCCTCTTTGGGGTCAGGGAAGGTAAAGCAGCGAGGAAGAGGAGATGGGCACCGCCCTCAACATGCTGGCTTCTAGAGAAGCTGACGTCTGATGCCTCGCTTCCCTACGACCACACAGGTGGTCACCTTCACCCCCCCCCACCCCCACACCAAACCAAAAGTGGCTGGAGCAACGGAATATATATCTTTGATTACCTCCATGTGCTAGATTCTATATACCCCCTGATGCCCCAAAGTTCATCCTGGGATTTTAAATTAATGGCTGTTCTTTTTGTAAGACTCTTGATTTGTGCTATGGGACTGTAGCAGGCGCATATAAATCGTTGCCTTTGCCTTCCCTGGGGTCATCCGACCATAGGCTGTGTCCTGCTGGTACCTTTTTATTAGTCAGTGTTGCAGCGCCTTCAGCCCATAGTCAGGACCACAAAGAAATGGACTGCCGATAGCATAGCTACATTGCAACGCTGCTTTGACTGCACTGACTGGGATATGTTTTATATTGTTTGTTCTGCTCTGAATGAGCTCACTGATGTTGTTTCTTCTTATATTTCATTTTGTATTAGTTGTATCATTCTAGCAAAAGAAATGATTATTTCCCCGATAACAAGCCTTGGGCTACAAAGGATCTTGAATGGGTATTAAACAAAACGGAAGCAGTATTTTATACAGGCACAGAGAAACAAGAGAATCAAATGAATAAAGAAGTCAAAGCTGCTGTTTCACAGGCTAGAGATGAGCATGCATAAAAATAAGATAGAGGACAAATTTGCAGGAACAATTTCCGTGCTGCCTGGCAGGGTATCAAAGATATGTCAGCAGTAAACATGGCAATTGTCCCACATAGGTCAAAGATCAGACTGTAGGGGGTTTGTGATAACAACTTACCAGACCATGATAAACTTTCAGAGGAAATAAATGGCCTGAAGCAATCTCTACGTTTTGAGAATAGTGTGGGTGTTCATGAAAAAGGTATTTGTAAGCATTTCAAGGCAATAGATATGAAAAAATCTCCCAGACCAGATGGTATATGTGGTAGAATCCTTAAGTTCTGTGCCACTGAGCTTGCAAGTGTCTTTCAGCACCTGTTCCAGGCCTCGCTGGACACTTGCCAGATACCAGTTATTTGGAAAACATCTAATATAATATCTCTTCCAAAGAAACCCAATCCTACTGGGCCTAACAATTTTAGACCTGTAGCTCTCACATCTTTTGTGATGAAAACATTAGAAAAGATTGTGAAATCTCTCATTCTCTCCATTGCAGAGAAAGACCTTGACCCACTACAATTTGCATGCAGGTCTAGAAGAGGTGTCGAAGATGCCACACTATTCATTTTGAACAAGTTGTATAGCCACTTACAAACACCTGACTCTCATGCCAGAACATTGCTTTCTTAAGCTCAGCTTTCAATACAACGCAGCCACATGTTCTGGCAATAAAAATACTTTTAAAAAGTTGATGTAGACAAGCAACTCATTTGTTGGCTGATTGAATTTTTAACTGACAGGTGACAGCGTGTTTTTGCCAACAAAATGTCTTCATTAGTTAGATTTACTTGCACTGGTTCTCCACAGGGCCACATCCTCTCATTACTTCTGTACATTCTATACACTGATCATTGCAGAAGCAGCTACGAAAATTATTTTCTTGTAAAATTTACGGATCACAGTGCTCTGTTGTCTCTCTTATCTGGATCAGTCCTAGACCATGGTCCAGCCCCTGCCAAGTTCGTACATTGGTGTGATGAGGCCTATCAGGAGCTAAATGTTTCTAAAACTAAAGATCTTCCTATTGATTTCAGAAAATCAGACCACACTTCTGAGAATATAAGTGTCCATAATCAAGAAGTCTAAAATGTATCGAACTATTGTTATCTGGGAACCGTATTTGACCACAAGTTAAATTGAGATGCTAACACTGATGCTATTGTCAAAAAAGGGAAACAGTGTTTATGTTTTCCAAGGAAACTTAACTAATTTTTTGTTCACATAAACATTTGTTATCTGTTTTATGAGTCTTACATAGATAGTGCTCCAAGTATTGCTTTCATTTGTTGGAACAATAACCTTAGTATCAATTTAGAACAAGGTCTTCAGAGAATTGTGAGAATCTTCAAAAATAATTGGAGGAGAACAAAGAAATCTCAAGACGTTTTGTAATCAGCAGCTTGTACACAAAGTGACTGCCATTTTGGCCAATCCCTCTCCCACTTTGTTTTCAGAAATTCAATTGTT
>CM060334.1:39473063-39475563 GCA_030674155.1 Stramonita haemastoma | reverse complement strand
ATTATATATGTATATAGGTACCTCAGCATACACACACACACACACACACACACACACACACACACACACACACAGATATATATATATATATATATATATATATATATATATATATATATAATATATATATATATATATATAGATAGATAGATAGATATATAGATATATAGATATATCGTGGTACCTTGTCCGAACACACTCAGAACATCTTGCACACACTAAAACCCGTTTCGCCCCTCCGAATAGTAGGCCATTTGTGCCTGTGGGAACGGACAACAACATTACAAAACCGCATGTACACAGGAAGTTGCTGTAAGAATAACAAAGATTTAAAATAAAGGCTTAGTCATTAACTTCAAAATAAAAGATTCATTCTCTGAATCAGAATGCGACTACCTAAAATGGTTGAGGGAGGGTTTGGGGGACGGTCACATACATAAACATCTCAGTATTAGTAGACCTCAGAGCTCAAGACGAGGAACAAGAAAAAAAAAGGACAAATAAAAGAATGAAATGATATCAATAAATAAAACAAGTACGTACAACGTACTAATACACATCACATTAATTTCAGAACAAAAACAAACCCTAAGTTATCATACATCTCTAACACCACTGTAACAAAAGAACTAAAAGAATGAAATGATATCAATAAATAAATACAAGCACACACAACGTACTCATACACACCACATTAATTTCAGAACAAAAACAATCCTAAAGTTATCATACATCTCCAATACTACTGTAACAAAAGAACTAAAAGAATAAAATAATATCAAAAAATAAAACGAGCACGTACAACATACTAATACACACCACATTAATTTCAGAACAAAAACAAACCCTAAGTTACCATACATCCCTAACATCACCGTAACAGAACCTATCTAGGAAACCATATACAAAACCTAGCTACCAAATGCAAGATTTCTCTAGGGAGGGGTTATAGTGGAAGGTCAAAGACAGATGAGGGGGTGATGAGGGGGAGATGAGGGACCGTGGAGGCGTCAGAATACCACCTGCCCAGACCTGATAATGCCATCAGCAGGAGAGCAACAGGGACCTGGCCTGACCTGGCTTGACCTGAGGTGCCAAGGATGCCTGCCTGTATGTCTGCCTGCCTGCATGCCTGCTTGTCTGCCTGCCTGTCTGCTTGTCTGCCTGCTTGCCTGCCTGTCTGTTTGTCTGCCTGTCTTCCTGCCTGTATGCCTGTCTGCATGTGCCTAGCTCCTGCCTGTTTGCCTGCCAGCCTGCCTGCCTGCCTGCCTGTTTGTCCGCCTGCCTGCCTGCCTGCCTGTCTATCTGCCTGTCTGCCTGCCTGTTTGTTTGCCTGCCTGCCTGCCTGCCTGCCTGCCTGTCTGCCTGCCTGCTTGCCTGTCTGCCTGCCTACCTGCCTACCTGCCTGCAAGCCTGCCTGTCTGCTTGCCATCAATCAGACAGCAACCAAACCCATGCAATATAGCACATCTGTCTGTCAACACAACACACGAGAATAACAAAGTTTTGTTAACATTAACAAACAAAAATTGCAAACGGTTGAAGTCACAAAAAGAATGAACAATAGTTCTCAACAACATCGAAAACAGCAATGAAATTAAAACGGTATAAAAACAGAATATGATATGAAAACAGTAATGAAGTACACGAAGAACAATGTCTTGAACAATTGTTCAATTGTCTTTCATTTGGATTTTTTTTAATGTCAAAAGTGAATTGAAGCGGTTGGGTGGGGGGAGGGACTATGCATGTTACAATAATTACCAGTATCAACAACAATAGCAATCAAAAGAAAAAATAATATAGAGTAATCAAACATGATCAAAATATACCAGAATTTTTTTAAGCTTTTTTTTTGTTTTTGTTTTTAACATCACACAAAACTGTCAAAAAGAATTTGAACGAGAAGGGGGGGGGGGGGGGGGGGGGGGGGGGAGTATGAAAACATACCATGGAGTATTTTCAGTTTCTTTTTTTATTTTATTTTTATGTTTTTGTGTTTCTGTTGTGTCCAAGTTTTTTTAACTTGTGAAACGAGAACTGAATAATTTAATCCGTCTCATTTCCTAGTCGTTCTCTTTATGTATAATCAACAATAATTCTGCAAATGTTAACAACGTTACTTCATCTGTTTTATGGGGCGTTTTTGTTTTATTTATTTCGTTCATCATGTAGAAAATTTTGACTTATTTATTTAGTATTTTATATTATTCTCTTATATCTAGGATAATGGAAATAAGCACTGATGTGCATTATTAAAAATCCAGTCGCAGGCTATAAACTAGTTTCTTGACTCCAGAAAAGTAAATATAAAACTAACAAAACTTTGAATGATTTGCAATCAATGCATATGGCACACACACACACACACACACACACACACACACACACACACACACACACACACACACACACACACACACACACACACACACTCGCGCGTGCGTTTGTACGCAGCAACATCATCAACTACAACAGCAACAGCAACAGCAACAACAAC
>CM060334.1:39463063-39465563 GCA_030674155.1 Stramonita haemastoma | reverse complement strand
TATGTATGTGTATGCATGTCCGAATAATTGTCCTTGTGGTATGTATGTGTTTGTGTTGTGTGTGTGTGTGTGTGTGTGTGTGTGTGTGTGTGTGTGTGTGTGTGTGTGTGTGTGTGTGTGTGTGTGTGCACGCGCGTGTGTGTATGAGAGAGCTTTATGCGTGAATACACTGTTACATGTCATGTGTGTTTAATTAAGAATGTGTGTGTATGTTTTTGCGTGTGGCTGCGTGCGTATATGTGCATGTGTATCGCGCGCGCGCGCGCGCGTGTTTGTGTGTGTGTGTGTGTGTGTGTGTGTGTGTTGTATGTGCGTGTTGTGTGTTGTGTCTGTGTTTGTGTCGTGTGTGTCTGTGTGTGTGTGTGTTGTGTGTTTGTGTGTGTGTGTTTGTGTGTGTGTGTGATGTGTGTGTGTGTGTGTGTGTGTGTGTGTGTGTGTGTGTGTGTGTGTGTGTGTGTGTGTGTGTTGTGTGTGTTCTGCGTATTTCTGTGTGTGTTTGTGTATTTCTGTGTGTTCCTTGTGGTTTTAAGTATATAGGCGTGTTTACATATTGTGTGAAAACAAATGTCTATGTAAGTGCATGCAAACGAGTGTGAATAAATGCATGAGTGCGTTATACGAATGCACATATGGTTTGGGATATGATTGCACCACAAAGGGAGACTTACTTAATGCAGCAATACAAAAAAGGATTCACAAAACCTGGAACACATCTGTCAGTTTCCCCCACTTTCAGCTCCTCTCAGCTGCTAATTAACCCACACCATCCCAGCCCAGATGGGGCCAGCTGGTGCTAATTATAGCAGGAACTGACCACACTTGGACTTGGTAAACGGAAGGGGCACGCTAATATATAGCACACTAAAGTCTTTTGACTGAGTGATGTTGGATTTGTGCTATGTGGGAAATTCCTTCACACACCTTTGATAAGGGTTTGAGCCTAACCATATAATTATTACAGAACTGGAGAACCTCTGTGACTGTAGGAAGCTGATGTCAAATCTCTGAAACTGCCCTTAAACTGCATGTCATATCTCTGGGGCTGCTTGCACCAAACTACAGATCAAATCTCTGGCAATGCCCTGAACTACACATTAAAACTCTAAAAGAAACAAACCAACCAAAACTACACATAAGGTATCTAGAACTGTTCAAATATTAGAACTGCCTAAAACTACACATTAAAAATCTAGGACAGCTTAAAACTACACATTAAATATCTAGAACTGTCCAAAACTACACACCAAATATCTAGAACTGCCCAGAACTACACAATAAATATCTAGGACAGCTTAAAATATCTAAAACTGTCCAAAACTGCACATCAAATCTACAAACCTATCCGCCGAAACTGCATCATGAAATCTACAGAACGTCCCTGAACTATACACACATCTAATCTCAGGAACCATCTCAAAACTGTATGATAATTACCACATCTATGAAACTGTCCACAAACTTTCCATCAACTCTGTAGAACTACCCCAACACTGTAAAAATTACCCCAATCTGTAAAACTGCCCCAAGATTGCACATCAAATCTTTGGAACCGTTCCCAATAAGAGAAGAAAAAATGGCATATAGGATCTCCAGAGCTGTCCAGAATGCATATCACAAGACAAGGTAATGACACTAAGAGCCCCAGGCCTGTCAGTCATCCTATTAAGTCATGGAGGAGGGTGGGTGATACTGCTGGCCAAAAGAGTGGGAGGGGTGGAGGGGATCGGAAAGAGATATAGCCTTAAATAATGGCTGTGGAGGGATGGCGACTTCTCATGCAGATCCCATCACAGTAATAGCCATGGGAATGACTTGGTTATGCGTTGCTTGCTTTGAAGTGAATGAGTTAAAGTTTTAAGTGCTAGTGTTTAAAATCAGGGTTGTCATTTGTCAGTGTGAAATGTCGATATCTCTGTTTAGTGTGTATGTGTGGAGGGGGGGGGGGGTGTCGGTGTTTGTGTGTGTGTGTGTGTGTGTGTGTGTGTGTGTGTGTGTGTGTGTGTTGTGTGTGTGTGTGTGTGTGTGTGTGTGTGTGTGTGTGTGTGCCTGCGTGCGTGTGTGGTGTGTGTGTGTGTGTGTGTGTGTGTGTGTGTGTGTGTGTGTGTGTGTGTGTGTGTCTGTGTGTGTGTGTTTGTACTCTTGTGCAAGTTTGTAGTTGTACCTGAAGATAATTAACCTCATTCCATTAAGTGAAACTGTATGCTAAGACACTAACTGAACAGGGAAGAATAAGATTCAAAATAGAACAAACAAATGATATAACTACAAGAAAATGCCCTATGTGACTAAACAATAAACCATCAGCAATAGCAAACACTAACATGATTACATTCAGAACTTGTTCTAGGGAAATTTCAGAAAAAATAAACTAGGTAAGTCAGTTTTAACGTATTGCATTCAAACACTTTATGTGTATTTGAAATATTGTTTTTATATAGAAAGTTTACATTCTTGCTAAATGTTATAAAAGCGTTTCATCCGGTTCTAAAAAAATACTGCC
>CM060334.1:39428063-39435563 GCA_030674155.1 Stramonita haemastoma | reverse complement strand
AAGCAAACACTGGCTTAACAGTCCACAATCAGAATCTCTTAAGTATAAGCTATAGTGACATAAGAAGACATAACGTATCCACTCTTCTCTAAGATTATGTCAAACCTCTGATAATCTCTTTAGACAGATGATAAAAACTGCGTTTTCATTTTTCACTGATCAGGCCGAGCGAGTTACCATACCATACCATACCATACCATACCATACCATACCATACCATACCATACCATACCATACCATACCATACCATGCCATGCCATACCATACCATACCATACCATACCATACCATACCATACCATACCATACCATACCATACCATACCATACCATACCATAATATTGTTTATAACCATACCGACCTTGAAAGCCTTTTCAGAGCTGTTACTTCAGTCAGTGTCACTGGCTTCAGTAACTTTCAACTTCAGATTCGAAACTAACACTTCTTAATTCTTTCAAATATCTAACACCATCCATCTGAAAAAGCAACATTAAATGACACAATACCTAAATTGCTTCATTCCTGAAGGCAAATACACCAGGCTATGCTGAGGACGCCAGCCATTTCCCTTGCTAGTTAATCATTCCCAGATTACAAAAAAAAAACGTAAAAAAAGGATAACAAACATGTTAAAGTACAAAAATAGACATAAAAGTGCCACATGGGCAAATGCCACTACAGAATGGACATCCTGTGCCCATCACGATGTCTAAGTATCACTTACCTGGTCGCCAGAACATAAAACACAGGCAGAGTGTTATAGGATGAAAACAAAATATTGCTTGAAAGATTTGCTCAAACACAAGGCAGGAGACTGGACTGGGAAGGCAGAAAATAAGCAAATGAGATGGAAAAAAGGTAATGAGAAAGACACACAAAGAAAGAGAGATAGAAAAGGGGACATTTCTTGCACAGAATTTCCAGAGCATTGGGACGCTGTTTCTACTGAAAGAGACCCATGGAATCCCAACGGGGAACCGAGCGAATTGATTCCATGATTATTAGGTTATTGCCAGACTAAACGAAGGTTGACAAACAGAGATCAGTTCTTGGATGGAAGATAAAGTAATGCTTGTACCTCAGACAATGTTTACGACTATTATTTCCTACAGACAAGATTGAGCAAGATTATTCAGAGGTGTTTTTTTTTTCCACACTGACACGCACAGAGAGAGGGAAGGAAGGATTGAGAGAGAGAGAGAGAGAGAGAGAGAGAGAGAGAGAGAGAGAGAGAGAGAGAGAGAGAGAGAGAGAGAGAGAGAGAGAGAGAGAGAGAGAGAGAGAAGGAATAGAGGGACAGAGATAGAGAGACTGAGAGTGTGAGAGACAGACAGACAAACAGACAAACAGACAGCCAGACAAACAAACACACCCACAAATACACACACATACACACCCCATCCCACCCCACCACAACCCACCTCACTCCACCCCACTACACCACACCACACCATACCACACCCCAACACACCACACCATACCACATCCCACCACACCTCACCACACCACATCCCACCACACCACACCACATCCCATCCCACCAAACCCCACCACACCACACCACACCACATCCCACCACACCCCACCACACCACACCACACCACACCATACCACATCCCACCATTCCTCACCACACCACACCACATCCCACCACACCACACCACATCCCACCATACCCCACCCCACCAGACAGACAAACAAAACATACAGACAGCCAGACAAACACAAATTAATACACACATACACACCCCACACCACCCCACCACCTCACACCCACCCCAACCACCACCCCCACCACCCCCCACACACCCCACCGCCACCCCACACCCAACCACCACACCCCACCACCACACACCCACACAACACCCCAACACCACCACCACACCCCAACACCCACACCAACACACCCAACACCAACACAACCAAAACTCACCTGCGGCAAACTGCACAAGGCACTCAGAAGCCAAGCCGAACCCAGCATCCATCGCGTACGGTTCCGCGTCCCGTAACGCGCCAGAGGGTGCACGATGGAAATGTAGCGATCCAGCGAAATGGTCACCAGCAAGAAGGACGACAGGTAGAACCCGAACGCCCTGAAGAACATACAGACCCTACACGCCACTTCCCCAGCCTCCCAAGACACCATAGCGTGCCAGATAGTCTCTAGAGGCATGAAGATGAAAGCTACGATGAGGTCCGCGATGGCTAGATGCATGATGAAGACGTTGACGCGGGATTTGAACCCCTTGGTGCGGAGCAAGGTGATGAAGACGGTGAGGTTACCCGCCGCGGCGATGACGAAGAGACATGGGTAGGTGATGACTGAGACTAAGGTGTCCTCTGAGAAGGTCATGTCTTGGGGTAAAGGGAGAGATTCGGTTTGGGAGCTGTTGTTGTTGTTGTTGATGTTGTTGTTGATGTTGTTGTTGTTGTTGTTGATGTTGGTGTTGTCCATGGTGAGATCCAGGTTGAAAGGATGGAAGGGTGACTGTTGTTGTTGTTGTTGTTCTCCTGGTTGGAAAAAGTCTGCGGTGAGGTTCATGGTATTTAGGGATGGTTTGTTGTTGTTGTTATTGTTGTTGTTGTTGGTGGTGGTGGTGGTGGTGGTGGTGGTGGTGGTGGTGGTGGTGGTGGCTGGTTGTTGTTGGTCGTTGGTTTACTTGTCTTCCTGCTTCCTGTTTGATATGGTTTGTTTTGGTTTTGTGGTGTGAAGGATGTTTGTCTGTTTTGTTTTATTCGGGGATGGGGGGATGATTGTTTGGCTGTTTGTGTGGTTTTTTGTTTTGTTTTGTTGGGGTTTTGTTTTAGTTGGGGTTTTTTTTGTTTGTTTTTGCTTTCCGTTTGTTTTTTTAAGCGAGGTCGCTGCCTGTGTCTTTCCCTTTCCTTTCAATTTCCACTTCAAGTTTTTGGCTTTCGTCCTCTGTATTTTATTCTTCTTTCCTTCCTTTTCTTCTTTGTTTTTGCCTCATCCCCTCTCTCTTTCCTTTTTTTCCTTTTTATAACAAGGGTTATATCAAGCTCTCTCTACTATTTTATCTGCAAGCTTTTATCCCTCTCTTTACACTTTCCTTTGTAGATATAAATGACTGACTGCACCAAAGTCTTAACCGTGAAAGTAATAATCAAACTTCCTCTCTTTCCCTAATCACAGAGGCATAATCCCATCAAAAGTTGCAACATTTGAAATAAACAACAATTTTTCTTCTTTTTTTTTTCTTCCAACCTACATAACCACACACCAGAACTTAATCCAGAAACATGACCAAAATGTCCTCCAAAAGAGAATGGATGTTTGATGTCGATAGTTTATCTGCCAGTCACCATACCCTGTGTATTATGACGATGTTAATGCCTATCCTCCAACACACATTTACTAGGATAAACCTGCGACCACTGATCAAAGGTAACTGCCGTTTATCTTTAGAGGAAACGTGATATTTTCCATCCTGGTTTTGTCATGTTATTATTTGCAATGACAGAATACCCATCCCGTGATTACAGCTCCCCCCTCCAAAATGTCTCCTGATTTAAACCTGTCGGCTCAGGGCCCTGTGGATCGATTTCTTTCCACTGCAGTGATTGGCAATGATCACGCCACTTTCACATCTACCTCAACGTGACACGCAAAGTCACTGTTCTGTGGTGGTTTCAAACCTCTCTTCTCACACACTTTACAAATGGGGTAAAAAAAAAAAAAGCACTCAGGCTCTTTCTCACTTCCTCTCAAAGGATGCTAGTATAGCCCTCCTTCAAGAGCTTCCCTGCCTGTTTTCCATTAGCATAGTCAGCGTTTCACAGACCGTGTCCAGGTTTTTCCTGAGCCTGACATAGTTATGGTTGTCTGACCTAAAAGAAAAAAGAAAACACCAGTCTGATACCACAAGTCTACACACAGATGTTTTTATTTCTGATAACAGCACATTTCTTCACCAAGATGACACACTTTTTTGTGAGAAATGTTTTAGAATTCTCACCACCAGGACTGTTTAATTGATTGGTTAATCAATCGATTGATTAATTAGTTGATTGATTAATTTGGTATGATCCTCTGATCTTTTCAAGAAAGTTTTTTTTTTCACACAAACTTTTAAGACGTTTCCTTTGAAGTCTTCAGATTCAAAACACTCCTACCAACCCATCATCATGCCTCAGAAGTAAATCACAGGTTTTAAAAAACACACACACACACACACTCAGAACACAAAAAATCCAGGAGAGATAGAGACAAAACAGTGTACATTCACTTGAGCTTTCGAATACCAAACAAACCTTTCCCCCCTCTGGCTCGGCCCTAAGAAGATGAAGCAACAAACACACAATGCACTACAAACGATCCTCCCAGCTCAGCAAGGCGAGGAGACATGGACAGCCAGGATTGGATTCAGCCAGCAAAAGGGTAATGACAGCCATAACAGTTTCCACAGCCAGGGAGGAGGACACTACCCCTTCACACTCCTCGCTTATTGATGTTGCCTGGCAAAGGAATATCACTGTCCAAAACCACAGCCTCTAACAAGCCACATACATGCAAAGGGCACACATCGCATTCACAGCCCACCTCTGAGATATCCTTCATATGTTGTCATCATCCCAAACAAACAACGAAACCGAAGAATGCCAATAGGGAAGTAATTATTTTCCCAGGCTTGTTTACTTCACTCTTACAAGCTGGCTGGACCTCTTGTGTAGAGATGCTTGTCTTCTTTCTTGGGTTGGAGAGGAGAGATAAGTGCGCTCAGATGGGTTTTTTGTTTTTCTTTAAGTGTATCAGGGTCTGTAATAGCATCACACGCTGTGTTGTTGTTGTTGTTGTTGTTTGCCTCGCTGAAGTGGACCAGCTATCGGAAGTGGCTTGCTAGGAAGGGGGCGACGATGTTGTCCACAACATGTGAAACCATTACAGCACTCCTGCATCAAACAGAGAAACAAACAAAAAGTGTCAGTTTTCGTGAGAATGAGTAGCAATTACCATGTGGGCGTATCAGCAACAATAGCGACAATGGCAGACTAAAATGTAAAAAGGTTTTGTTACATTTTTTTTTTACACTTACAATAACAACTCTTTCATACTTGACCCTTCATGTACAAAACTAATTTCACCAGTTTAGAACTGCACAACAATTTCTTTAGTATTACTATCAATGATCGATGAGTTGTTTATTCCTTCTTTTATTTATTTGATACAAAAATAACAGATTAAGGCAAAAACATTCGTTCATCATTCATGTACATGATTTTTTGAAAGTCTGACAAAGAGGATGATTTGATAAGTATGCAATGCTTGTAAGATATCAATGATGATATGGATTTGTTTTGATTTATTTGATTTGTTTTATTTTTATATCGAGGAAAATAGAATAAGCACTCTTGTGCTTTTTTTATATCCAGTCCCTGTGTGTATGCAGTGTTGTAAATGTCATCTGTTCTCACCAGCACATGATGGCCCACTCTTACGAAAAGTGGAAAATGATATAACGTGTGCTCAAGATGTTGTGGAAAGTATCTAAACCTAACCTATCCACAGTCTATTCACAGGGCATGGCAGTTTCACAACGTATGGGTAGAATTTGCCATTGATGTTGATTAGCTTCAAGCTGTTGGCTGTTAATACCTTTTGCAAATCACTTGATATTCATTGGCTGTTAATACCTATTGCAAATCACTTGATATTCATTGGCTGTTAATACCCTATGCAAATCACTTCACATTCATTGGCTATTAATACCCTATGCAAATCACTTGAAATTTATTGGCTGTTTACATTTTATGCAAATTACTTGATACTCATTGGCTGTTAATACCGTAAGCAAATCACTTGATATTCATTGGCTGTTAATACCCTATGCAAATCACTTGACATTCGTTGGCTGTTAATACTCTTTGCAAATCACTTCACGTTCATTAGCTGGCTGGTGCATTCTGTATTCATGCGCTGTACACAAATTTTTCATGGAATAATTATCAAGATGAATAACTTTCAGTATGTTACAAGGCTAAAATTCAAATCAGCCTGGTATGGAAAAATCAACTTGTCAGAACGTTTGAAAGAAGAAATCTTCAAATGAAATATCGAACAAATGCACACAAGGACACACACACACACACACACACACACACACACACACACACACACACACACACACACACACCACACACCACACCACACACACACACACACACACACACACACACACACACACACACCACACACACAACCTTACTCTCTTTCTCTCTTTCTCTTTCTCTCTCTCTCTCTCTCTCTCTCTCTCTCTCTCTCTCTCTCTCTCTCTCTCTCTCAATCTCTCTCTCTCTCTCTCTCTCTCTCTCTCTCTCTCTCTCTCTCTCTCTCTCTCTCCCTCTCTCTCTCTCTCTCTCTCTCTCTCTCTCTCTCTCTCCTCTCTCTCTCTCTCTCTCTCTCCTCTCTCTCTCTCTCTCTCTCTCTCTCTCTCTCTCTCTCTCTCTCAATCTCTCTCTGTGCAAAACTTGACTGAACAGCTAAGTACACAAAGAGGGCATTCTCTTCTTTTTTTAGAACGTTCTCTCTTTTTTAACATTTTTTTTAACACAAAAGAGAATGTAATTACAGTTAGTGGGCTCTCAATTCAGTATTGAGCCTGCACACAGTAAAACTTCCAATGCGTGGTGGGTTTGTTTTTTTTCTTAGCTAGTTTCTTTTTAAAACAATACTGATAGAAAGCACTCTTTAGCTGACGTCAAATGTAAAAAAAAAAGAAAAAAATTAGCAGAGGAGCCCACTTATTCTGAGACATAAAAAACTGAAGAGGATGAAATACCCCCTCAAAGAGAGGGTAGAGTTTTTTTGTTTGGTTTTAATTTTTTCTTTCTTTCTTTCTTTTTCTTTCTTTCTTTCTTTCTTTCTTTTTTCTTTTCTTTCTTTCTTTCTTCTCTTTCTTTCTAAAGGGTCGGTGTTTTGTTTGGTTTTATTTTTTTCTTTTTCTTTTTTTTTGGCCAGTGCAAGAGAAACACACCTCATTCAGTCTCCTACGCAGAGCATTACTGCACATGAAGAAGAAGAAAAAAAAAGGTGCAGAGAGAGAGAGAGAGAGAGAGAGAGAGAGAGAGAGAGAGAGAGAGAGAGAGAGAGAGAGAGAGAGAGAGAGACAGACAGACAGACAGACAGACAGACAGACAGACAGACAGACAGACAGACAGACAGACAGACAGACAGACAGACGGACGGATGGACGGAGACAGACAGACAGACAGATAGACAGACAGACACAGAAACATAGAATGATAAAGAGAGAGTGAGTGAGTGAGTCAGTAAGTGAGTGAGTGAGTGAGTGAGTGAGTGAGTGAGTGAGTGAGTGAGTGAGTGAGTGAGTGAGTGACAGACAGACAGACAGACAGACAGACAGACAGACAGACAAGACACAGACACAGACACAGACATAGAATGAGATAGAGAGCCTGACTTGTTAGGCACTTAACGGCAGCGTAAAACATTTTTTTTTTTTTTTACTCATTATGAGTTGACTGGA
>CM060334.1:39416953-39420463 GCA_030674155.1 Stramonita haemastoma | reverse complement strand
CCCCCCCCCCACCCCACCCCCACCCTCCAAAGTTGCATACAGTTACAGCCATCAATATATCTCCTCCCCCCATTTTCCAACCAAGACATGAATGTCTTTCCTCAATATTAGGCGGTTATCACACATATATCCTCACAGAATAGACGGTCACCTTTCACAGCAGAAGGATATCTCAGCCCACTGATGTCTGTCTCTTGCCCAAAACCTTTTCCCGCAAGCACCAAAAGATGCTGGCTCCATTGCATTCAAGAGCTGTTTGTTCCCAATACTACCACCACCAACAACGATAAAAAACAAACATGATGTAATAAAAAAAAATAAATGTAAAATATTGCAAGGTCAAAGTGTTCGTTGGTTGTTTGTTTGTTTGTTTTGGGGGCTATCTGGTTGATTCACTGGATCGTGGCAAAGGGTGGGCTGGGATTAATTGTGTATTGCTCTTTTGGGAGTGAGAGCTTAGAGGAGAAAGGGAAAGCTTGTGCCATGTTATGCAATCTGTCTGTCTGTCTGTCTTTCTCTAGAAGTATGTAGTTTGTCTGTCTTACTCTAGAAGCATGTAGTCTGTCTGTCTGTCTCTCTCTGGTCTGTATGCAGTCTGTCTGTCTTTCTCTTTCTGGTCAGTATGCAATCTTTCTCTCTCTGGTCAGTATGCAGTCTGTCTGTCTTTCTCTCTCTGTGGTCAGTATGCAGTCTGTCTGTCTTTCTCTAGAAGTATGCAATATGTCTGTCTTTCTCTTTCTCTCTCTGGTCAGTATGCAGGCTGTCTGTCAGTCTGTCTGTCTGTTGTTGTTTTTTTGCTTTCTAAGCAGATGCGTTATCTCTAGACCACCGATCCACGAGTTATTTAGAACATAGGAAAAATTAATGATGACTCACCGCCTACAAACTTATCATCAACTGGGCTTCAATGTGAAGGGATTTCAACAAACAGAAACTAAACCCAACATAACTTAACTGTGCGTGGGTGCCTCCGCCCCCCCCCCCCCTCTCCCCCCCACCACAACCCCCTGCCGTCCAAATAACGGTTAATTAGTGCATTGCATCATAATTTGAATCCAAATTATCGAGCTGTCTTCAAGGTTAGTAACAAAAATCCAGTGATCAACTATCAATTTAAAACAAAAAATTAGTGATTAATCAATCACTTCAAACAAACATCATTGGCCCAGGTCAAAAGCTGTGTCAGTTATTAATGTCAGAAAAAATCGATTTCTTTTAATATCTTTTTCACAAATTGTGATATTAGACGGGAATGAGAGAGACAGACAGACAGAGACAGAGACGGAGAAAGACAGAGGGGGAAGGGTGTGTGAATGTCAGAGGAGGAGGGTGTAGTTGGTAATGTACGGAACATGGAATTTCAGGGGATCGATAGGGCCTAGTCTATATGTGGATTGATGAAAAAGCCTTAACGTTACTTACTTACTGAACTACAATGAACAAAAAGGAAAATGCAGTTCTAACAATTCCTAACAAAAACAGTAATTCCAACGAAAAAATGTAAAGTAATTTCACATGAGAAAAAAAATTGTGTGTACCCCCCCCCCCCCCCCCCCCCCCCCCCCCCCCCCCGCAAAAAAAAGAACCAACAACAGCGAAGTATCAATTATTTTTTGTATTTTGTATTTTGTACCACTTTATGTCACGCAGATTTCTCTGCGTGAAATTCGGGCTGCTCTCCCCGGGGAGAGCGCGTCGCCACATGTGCAGCGCCTACCCTTTTTTTTTTCTTTTTCCTGCATGCAAGTGTATTTGTTTCCCTATCAGAGTGGCTTCTTTCTACAGAATTTTGCCAGGGACAACCCCCTTGTTGCCGTGGGTTCTTTAGGCAGTAATTGTGTTGTTATAATGTACAATATTCTGTTGAGATTGCCTTCAACCCTGTCAAGCTCTTAACCTGAGCAAAACTTGCATAAACATAATTGTTATATTTAGTTTGAGATGACTGGGGCGGGGGGGGGGGGGGGGGGGGGGGGCAGTATAATAGTATAATCACCATCTAGAAATTCTGTTGTAAAAATTCCCTCTTTTCTATCCCTCTCTTCGTTTCTGCCTTTTTTTTCTTCCTGCTTTTTCCTTCTTGTCTATGTTCTACCTCCTGTATCCATTCTCCTTCCCCTTTTTTCATGAAAAACTTTAAAAAGTTCACCATTCCCTCCCACGCCTTTGAAGATGACAATGATACATTCATCTACTCTATTATTTCGAAGATAATGGAATCAGCATCCGTGTCCTTTTTTACATCCAGTCCCCGTGTGTATGCAGTTTTGAAAAGCTTGTCATCCGTTCCCAACGGCACACAATAGCCAACTCTTCCGAAAAAGCGGAACGTGTTTTAACGTGTGCGCAAGACGTTCTGCGTGCGTTCGCATACGGGACTTTGGTTTATAGTTTCGTCCGATGGGGACTGGAGTGGAGTCGGCACTGATGTTGATTCCTGAGAAGAATCCTCTTGATGAGATTCGAACCCGAGTTAGCAGATCACGAACGCATCACTCTAACCAACCAGACTATCCCGTCTCCAATGAAGAGGAGTAAGTGGAAAATAACGATGAGGTTGGCGACGATGATAACGATGCCTTTTCCTATCATTACCTTTACCATGACTCCTTAAACGACAAAGGCATTAAAAATCCATTTTGTTTTTTCTTTTCTCGGCTAAACCTCCCAAAAGTTCACCCTAAAATGAGGGACATGCTTTTCTTCTTTTTTTTTTTTTACACACACGCGACCGACTTTTTCTCCCAGACACACACACATACACCATTAAGGTAGCCACATTCCGACTTCTGGGAATACAAATCAATTAACCGAACCATTAGTTGGTTGGGGGGGGGGGGGGGGCGGTGTTGGTGGCACATCAACACACAGCGGGGACAATATATTTTATTATTGATGGCACATTAACACACATTCTACAGGGACACAGGATAGCCTAGTGGGCAGAACATTGCGCTCGCAATTTGACGACCCGAGTTCGATTCCCGTTCGAGGAGATTTTTCTCCTGGAGTTAACATCAGTGCTGACTCCACTCTCCCCCCAAAAGTCCTTCATCAGATGAGACTATGGCCCCGTGTGTGCTGTGAACGCACGCAGAACAACATCTTGCGCACACGTTAAATCCTGTTCCGCTTTTCGTAAGAGTAGGCCATCGTGTGCCGGGTGGGAACAGATGACATTGACACAACTGCATACACACGGGGACTGGATGTAAAAAAAAAAAAGCACAAAAGTGCTTATCTCATTATCCTCGATATAAAAGAATAATTATAAAAAAATAATAAAAATAAACAGCCATGAAATGTTTAGGGTACCTTCCCTCTGTCGCGCCTCTAGACAGATTCTTGCTATTCCACGCAGCTCTACCGCTGCATATTTTATGGTACAGAGCTATAGCATCCTCTACAGAAGGGGATAGGGGGAAGGGGAGGGTGGGGGTGATGGGGTGGGGATGAGGGGGAGGGGTTGGGGTGGGGGTCGGGGAAGGGAGGGTGTTTTCATTATTTATG
>CM060334.1:39411953-39414453 GCA_030674155.1 Stramonita haemastoma | reverse complement strand
CACGTAATTGACAAGCAATGCGAGGCACAACCTTTCTTTCTTGGATACACCACACCTAATCTTGCCTCCCGGACCCCATGCCTAGAATTGAATTTCAGGTTTTGATCCTTCATCCCATACTATTGCTCCCAGATATTTAAAGTTATAGACAGTCTCCATTTTTTTTAACCATCTATAGAAATTGCAGTGTTTATGCCATTGGCACTGTTTGTTATCAGCTGGGTTTTCTCTGCACTAATCCGCATGTCATATGTGAAGGAGGTTTCATCAAGGTGATTTACCGAGTTGTCCAGCTCTTGCTCTTTTCCATCAATGTTTTCGTTGTCGTCGACAAGACTTAAGTTTGTTATTTTCCTGCCTCCAATCCTGACTGTTCCCTCATGATTTCCAAGTGCGTTGGCCATTATTCTCTCTAAGAAGAGGTTGAAAAGAGTGGGAGAGAGTAGACATCCTTGGCATACTCATATTGTGGTTCGGGGCCATTCTCCTATTTTGCTGTCACTTCAAAGTAGACTGCGCTGGTTGCCTCGTTTATACAGGCATTCAATGGTTCTGATCAGATTGGTATTGATGTTATACAGCCTCATGGTTGTCCACAGAGCTGCATGCCAGATTCTGTCGAACGCCTTGTAAAAGTCTACAAAGACGTGGTAAAGATCTTACAGTTGGTGTTGCAAGTGTTTCTCACAGAGGTTGAAAATTTCCACGGCTGTGCTCCGTTCTTCTCTGAACCCTGCCTGTTCTTCTGGGATGACCTATTAAGCTAGAGGTTTTAATCTATTCAGGATGAAACTTAGCATGCCTCTGGTTTGGATGGATGATCAGGCTGATGGTATGGTAGTTTTAGCATAGTTGTAGGTTGCTTTTGTTTGGGACAGTGCGCAATAATCAGGGACTGTGTCCAAGGGGTCGGCCACTTGCCTGTCCACCTGATCTTATTACAGATGAGTCACATAAATATCAATCATGGCACCTTCTCCTGCCCGGGCCAGTTTTGCTGACCTCTCAGTCTTCAGTGATTTCACTACACTTTCAACTTCTTTCCATAGGATGGGGTAGCTGTTTGGTGTAGGGTGGTAGAGAGACATCTCAAACCTTGGGATCCCCATGAGTCACAGACATTCAACACAGACATCTACAACCTTGGGATCACCATGAGTCCCAGACATTCAACACAGACATCTAAAACCTTGGGATCACCATGAGTCACAGACATTCAACACAGACATCTCAAACCTTGGGATCACCATGAGTCACAGACATTCAAAGCCACACAATGTTCATCAGTACTGTGGCAAACCCAATGTTATGTTGCACAGCATGACTCAGAGAACAATTCTCACCCACCCTTTGAAAAGCAGATTGTCATTGTTTAGCTTTTTACACGGCCTTTCCCACACATACATAAAATATCACCGTAAAATTTAATCGTTTTCAGTGTACCTTTAGACACATTTAGACCCACTTAATTGTAAAAAAAAAAAA
This sequence comes from Stramonita haemastoma, assembly GCA_030674155.1. Classification (NCBI taxonomy): domain Eukaryota; kingdom Metazoa; phylum Mollusca; class Gastropoda; order Neogastropoda; family Muricidae; genus Stramonita; species Stramonita haemastoma. The sequence continues at coordinate 39,412,968 of CM060334.1, read as the reverse complement.
AAAGCGAAAACATTAAATGTGATTTTCCACAAACTGGTTAAAGTTCGAATTACACTAAATCAAAACGAATACAGATATCCAAAATCTGTTTTTTGCATATTTTTTGTGTGATTTCAACCGTACAATGTGGCTGCAAAATCCCCAAATGTGGAACACTTCCATTATGCTTGTTTTTGTCATGCACTGTTTCAAAGCTGTTTTGGCTGTTCGTGAATCATGATGTGTCAGACACTGCCGTATATAGCTGTGGAGAGAGAGAGAGAGAGAGCTGGATAGCTAATTCACTTGGCGATAACGTGATTTCCAGGCGAGGCCAGCTGCACTTATTCAATTAATGCAGCTAATACCCTCACGTTCCAGACATTTTCCAAATGTCTTACATCAAATTATTTGTTTCTTCTTTCTAAAACCTTTTTTTTTTTGCTTCCTATAATATGCTCGCTCTCTCTCTCTCTGTCTCTGCCTCTGTCTCTCTCTGTCTCTGTCTCTCTCTGTCTCTCTCTGTCTCTCTGTCTCTCTTTCTGTCTGTCTGTCTGTCTGTCTGTCTCTCTCTCTGTCTGTCTGTCTGTCTGTCTGTCTCTCTCTCTCTCCCCTCTCTCTCTCTCTCTCTCTCTCTCTCTCTCTCTCTCTCTCTCTCTCTCTCTCTCTCTCTCTCTCTCTCGCTCTCACTGTCGCTGTCGCTGTCGCTGTCTCTGTATGTCTCTCTGTCTTTGTCTCTTTCTCTCAAATGTCTGTGAAAAAGGGAATTATTTTACTAGTTTTTTTAAGACAATGCGCTACTTACATGTAAACGATAGGCTGCAAGAGATGTCTGTGTGGATGTGTTATTTGCCTATATGTTTCCCTAGATGTTTTATGATGTCTTTCATGTATTTCATAATAAGAGCGAGGCATCAGAGACCTCAGCTTCTCTAGGGGCCAGCATATTGTGGGCGGCGCCCATCTCCTCTCCCTCGCTGCTTTACCTTCCCTGACCTAAAAGAGGGCAGGTACCTATTTATAGCTGGGTAGGCTG
>CM060334.1:39399453-39404453 GCA_030674155.1 Stramonita haemastoma | reverse complement strand
TCTCCTTCGTCTCACACACACACACACACACACACACACACACACGCACACACACACAACCACACACACACACACACACACACACACACACACACACACCAAAACACACATACACACACACACACAAGCAGATGTGTAACCAGATGTTGCATCCGGTAGTGAAAAACCCAACCAATTGTGATAAAAAAAAGCCCGGATTTTCCCGGTAATCATGATGGATTGAAAAGACACAGTGAGGCCTCACTCCATAGCACTGACACATCTTCAATAAGAGATGAGTTTTCCCTGCCTTGATTGTCACGTCAATAGTCAATGACGCAAAATGCAATAGAGGTCACCCCTCGCGCTTGAATGCTAGAAAGTGAAATGCGCAGTTCTGGGCCTATAATAGATAACAAATTGAAGGTGCAAATAGTGAAATACTGGCTTGTCTCCAATATCAGTTCTGGCATATGTGTAAATTGGAAATATATTGAAACCGCTTGTATTATATATATGTATATATATATATATATATATATATATATATATAAAAATTTATATATATCTATCTATATCTATATCTATATCTATATATCTATCTATCTATCTATCTATCTATCTATCTATCTATCTATCTATCTATCTATATATCTATATATATATATATCTATATATATATATATATATGTGTGTGTGTGTGTGTGTGTGTGTGTGTGTGTGTGTGTGTGTGTGTGTGTGTGACGCTCCACCACGAAATGAGTCGCTTAGCACATTACCCAATTTTGCGCTAGGAGCCATTAAAGGCAGGTGGGGGTCAAGTTGTCAGTTTTGAGATTTTGATGGATTATTAAACTGTATCCGTTATTCTACCTTGTAATGAAATATCAAGGCATAATTTGTATTTCTTTTGCTTTTAAATGTGTTTTGAAAATACCCAAGCCCTCATCATGACTATCTGTTACTAAGATAAACTTGCCCGTTTCTCGTCCTGCAGTCTATCATTTCAATTTGTAATAACGTTGCACAGAATTGTCCGATTTTTTTTTGTATTGAATAGCCTTTTTATTGTAGATTTAAGACTTGGTAATAACTAAAAAGTGACCTCTGGTGCAATGCGACTCCTTATGTGGTGGAGCGTCACACACACACACAAACAACACACACACACACACACACACACACACACACACACACACACACACACACACACACACACACACACACACACACACACACACACACACACACACACCACACACACACACACACACACACACACACACACACACACACACACACACACACAGATCAAAACTTTACAAGCCCTTTCGGATGAGACTATAAACCGAGGCCTACCCCATGTGCAAAACTCACGCAGAACATCTTGCGCACGTTTTAAAACCTGTTCCGCTTTTCGAAAGAGCAAGCCACTGTACACGGATGGGAACAGATGACAAGGTACTATGATTCTCCCGTGGGGATGCTGGATGACTGTCAGTATTAGTAGCATCCCCACCTTCTGGAAATTCTGAGCTAGGAATTCCCTCTTTTCTTTCCTGTTTCTCTCTTTTTTCCAGAAAGACTTAAAAGAAATTTCCTCTCATGCCGAAGTAGGATGCGCTGGGCCTAACTTGCCAGGTACTCAATGGCAGAGCATCGCGTAATTTTCGCTTATGATTATGACAGACAACAGTAGTTGCTGTCTGAGCGATCGAGGGCAACGACAACGACAACGACGACGACGACGACGACGACGACGACATCGAAGAAGAAGAAGAAGAAGAAGAAGAAGAAGAAAGAAGAAGAAGAAGAAGAAGATGATGAAGATGATGATGATGATGCATGATGCATGATGATGATGATGATGATGATAAATTGCGAAGAAGAAGAAGAATTGCGAGGAAGAGGAATTCCGAAGAAGAAGAAGAAAGAAGAAGAAGAAGAAGAAGAAGAAGAACAAGAACAAGAACAAGAACAAGAACAAGAACAAGAACAAGAAGAAACACTGCTCTTCGCGTTTGTCTTTAGTACAAGTACTCTCAGGTTTGAATATTGTAGCTGCATGCATCCACTCTCCAGTTTTATTTATGCTTTCTTTGTCCATCAATCATACGTACTACTTACGTACGTCTAAAAATATCCGTCAGCGATCAAGATTTCAGCAGCAGCAGCAACAACAGCAACAATACACAAAAGAAGGCATATAAGCTTAACTTCAGTTCAGCTAGGTACAAACAGGTAAACTGCACTCTTGATGGGAAAATAAAGACGCGATAGTGAATGGCAGACGGCAACCGGCTAGCCATGAACGAAGGAAGCTATATTAATTCAGATACCTGTGAGAAATCCTATTGCAGCTCTTGTAGCTATTGCCTGTACTGTGGGGGGTAATCCCGCTATAGTTGGTAATAGTTCTATTGCTTGTGGGAAGACCTGGTGAATGATGGCGATATAATTTAATATGATATAATAGCGTGTGGGGGGGGAAATCAGGTTGAGACAGTGCACAGTCAAGGAGTGGGAATATCTGTTTTTAAAGGCATAGTGTCCGATTCAAAGGATCAGGTTCGGTTTGTTTGCATACTTTAAATACAGAGCTTTTGATGAACCTCTTTTGGAATCGTTGTTCTTTCGTTTATGGAGATTTTGGTTCACACTGTAAACTATTCAGTCATTCATGGAGATTTTGGTTCACACTGTAAACTATTCAGTCATTCATGGAGATTTTGGTGCACACTGTAAACTATTCAGTCATTCATGGGGATTTTGATGCGCACTGTAAACTATTCAGTCATTCATGGAGCTTTTGATGCACAGCATAAACTATTCAGTCATTCATGGAGATTGTGATTACACTGTAATTATTCAGTCACTCATGGAGACTTTGATGCACACTGTAAAGCATTCAGTCATTCATGGAGACTTCGATGCACACTGTAAAGTATTCAGTCATTCATGGAGACTTTGATGCACACTGTAAAGTATTCAGTCATTCTTGGAGATTTTGATGTACACTGTAAAGTATTCAGTCATTCATGGAGACTTTGATGCACACTGTAAAGTATTCAGTCATTCATGGAGACTTTGATGCACACTGTAAAGTATTCAGTCATTCATGGAGACTTTGATGCACACTGTAAAGTATTCAGTCATTCATGGAGACTTTGATGCACACTGTAAAGTATTCAGTCATTCATGGAAACTTTGATGCACACTGTAAAACTATTCAGTCATTCATGGAGATGTTGATGCACTTTAAACCGCTCATTTATTCACGGAAAATTTTATGCATACTTTAAACCATTCATTCTTTCCCAGAAATTTTAATGTACACTGTTAACCAGTCATCCATTAACAGACATGTTGAAGCGCACAATAAACCATTCATTCATTACACAGTAATTTTAGAAGCACACAATAAACCCGTCTATTCATTACACAGAGACTTTAGTGCACATAATAAACCATTCATTCATTCATTCAAGGAAATTTTGATGGACATTTTAAAGCACCCATTGGGGACCCGATAAACAAGTGATTAAAGCGTTGCGATCCTGATCTCACTCTGGATCGATCCACTACCAAGGGGATTTTTACCCTGGAGTTAATATCGATACTGTCTCCACTTCCTTAAAAGTCTTTCGTGTGAGACTATAAACCGAGTCCCTGTGTGCCAACGCACGCAGAGCATCTTGCATACGTTAAAAACCCATCTCTCTCCCTCCCACCTCGATCTCTCTCCTTTCATCCCTTCTTCACTACTTCTCTGTCTGTCTGTCTGTCTGTCTGTCTGTCTGTCTGTCTGTCTGTCTGTCTGTCTCTGTCTCTGTCTCTCTGTCTCTCTGTCTCTGTCTCTGTCTCTGTCTCTCGCTCTCTGTCTCTCTCTCTCTCGCTCTGTCTCTGTATCCTTCGGATGAGACTTTAAACCGAGGCCCCGTGTGCGAACGCACGCAGAACATCTTGCGCACACGTTAAATCCTGTTCCGCTTTTCGTAAGAGTAGGCCATCGTGTGCCGGTGGGAACAGATGACATTTACAAAACTGCATACACACGGGGACTGGATGTAAAAAAGCACAAGAGTGCTTATCCCATTATCCTCGATATAAAAGAATAAATCAAATCAAATCACATCACATCAATCGTTATCTCTGTCTATCTCTCTGTCTCTGTCTCTGTCTCTCTCTCTCTCACACACACACAAACACACACACACACACTCCTCTTCTTCTCTCTCTCTCTCTCTCTCTCTCTCTCTCTCTCTCCTCTCTCTCTCTCTCTCTCTCTCTCTCTCTCTCTCTCTCTCTCTCCTCTCTCTCTCTCCTCTCTCTCTCTCTCTCTCTCTCTTAATTATTGCGCCTTTTCTTTGTTTTGTTTTGTTTTTGTTTTTTCTTTGTTTTTCTTGCTTTCTTTATTCAACTCAAAATCATCATTGATTCTTACTTCTCATTTTCGTTTCTGAATCAGTGACTTTATAACATTACCTTAATATTGTATCTCTGTGTTAATTCTTGCCTGTTGTTTGATACTTGGTATGGTTCCTTATTTTTGGTATTTGGATCATTATAATTGTTGATTTTATTTATATTTTTATTGGCAGTATCTCCCCCCCCCCCCTCCAATAAGGATATTAGTTTAAAAAAAAAAAATTTTCCCCTTTTATCCAAATGTATGATTTATGTCACATGTATAATTTTTGACAGATGGTGGTGGATTGATGTTTTCAGTTGTTTATTCTCTTCTCTTGCTTGCTCTTTACCTATTAACACTTTTCTATTCTTTCATTATCAAAATCTTTTATTGTGACTTCTGATTTTTGTCTTCTGATCGAGTGCATTTTTATTACCTTATCATATATAGTGTCCTTATTCTTGTATGTTGTCTGGTTTGCATAAAGCTTTATTGTTTAGTATTTTTACAACTTGATGTATCCCTGAAAAGGGCGGGGACTGGATGTAAAAAAGCACACAAGTGCTTATCTATTATCCTCGAATAAAATATTTTGCCTTGCCTTGCCTTG
>CM060334.1:39381953-39386953 GCA_030674155.1 Stramonita haemastoma | reverse complement strand
AGAGAGAACACTGAAACTGAATTAAACCATTTCAGTGAGAGAGAGAGAGAGAGAGAGAGAGAGAGAGAGAGAGAGAGAGAGAGAGAGAGAGAGAGAGAGGAGAGAGAGAGAGAGAGAGAGAGAGAGAGAGTTACCTGCGTGGCAATTAGATTGTGCAGTAGTATCAGTACGGAGTGAGAGGAAATTGAAAATGTTATTATGTTACACAAATTTATCTGAACTTGTTATTCCCCCTTGTCTACAGGCTGTAATGCTGTATGGACAATAAAACTGTGTCAGTGTCAGTGTCAATGTCAGTGTCAGTGTCAGCGTCAGTCTCTCTCTCTCTCTCTCCTCTCTCTCTCTTCTCTCTCTCTCTTCCTCTCTCTCTCTCCTCTCCCCTCTCTCTCTCTCTCTCTCTCTCTCTCTCTCTCTCTCTCTCTCACTCTCTCCCTCTCTAGTTCAGTGTTCTGTCTCTGTCTCTCTGTCTCTCGTCTCTCTCTGTCTCTCCCCTGTCTCTCTGTCTCTCTGTCTCTCTCTCTCTCCCTCTCTCTCTCTCTCTCTCTCTCTCTCTCTCTCTCTACATAAGGGCATATATAAAAAGCATTAAATACTGGTTAAAAAACTTCTTAAACAACCACTTCTAAAATTTATGTAGACAGGCTTATGAAATGCTAATCTTACAACATGAATCTGGCCCGACTTAATTGGGTGTCAAATGTACAGAAAACTTTATGTGTGAATGGATTTGGTATTGTGTGGCTGAGTAGAGACGTAGGATGTGAATTAGTTTTTCATTAATGAATTTAAAGATAGACTTATTTCATGCTAACAAACAGAACTGGCATTCAGATTTAGAAAACAATGACAAATATATGTGGTATAGTTCCTTCAAAAGTGTCTTTCAAACAGAAAGATAAACTGGTCTTTTATAACCAAAAAAATGGTACAAGATCAGTCTCAGTAGATTTCGGCTAAGAGTCAGTGGCCTTAAAAATTGTAATATTGGTTTTCAAGTGAAGATAACTCTAAAAGATAATATATCCCTTCATGCCGAAATGCCACAGAAGACGAATTTCACTTTCTTTTCGATTGTATAGCCTATTCTGATAAACGCAGAAAACTGTGAGGCGCTAAGTGTGTTTAAAGGCATTGCTGATATGAATTCTGTTGCAAATATTCTATCGGGCAGCAGTGAAGAGAAAATAGAAATCTAGCTAAATTCATTGGAGAAGCAATGAATATTAGGAAAAAGAAACGGAACTGAGTAACTAGTCCTTAGATGGTCCTTTATTGATTCTGTTAGTGTGTGTGGGGGGGGGGGGGGGAGGGAGGGAGGGAGAGAGAGAGAGAGAGAGTGTTTTTGGTGTGTGTGTGTGTGTGTGTGTGTGTGTTGTGTGTGTGTGTGTGTGTGTGTGTGTGTGTGTGTGTGTGAGTGTGTGTGTGTCACCTGCGTGGCAATTAGAATGTGCAGTAGCATAATGTAAATTCGAAGTGAGAGGAAAATTTGAAAAATGTTATTATGTTACACAAATTCATCTGAACTTGTTATTCCCCTTTGTCTACAGGCTGTAATGCTGTATGGACAATAAAACTATGTCAGTGTCAGTGTCAGTGTCAGTGTCAGTGTCAGTGTCTCCTCTCTCTCTCTCCCTCTCTCTCTCTCTCTCTCTCTCTCTCTCTCTCTCCTCTCTCTCTCCTCCTCTCTCTCTCTCCTCCTCTCTCCCCACCCCTCCCCTCCCTCCCCTCCCTCCCCCCCTCTCCCTCCACCTCCTCCTCCCCCCTTTTCTCTCTCCCCCTCCCCCCTCCTCTCTTCTCTCCCCTCCCTTCTCCCCCTCCCCTCTCCTCTCCCCCCCTCCTCCCTCTCTCCCCTCCTCCCCTCCCCTCTTCCTCCCTCTCCCCCCCTTCCCCCACCTCCCCTCCCCCCCTCCTCCTCTCCCCTCCTCTCCTCCCTCCCCCCCCTCCTCCCCCCCTCCTCCCTCCCCTCCCCCTCCCCCCCCTCTCCCTCCTCCCTCCTCCTCTCCCTCCCCTCCCTTCCCCTCCCTCTCCCCCCCTCCCCTCCCTCCCCCCCTCCTCCTCCCCTCTCTCCTCTCCCTCCCCCTCCCCCCTCCTCCTCCCCCCCCTCCTCCCTCCCCCTCTCCCCCCCCTCCCCTCTCTCCCTCTCCTCTCCCTCCCTCCCCTCCTCTCCTCCCCCCCTCCCTCCCCCCTCCCCCTCTCTCTCCCTCCCCACCCCCTCCTTCCCCCCTCCCCCTCCCCTCTCTCTCCTCTCCCTCCCTCTCTCCCCTCTCTCCCCCACTCTCCCTCCCCCCTCCCCTCCCTCCCCCTCCCCCCCCTCCCCACCTCCTCCCCCCCCCCCCCTCTCTCCTCCCTCCCCTCCTCCTCTCCTCCCTCTCCTCCTCTCCCCCCTCTCCTCCCCTCCACCTCCTCCTCCTCCCTCACCCTCTTCCTCCTCCCTCCCTCCTCCTCCTCTCCTCTCCCCCCCTCCCTCCCTCTCTCTCTCCCTCTCCCTCCCCTCCCTCTCCTCCCTCCCCTCCCTCCCCTCCTCTCCCCCTCTCCTCCTCCCTCTCTCCCTCCCTCCCCCTCCCCCCCCTCCCCCCCCTCCCCACTCTCCCCCATCCCTCCTCCTCCCCCCCCTCCCCCCCTCCCCCCTCCCTCTTCCCCCCCCCCCCTCCCCCCTCCTCTCCCCTCTCCTCCCCCCCCCCCCCTCCCCACTCCCCTCCTCCCCCTCCCTCCCTCCCCCTCCCCTCCTCCTCCCCCTCCCCCCCCTCCCTCCCCCCCCTCCCTCCTCCCCCTCCTCTCCTCCTCTCCTCCCTCCCCCCCTCCTCCCTCCTCTCCTCTCCCTCCTCCCCTCCTCCCCCCCCCCTCCTCCCCCTCCCTCCCCCCCCCCTCCTTCTCCTCTCCCCTCCCCTCCCCTCCTCCCCCCCCTCCTCTCTCCTCCCTCCCCTCTCCCTCTTCCCCTCTCTCTTCCCTCCCCTCCTCTCCCCCCCCTCTCCCCCCCCCTCTCCTTCCTCCCTCCTCCCTTCCTCCCCCTCTCCTCTCCCCCCTCCTCACCTCCTCTCTCTCTCTCCCTTCTCCCCCCCTCCTCCCTCCTCTCCTCTCCTCTCTCCTCCTCCTCCCTCCCTCCCCCTCTCACTCTCTCCCTCCCCTCCCTCCCTCCCCCCTTCCTCCCTCCCCCTCCCCCTCCCCTCCTCCCTCCTCTCTCCTCCTCCTCTCCCCCTCCTCCTCCTCCCTCCCCTCTCCCCTCTCCCTCCCCTCCTCCCCCTCTCCTCCCCTCACTCTCCTCCTCCTCTCTCCCCTCTCTCCCTCCCCCTCCCTCCCCCCTTCCCTCCCTCCTCTTCCTCCTCTCTCCCTCTCCTCTCCCCTCTCTCCCCCCTCCCCTCCTCTTCCTCCTCCTCCCCCTCTCCTCTCTCTCCCTCCCTCTCCCCTCTCTCCCCCCCTCTCCCCTCCCTCCTCTCCCCCCCCTCTCCCCCTCCCTCCCTCCTCCCCTCCCCTCCTCCCTCCCCTCCCCTCCTCCCCCTCCCTCTCTCTCCCTTCCTCTCCCTCCCCCTCTCCCCCCCCTCTCCCCTCCCTCCCCTCTCCCTCCTCCCCTCTCCTCTCCTCCTTCCTCTCCCCTCCCTCCCTCCTCCCTCTCCCCTCTCCCTCCCCCTCTCCCCCCTTCCTCCTCTCCTCCCTCCCTCCCCTCTCCCACTCCCCTCCCTCTCCTCCTCTCCTCCTCCTCCCTCCTCTCTCCTCCCTCACCCTCCTCCCCCTCCCCCCTCCTCCTCTCCCCTCTCCCCTCCTCCTCCTCCCTCCCTCTCCCCCCCTCCCCTCCCCCCTCCCCTCTCTCTCCCCTCTCCCTCCTCCTCCCCCCCCTCCTCTCTTCTCCCCCTCCTCCCCCTCCTCCTCTCCCTCCCTCCCTCCTCTCCCTTCTCCCTCCTCCCTCCCCCTCTCCCTCCCTCCTCTCCCCCCTCTCCTCTCCCCCCCTCCTCCCTCCTCCTCTCTCTCTCCCCCCCTCCCTCCTCCCCCCTCTCCCTCCCCTCCCCCCCTCTCCTCCCTCCCCTCCCCTCTCTCCTCTCCCCCCTCCCTCTCTCCTCCTCTTCCCCTCCTCTCTCCCTCCTCTCCTCTCCCCTCCCTCACTCCTCCTCTCCCCCTCCTCTCCCTCCTCCTCCCCTCCTCCCCTCCTCCCTCCTCTCCCCCCCTCCTCCTCCCCTCCCTCCCTCTCCTCCCCTCTCTCCCCCTCCTCCCCTTCCTCTCCTCCCTCCTCCCTCTCCTCCCCTCTCTCTCCCTCACCTCCCCTCCCCCCACCCTCTCCCTCACTCCCTCTCTCCTCTCTCTCCCCCCCCCTCCCTCCCCCCTCTCCCTCCTCTCTCCCCTCTCTCCCCTCTCCCTCCTCTCCTCCCCCCCCTCCCCTCTCCTCCCCCCCTCCTCCCCTCTCTCTCTCTCCTCTTCTCCCTCCTTCCTCCCTCTCCTCTCCTCCCCTCCCCCTCCCCTCCCTCCCCCCCTCTCTCCTCCTCCCCTCCCCCTCTCCCCCTCCTCCCTCCCCCTCCCCTCCCCTCCCTTTCCTTCTCTCCTCTCCTCCTCTCTCCCTCCCCTACTCTCCCCCTCCCTCCCTCCTCCCCCTCTCCTCTCCATCCCCTCCCCCCTTCTCCCCTTCCCCTCTCCCTCCTCCCTCTCCCTCTCCCTCTCCTCCCTCCCTCCCCCTCCTTCCTTTCCCTCCTCTCCCCTCCCTCCCTCCCCCCCTCCCCCCCTCCTCTCTCTCCCCTCCTCTCCCCCCCCTCCTCCCTCCCCTCTCTTCTCTCATCCTCTCCCCTCTTCCTCCCCCTCTTCCCTCCCTCCTCCCCCCTCCTCTCCTCCCCTCCCTCCCCCCCTCTCCTCCCCCCTCTCCCCCCCCTCTCCTCCTCCCCCTCTCCTCTCCCTCCCTCCTCTCTCCCCTCCCTCCCTCCCTCCCTCTCCCCTCCTCCCCTCCCTCTCCCCCCTCCCCCTCCCCTCTCTCCCTCTCTCCCCCCCTCCCTCCCTCCTCCCCCCTCTCCCCTCCCCCCCTC
>CM060334.1:39377169-39381853 GCA_030674155.1 Stramonita haemastoma | reverse complement strand
TTGTAAAAAGGGTTTCAATTTGGCAGTTTTTGAATGGACATGCAACAACCCTTGAACCCCCGGTTTAAAAAATTGGAAAAAAAAAAAAAAAACCAAAAAACCAACGAGACTCCCAAACTAATGAGATCAGAGTCGGGTGAGGAAAAAAGGAGATCGCAGAAAAAAACGAAGAAAAATTTTGGAAACAATCCGGGTTTTGGGCATTGCGTTAGGTTTTTTTTAAGGGCCCATCCAAGTAGCGTTTTGGGAACTGGTGACGGGTGAAAAATTTTAAGCCGCCCTTCCCATTTTTTGGGTTTTTCCCTTTAAAATTTCCGTTGACCCCCCTTAATGTCAGTGATTTTTCTGGGGTTTTTTTTTTATCTTTAAATGTCTTTCCCCAATTGTTCCATTCTAAACCCCAAAACCCATAACAAAAGCTAAATCACCTGGTTTAGGGTTAACTTTATACCCAAAAAATATTAGGCAGAAGGGACTATTTTAGCCACTAGGGAGAAAAATTGGTGAGCCCCCCCCCTTGAGAATATTGTTAAGCCACCATGAGAATATTGGTCAGCCACCATTAGAATATTGTTAAGCCACCATGAGAAATAGTCATAACAATCACATTATTGCTACGTCTCATGTACCTTCAGAATTAAACATACCCAAAGCTACCTCCTTTGGCTCACACAGAGTAGTCACTAGTCAGACAGAGGGGGGCTCTGTATTGTTTTGGGGACTACTTCAGTGGTGTCTTTTATATTCAGCGTACTCACCAAACCACCTATTAAGCCCCCCTACATACAGCAGTAATGAGCTCTGTCGTGTACTGCCAGACTTTGTGAAATGCCCATTTGGGCGTCGGGTGAACTATCATCCCAACGACAGTTCCCCATAACACTCCACACCTCTGACACAAAGTCGCCACGTGTCCAAATGTATGGCTAGGAGGTCACCGAGATTCAATTCAACGTCAACAGAGACTGCAAAATCCAAGGCAGTTCTCTTTTAGGGCATCTTAGTCAGTCATGAATAGGAATGCAATAGAAGTTCTGCTTGGTTCCAGACTATTAAACAGAATTCTACCCTATGTTTCCTTTCTTATCAAATATTAAACAGAATTCTACCCTATGTTTCCTTTCTTATCAAACATTAAACAGAATTCTACCCTATGCTTCCTTTCTTATCAAATATTAAACAGAATTCTACCCTATGTTTCCTTTCTTATCAAACATTAAACAGAATTCTACCCTACGCTTTCTTTCCTATCAGATATTAAACAGAATTCTACCCTGCGCTTTCTTTCCTATCAGATATTAAACAGAATTCTACCCTGCGCTTTCTTTCCTATCAGATATTAAACAGAATTCTACCCTACGCTTTCTTTCCTATCAGATATTAAACAGAATTCTACCCTACGCTTTCTTTCCTATCAGACATTAAACAGAATTCTACCCTGCGCTTTCTTTCCTATCAGATATTAAACAGAATTTTACCCTGCGCTTTCTTTCCTATCAGATATTAAACAGAATTCTACCCTGCGCTTTCTTTCCTATCAGATATTAAACAGAATTCTACCCTGCGCTTTCTTTCCTATCAGATATTAAACAGAATTCTACCCTACGCTTTATTTCCTATCAATCATTAAACAGAATTCTACCCTATGCTTCCTTTCCTATCAAATGTTAAATAGAATTCTACCTATTCTTCCAGTCATATCAAATGTTAATCAGAATTCTGCCTATTCTTCAAGTCATATCAAATGTTAATCAGAATTCTACCTATTCTTCCAGTCATATCAAATGTTAAACAGAATTCTACCTATTCTTCCAGTCATATCAAATATTAAACAGAATTGTACCCTATGCTTTCCTTTCCTATCAAATATTGAACAAATCTCTACCTTATGCTTCCTTTCCTATCAAATATTGAACAGATATCTACCTTACGCTTCCCTTCATATCAAATCATAGCGTGAACTAGACTGTAGATCACTCATATCTTTTGAACAACACAACACAGTATCTGTCACATCAAGTCTAAATCATGCTCACAGGTGTCCCGTGTGTAGCCCCCATACCTGAGATAAAATCAGGGAGTTGGAGTCCCCAGGGCGGTTCAGGGCTGTAGGCCTATATTATGGCAACGTTCTGGCGGCTCCTGTGACGGCACTGGAACCATTCGTATCGGCGATTGCCTTTTCTATAGATCACTCCAACAACATGGAAAGGGCAGGGGGAGAGTCTGCTGCATGGGTAACAGCTTGCCCTCCATACTTACTTACCCAGACTTTTGTGCTCCAGAGCCTAGTGCCCAACACCAAAGTCTTCTGAGACTGACAGATGCCTACTGCTATCCATCAAGTGAGAATAGTTCGACTGTGTGCGTGTGGCCTCAACACTCATAAAGCACATACAAGCAGACTCAGACCAGGTGGAGCTCAAAGATACCTTGCCTTGGTAAGGAGTCGAACCCTCCACCTTCCAGCCAGAGCATTATGTGTTTTGGTTTTCGTTAAATCTAAACAAACATAAAGAACGTGGACATGCACAGGTGCGCGCATGTGTGTGTGTGTATGTGTGTGTGTGTGTGTGTGTGTGTGTGTGTGTGTGTGTGTGTGTGTGTGTGTGTGTGCGTGCGTGTGTGTGAGTGTGTGTGTTGTGTGTGTGTGTGTGTGTGTGTGTGTGTGTGTGTGTGTGTGTGTTGTGTGTGTGTGTGTGTGTGTGGTATATGTGTGGTTTTTCTTTACAAAAGCAAATACATTCTTATCTCAAAACATAATAAATTTGTTTGGCTGCAAGCGTAGCTAGAAGCAAACAAAAAGGATACAGTTACCACATAGTATAACAGCACACATGTTGTCTAAATAAAATATAAAATATTTTATTCATATCTATTTTATATATTTTTAAAAATAAAATAAATTAATAACAATATAACAGCACATATGTTGTCACAGTTTCTGCACCGTCTTTTTATCCTTATAAACGAAAAAAAAACCCCACTCAAATATCAGTGATATCTATCCACACGTGTACATGTAAGTACGCAAGAGCTGATATATGCAACACATGCGCCCGCATGCATAGGCACACACACACACACACACACACGCACGCACGCACGCACGCACGCACGCATGTACGCACACACGCACACACACACGCACACACACACACACACGCACACACACACACACGCACACACACACACACACGCACACACACACACACACACACACACACACACACACACACACACACACACACACACACACACACACACACACACACACACACACACACGACACACACGACAGAATGTTTTTAATGAAATATCATACGATAACAAACATCATGTGTCTGATACCCAATATCTCATAAAACAATCTTGAAATTGATTAATTAAAACAAACACACGTTGTTTCTTACATCCAAATCTCTCTCTCTCTCTCTCCTCTCTCTCTCTCTCTCTCTCTCTCTCTCTCTCTCTCTCTCTCTCTCTCTCTCTCTCTCTCTCTCTCTCTCTCTCTCTCTCTCGTCTCTCTCTCTCTCTCTCGTCTCTCTCTCTCTGCGTCTCTCTCTCTCTCTGCGTTCTCTCTCCTCTCTTCTCGGTCTCTCTCTCTCTCTGTCTCGGTCTCGGTCTCTCTCTCTCTCTCTCTCTCTCTCTCTCTCTCTCTCTCTCTCTCTCTCTCTCTCTCTCTCTCTCTCTCTCTCTCTCTCTCTCTCTCTCTCTCTCTCTCTCTCTCTCTCTTATGACAGACATACAGATGTTCATTATATGCATCGTCTTACAACTTTTAATCAGTACGATTTTCTTTGTTATTGTTGTTGTTGATGATGTTGTTTTGTTTGCTTTTTAGCATCCAAAGTTTTGTTATCAACATATTCGTAGAAAAAAAATGACAGACAAAAAAGACCATAAAATTCTGAGCTTTTGAAGAAAAAAATACAAGGATAGCATCCCATATTAATTTTACCATATCTATAATAACACTGAAATTCAAGTTGTCATCAGTGACAGTACCTTAGTGTTCATGTTCATGAACATTTTCGAGTTTTATACAAACGATGTAAAGATCTTTCACAGGCTCTGATCTTGGGGAGAGTCAAACCGCATTTCTTTAGTCTGTTCAACATTTAAGTGAAGACAGTTGTATTCAAACCAAGCGGAAAATGCTTCGACATTATATTAATACACGCTAATAGGTACGATAGCAGAATCATCAGATTATTCAACCAATACATCAGAACCAGTACAGTCAAAGAGTAAAAAGAATAGAACACAGAGCAGAGCCTTGAGGAACCCCATTGAACGCGGACTTTTTATTTTATTTTTTATTTTTTTTATTTATTGTTTTTATTTTAGCTGATATTGTTGTTCGATCCATCAGAAAACTCATAACCCAGAGAGAGAATAAGCTAAGGACAGACGTCCACTACAAGTAATATCAATGCAAATAAATGGGCTGAACGCTATTGAACGCCGAGGAAAAGTCAATAAAGTGTATAGGCACAAAGAAACCAGGGGACTTATTTTCTCCAAATGAGACTAGGCATTGTGCAACCAAGTCATTGTAGTATATTCATTCGGTGCTTCTGTTTGCTTTCTGTGCAAAATGGGGGGGGGGGGGGGGATCTAGGAGGGAAAGAAAACCATGCACAGAAGAATACGTTTTGTAAAAAAAGAAGAAGAAAAAAAG
>CM060334.1:39359669-39362169 GCA_030674155.1 Stramonita haemastoma | reverse complement strand
TTCAACTTCAGGTTCCAAATCAGCACCAGCTGATACCTTCCAATTTCCCCGCACTGTCAATCTAGGGGGGGGAAAAGACATTAAATGTAAAAAAAACACCCTTAAATTCCTTTTGTGATGGGGGGCGGGCGGTAATTCGATTACTTGCCATGCAATCAGAGCCTTATATCAGTGTCATGTATTTAAATCAGGACACACCTGCGAAGGGGGGACGGGATAGCATAATGGTCAGAACATTGCGCTCGCAATTTGATGACCCCAAGTTCGACTCCCGTTCGAGGTGATTTTTTCCCCTGGAGTTAACATCAGTGCTGACTCCACTCTCCCCAAAAGTCTTTCGGACGAGACTGTGTGTGAATGCACGCAAAACATCTTGCGCACACGTTAAATCCTGTTCCACTTTTAGTAAGAGTAGGCCATTGTGTGCCGGTGGGAACAGATGACAATATTGACAAAAGTGCATACACTCGGGGACTAGATTTAAAAAAAAAGCACATGAGTGCTTATTCCATTATTCTCAATATAAAAGAATAAATAAATAATAAATAAATAAATAAATAAAGTGTTAGGGTGCTCTGTTTCGTTGGGTGGTTGTTTAAATCTCTCTTTGCTGCATACGTTCTGTCCACGCAGTAACTTGTGATATTGATGTAGCCACATTCTGACTGTTTGATCGTGCTGTTGTCGAGAAAGTCTACAGTATAGTGGCAGAATAAATATCTCCACTCTGTTATACCGTCGCTTTTTTAAGCTGATAAAGCCAGGCTTTGCATGCTGGATGGTAGCTTTATTTATTTATTTATTTTTATTCTTTTATATCGAGGAGAAATGGAATAAGCACTCATGTGCTTTGTTTACATCCAGTTCCCATGTGTTTGCAGTTTTTGTCATTCTTGTCATCTGTTCACACCATGGCCTACTCTTACGAAAAGAGGAACAGGATTGAACGTGTAGGGCAAGATGTTCTGCGTGCTTGAATCTAAGTACCTGGATTTAAACCCTTCCAACCAGACTATTCAGTCTCAAATCTTTAAACGTGGATATTTCAAATGTTGCACGTGTAAGCCTATGTACTTCTTCTTCTTCTTCTTCTTCTTCTTCTTCTTCTTCTTCTTCTTCTTCTTCTTCTTCTTCTTCTTCTTCTTCTTCTTCTTCTTCTTCTTCTTCTACCCCACGGAAGACCTCGCAAAACCAGCTCTCTCCATTTCCCTCTGTCCTCGACCTTTCTCAGGGTGTCACTCAGCCTGAGGCCCGTCCACTCTCGGATGTTGTCCTCCCATCTCTGTCTCTGCCTGCCTCTCCTATATACAGGATGAGAATTAAGACACTGGCAGGTTTCCACGAGAAGTTGCCCCTAGGAGATAGACCCTCACTCACTCACTCACTCAGTCCCATGTCCCAAAGGACGTAGGGGGGACATGAGAGAAGACGCAACGGAGATCTTTTTCCATGCTTCACGATCCTGTGTGGCTAGTAGGAGGCGTTGCAGGGGTTGGGCAGTCCAGTCTTTGATGTTGTCAACCCATGATTTCTTTTGGCGGCCTCTTCTTCTTTTGCCCTCGACTGTTCCTTGCAAGATGGTTTTTGCTAGGGTGTTGTGTCTTGTGGTGTGACCAAACCACATCAGCTTTCTCCTCTTTATGGTGGAGAGCAAAGGCTCTTGGGGGCCCACACGCTTTTTGATTTCCTCTTTCACATAGTTATTGGTCTTGTGTTCTTTGTATGATATTTTGAGGAGTCTTCTGTGGCACTTGTTCTCGAATGCTTGGATTCTTCTCTCTAACTCTGCTGTCAGAGTCCATGATTCACAGCCATATAGGAGGATAGATATTACGAGGGATTTGTAGAGGTGGTATTTGGTGCAGAAGCTGATGTTGTTGCTTCTGATGATCCTCTGGAGTCTGACTAGAGCAGATGTTGCTGTTGCAATGCGAGCTTTCACCTCATTGTTTGATGTGCCATCTTTTGTTAGGATGGAGCCTAAGTATTTGAATTGGCTCACCTCTTCCAATATTTCTCCATTCATCTTTATTTCCGTGCTGTCATTACTCGCGCTGTTGACCATGATCTTCGATTTCTCTGTACTGACCTCCATGCCGTATGCGCTCGCTCGGTCTGTTAGACTGTCTGTGAGGATTTGCAGTTCTTGTTTGCTGCTGCCCATGAGGTCAATGTCATCTGAAAATCTGAGGTTGCAAAGGGGTCTTCCACCAATGGAGATGGAAGTGTGGTGGTTTTGCAGTGTCTCTGTCATGATGTTTTCGAGGAAGAGGTTGAAGAGATAGACCCTAGGAGATGGTAAAAATCCACGGCCTTCCTTCACCAGACGCCACCACCGAAATTTGAACCCATTCACGGTGTGTGCAAGTCAAATGGTCTTAACCACTCAGCAATAGCGTCCGTCACTCTCCATGTTACAACCTATTATTTTGCCAGTACATTCCAGATTCCCCCACACACTAGGCCAATTTTCCAGGGTTACGCAAAGTACTACAAAAAA
>CM060334.1:39337169-39344669 GCA_030674155.1 Stramonita haemastoma | reverse complement strand
GAAGACGTATATATCACTGTCTTGCATCCCCAGTTCAATTGCTGTGACGTGCACAGGTAGATCGATCAGAAGAAATAACGTTCAAGCTAAGTTTGTGTGGTTAGTTACATCTTGGATTGGGTGACTGTTCGTGCGCCTTGGCTTCAGTACAGCCCCCCCGCCCCCTCAGTTCACCCAGCTGCAAATGGGTACCTGCCTTTTTGAGGGTCAGGGAAGGTAAAAGCAGCGAGGGAGAGGAGATGGGCGCCGACATCCAAATGCTGGCACTTAAAGCAAGCTGAGGTCTCTGACACCTGGCTGGCTCCCCAACGACCCCACAAGGCTGTGGAAATACCTGTACCTTTTGTATTTTGTATTTGTACCACTTTATGTCACAGCAGATTTCTCTGTGTGAAATTCGGGCTGCATGCTCTCCCCGGTGAGAGAGCGCGTCGCCACAGGTGCAGCGCCTACCCATTTTTTTTTCCTGCATGTAATTGTGTTTATTTCCCTATCAGAGTGGCTTTTTTCTACATAATTTTGCCAGGGTCAACCCCTTTGTTGCCGTGGGTTCTTTTACGTGCGCTAAATAATGATGTGTAACACACGAGACCTCGGTTTATCGTCTCATCCAATAGACTAGCGTCCAGATCACCACTCAGGGTCTAATGAATGGAGGATAAAGTTTTGGGTCCAAACGGGGTACAAACCACCGCACACACCGACCCGGACTTTCAGCTTTCTAGGCAAGGCGCGTTATTACCTAGACCACCGATCCATCTTTTACAAGAAGATCAGATGAAACAGACTCGTGTGCATCTTGCAGGCTGTTTGTTCCAGACTCTGGTATGTTGCCCAGTTCAGTGAACACGGGAATGGCCTTGTGCAGCCAAGGCCTAGGTTCTCACTCCCATAGCACTCCGACATTCTTGGTAGTCAGAGACAGAAGGTGAGGTCTGCCTGAGCAAAGACTGGGCAAAGGAGTACCACACTACAGCACGGCTGTTGCAAAAGTAGCCTATGTTACTTACTCTTAATACTCTTAGATGTTCTTCCACTCAAAGACAGACTGCAGTTCAACAAGTATCTATGTATGTACAGTATATTAAATGGGAAAGCCCTAGCGAAAATCGTGGAAAAAATTGCTGTCAATAAAAGCAACCCTACCCATAGACTGTTTCCGCCCAGGCCCCATAATGTGAAATAAACTGCCTCCCTATCTAAAATCAGTTCCTTCAAAACAAATGATTAAGAAACTTTTGAAGAAACATCTGATGGACAAATTATAAGTCCACCCTTATGTTCGACACATTTGGCTGCTTTGTTCTTATTCATCCCCATGTTATTTTGTATTCTATTATTTTGTCTGTATGACTTGAGTTTATGTTACTGTCTTGAGTTTGTTATCTTGTGAGATTCTGTTTGGATGAAAATCCTCATTTATTTTAGTTTTCAACCACGGTTGATATTTGTCTTTGATTGTTTTAGAAGTCACTTTTCTTGATTTTTTTAGTGAGGGCAGGATGAAAAAAAGTTGTGTAAACTTAATCTTTTACCCTCAGTAAAGATCATTTTAACTTGACTTGACTCTACTGTGTTGGCGTTGCCGCAACCCATCATGGTTACACTTCTTTCTTCCCAAAAGCAAAACCATACCCGAGTCTTTACTTGTTTGCTCCTTTGCTAGCCCCAGAATTTGACCGTGGTTTTCGAACACACGTGTCAAGAGACACTGTTGGTTTATCATTACAGTGTAGAATGACCGCTACCTTCACCAACATCTCCATCCACTTTAATGGAAAATAGGGGAGTAAGTAAACTGACACCATGCCATTGTGCCGAGAGGGTGTCAAGATTTCACGGGGTAATCCTTCCCATCATCAACCAAGGAGAAAAGAAGAGGAAGGCTAAACTAGACACAGGGCCCTGGTCAGCACAATGACCTTTTGTGTTGTGGTCAGTGTAGTAGAGAGAGAGAGAAAAAAAAAAGTTGTAGGCTTGATTTGAGCAGACTCCCTATAGGGGACAGGGGCTGGCAAAACAATGAGAGGTAGGCCATACCCCATTAGTCTGACAGCTGCTGACAGGAGAGCTTGATGGCTACACTCCTTTGCTTTAGCTTGCAGGTCATGTAGTGAGTATTGCTACAAGAATGCTAGCTTGGAAATCTTTATTTGTGCTGATTTCCATACATCTTTTGAAGAATGAAATTAAAAAAATAAAAAATGCACTGTGCACTTGTTTTGGGGGGATTGGGGACACAGAGCAACACTAGGTAGTCACGAGAAACCTTGGAAATGATCATCAGATGAGGATTGCTTGTGTTCCTGCAGTGTTGATCCCAGTGCTGTGCGAGCATTTTATCTGAGGTTTACACTCCAGGTCAATGGGTCTGCCAACACTGGCAGAATTAGGAAGGTTTGCTATCGGAATCAATATTGCATGTCGAGTTATTGGTTATTGGACCCATATCTTAGATGCATATCATAGCACAGGTATGTATGTATATATATATATATATACATATTATATATATATATATATATATATATATATATATATAGATAGAGAAGAGAGAGAGAGAGAGAGAGAGAGAGAGAGAGAGAGAGAGAGAGAGAGGAGAGAGAGAGAGAGAGAGAGAGAGAGAGAGATTTTACAATGATATTCTGAACCAAAAGAATAGAGTGGAAAATTAAATTCTTGGATATTGTTTGTTAGAAACATTCTTTGGTGTTCTTGTTCTTGTTGTTCTTGTTCTCATTGCGTATCGTGGTCAGGCAACTAGAGAAAACAAAAGATTTTCAGTAGAATATGTTCAGTTGGGTGCAGTGTCAGACATTTATTTCAAAACCAAACCTACCAAATTTGTACAAACAAAATCACATACGTTTTCAGTCAGAGGCTAGTCTTTCACAAACAACAGCTCCCCCCTCCACACACACACACACACACACACACACACACACACACACACACACACACACACACACACACACACACACACACACACACACACACACACAAATGATGCGCAAGATTTAGTACGTGCTGTATAAAATGCAAAGAGTTAATAATTATAGGAAAAACAGAAGGAAAAGGGACCAAAAATGTTTAACAGGAGTGTGGCCGAAGTCCGCAATGGGGGCCAGGCAGGCTTGTCTCTCTGTCTATCTGTCTGTCTGTCTGTCTGTCAGTCAGGGTTGATTTAGCTAGTGTCAGTAGTAGTGTCACTGGCAGAGCCACACAGGCCGGAGTAGTGGGTGGTGTGGATGGTGTGCTTGTGGGGAGGGAAGGGGTTCAATTCTGTCTGCTGTCTGTCTGTCTTGTCTGTTAGTTGCTTCTTTCTCTATCGCGTTTATCCCCAATTTCCTGGTGTCTGGATCTTCTCTTTCTGTCTGTCTGTGTCTCTCTGTCTCGCTGTCTCTCTGTGTCTCTGTGCGTGTGTGTGTGTGTGTGTGTGTGTGTGTGTGTGTGTGTGTGTGTGTGTGTGTGTGTGTGTGTGTGTGTGTGTGGTCTGTCTGTCTGTCTGTCTGTCTGTCTGTCTGTCTGTCTGTCTGTCTGTCTGTCTGTCTGTCTGTCTCTCTCTCTCTCTCTCTCTCTCTCTCTCTCTCTCTCTCTCTCTCTCTCTCTCTCTCTCTCTCTCTCTCTCTCTCACTGACTGACTGACTGACTGACTGACTGACTCAATCAATCAATCAATCAATCAAATTTTTATTTCCAGATGGTACATTGAGTAAGCAGCGATCTGCTTTTTTCCATCAAGCCATCTATCTAAAGAAAAGAAAAGAAAAAAATCAAAACAATAGCAAAAATCAAATCCTAAACAAGACAAAAAACCAACAAAAAACAAAGTAGAAAATCCCTAGCAAACAAACAAACAAACAAAAAACCAACGAAAGAAAGAAAAGGGGAAAAAGCAAACAAACAATTAAAACAACAACAACAAACATTTCACCAACATTAACTTGCTAACATGATTTCAACAACTTTAAAATAAACTATGCCTATAAATAATACAAGCAACTACTATAACAACAACCAAAAGAGAAAATAAAATAAATAAAATAAATAAATAAAAAAAAAAAAAAAAAAATTTAAAATCTACTCGAAAGCCATACACACATATGCACATAACCACACCCACACCACACCACCACACACACACACACACACCACACACACACACACACACACCGTGCATCCACACACACACACTACACACACACACACACACACACACACACACACACACACACACACACACACACACAACACACACACACACACACACGGTTTGCGCTCTTCCACTCAGCTCCTATACTCGTAGGTACATAGGTACATGCACACATTTAAAGTCTTTTTTAAAAAATCATATGGTGTCAAAAAAAAACAACCAACAAACACCACACACACACACACACACACACACACACACACACACACACACACACACACACACACACACACACACACACACACACACAAACACACACACACACAACTGCTTATATCAATCACAATGTAACCAAAAAACATTAAGACTTAATAATAATAATAATAATAATAATAATAATAATAATAATAGTAATAATAATAATAATAATAATAATAATAATAACAATAATAATAATAATAATAATAATAATAATAATAATAATAATAATAATAATAATAATAAAACAATTCTTTAAAAAAATGAATAAATACAACAACAACAACAAAAAATTTAAAAAATAAATAAGTAAAATAATAAAAAATCTATAAGCAATTTATGTCAGATTACAATATCTCTATACTTCAATTCATACTTTATATTTTTAAAAGAAGATAAGGAAAAAACAACAAACACAAGGATACCTTATGATAATACCCATCAACACTGAGAGGAAATAACATATACGCTAACAAACATACAATCAAACAAAAGAAAAACAAAACCAAACAAACAAACAAAAAACACATAAAAACACACCAAAAAACAAACAATCAAACCAAAACATCAAAAAACCAATCCACACGGATTATATATTAGAAGGAAGAAAAGAAAAAACAACCAAAGCAACAGTACCATATGACAATACCCATCACCACTTAGTGGAATAACACAACAAACATATGGGCATGCACACATTTAAAAAAAAAGAAGAAAATTTTAAATCATATGGTGTCAAACAGCTTATATCAATACAATGTCACCAACCTATTATTTAAGACTTAAAAAAAAAAAAAAAATAATAATAATAAAAACACCAAAAAACAAACAAAAAAACCCACCAAAAAACAAACAATCAGACCAAAACATCAAAAAACCAATCCACACGGATTATATATTAGAAGGAAAGAAAAGAAAAAACAACTAAAGCAACAATACCATATGATAATACCCATCACCACTGAGTGGAATAACATAAACATATGGGCATGCACACATTTAAAATTGTTTTTTTTTTAAAAAATCATGTGGTGTCAACAGCTTATATCAATACAATGTCACCAACCATTATTTAAGACTTAAAAATAAAAAATAAAAATAAAAAAATAAATAAAAATAATAAAAAAATCCATGAAATGTCAATAAGCAACTTATGTCAGATTACATTATCTCCACACTTCAATTCATACTTATGTTATGAGGAAGAAAAGAAAAAGCAAAACAAAACAAAACAAACAAACAAAAAAAACAAAAATAAAACCCCGAAAAACAAACACAACAATACATATGATAATACCAATCTCCACTGAGAGGAAATAACATATACACTAACAAACATTCAAACTAACCAAAAAACTAATAAACAAACAAAAGCAACAGAGAACCAAACAAACATAATGAAGGAAAAAAAAACAAGCAAAACAAAACTAAAGCAAAAAACAAACAAAAAACAAGCAAACAAACAAACACAACCCCCCCAAAAAAACACACACAAAAAAACCCCACACACTCAAAAAAGAAAAAAATTTGGAGGGGGGGTGGGAACGGGTGGGGAGGGGGTATCAAGAGGAAGGGGGAAAACACAAACAGCAACCAGAAAAATTATAATAATGATTTATGATTATATTTCATAAATAAAAAACCTTACACATATGAACAAAAACAAACAAACAAACATTCAAACAAACAAACAAAAAACAAACAAAACACAACAAAAAACATACACAACAACAACCAGAACAAAAAAGTAAGGCCTTTCCACTTATCAAAATAATATAAATATAATAGTGCTAATAGTCTCATTAGTATAATTAATAAAATAAAATAAAAATTAAATATTTATCCTGAAACTATTAAACTGGGTAAGTGAAAAAAAAAAAAAAAATCCAATCTAGTCGTCAAATCAGTGGTTTGGTTTTCTCCTTGTGAATTTGCAGAATATACACGTGTTTACATACATCACTTATTCCCTATCCTGTTCAAAATTACATTATATAAAAAAAAATAAAAAAAAAACAAAAAAACAACCCTTTCTCCCCCTTTTCCCCCTTCCACATACATATATAGCAAGCAAAGTGTAGCTTTTTCAGTCACAGTGAGCCACACGTGAAAGATTTTTCGGGGTTAGCAGAGAGTATCAATATCTTTAGTCTGTTCTAAGTATGGTTGATTGGATTGATGTGTAGTTCTTAAACATTTTTGCATAAGCGCATTAAGTGATTTTTCAACTGATTTTTGAACTGATTTTTATTTTTGATACATTTTAAATGTTTTGGGAGCTTGTTCCATAAATCACTACCTGAATATAGGAAGCTTGTTTTGTAGAGATTGTTTCTGGGTCTGGGAAATGTTAGTAGATGGTTATGCCTGTGCTCATTAATTTTGAATCTATTGGTGATCTTGGGAGGGGCATTTCCATTGACAACTTTTTGTACAAATAGAGCTTTATTGAGATAAAGCCTGTTTTGAAATGTAAGAATATTTGTTAGCTTATAATCATTGATGGTTAGGGAGCTTGATTTTAATAGGACAAGTTTTAGCGCTCTTTTATAAAAATCGATGGATGAATTTCAAATTAGTTTCACTGCAGTTGTCCCAAAGAGATGAGGCATAGTCAACTATTGGCAAGATGTGTCCACAAAAAAAGAGTTTGCGTGAATGACTATCTAGAAAGTGTTTTATTTTTGATAGCTGAGTACCTTGTTTGTAAGACGTTTTCCTTGTGCCATCACATGGTCAGTCCAAGTAAGATTATTGTCGATAATTACACCAGAATTTTGTGTGAGTCAACTTCTTCAATGATTTTTTGATCTATCAACAGAGGTTGAAATTTACTTTTCATTTTTTGCCTCTTTTGTCGTGCTAGTACGTACATACTTTTAGTTTTTTGAGCATTTAAGGACATATGGTTTAATTGAGTCCAAGTAATCAATTTGTTGATATTGTTTTGAAGTTTGAGTGTTAGTCTGTGGGGGTCAGTATCACTACAATAGAGGGATGTGTCATCAGCAAACATTTCACAGCTACAATCTAGAAATAAGGGTAAGTCATTTACATATATTGAGAACAAAAGAGGACCCAATATTGAT
>CM060334.1:39334503-39337069 GCA_030674155.1 Stramonita haemastoma | reverse complement strand
GGCATGAACATTTAAAAATTTTTTTTTTTTAAAAAAAATCATGTGGTGCAACGCTTATATCAATACAATGTCCCCAAACCCATTATTTAAGATTTAAAAAAATAAAAAATAAAAATAAAAAAATAAAAAAAAAATAAAAAAAAAAATCCATGAAATGTCAATAAGCAACTTATGTCAGATTACATTATCTCCACACTTCAATTCATACTTATGTTATGAGGAAGAAAAGAAAAAGCAAAACAAAACAAAACAAACAAACAAAAAAACAAAAATAAAACCCCGAAAAACAAACACAACAATACATATGATAATACCAATCTCCACTGAGAGGAAATAACATATACACTAACAAACATTCAAACTAACCAAAAAACTAATAAACAAACAAAAGCAACAGAGAACCAAACAAACATAATGAAGGAAAAAAAAACAAGCAAAACAAAACTAAAGCAAAAAACAAACAAAAAACAAGCAAACAAACAAACACAACCCCCCCAAAAAAACACACACAAAAAAACCCCACACACTCAAAAAAGAAAAAAATTTGGAGGGGGGGTGGGAACGGGTGGGGAGGGGGTATCAAGAGGAAGGGGGAAAACACAAACAGCAACCAGAAAAATTATAATAATGATTTATGATTATATTTCATAAATAAAAAACCTTACACATATGAACAAAAACAAACAAACAAACATTCAAACAAACAAACAAAAAACAAACAAAACACAACAAAAAACATACACAACAACAACCAGAACAAAAAAGTAAGGCCTTTCCACTTATCAAAATAATATAAATATAATAGTGCTAATAGTCTCATTAGTATAATTAATAAAATAAAATAAAAATTAAATATTTATCCTGAAACTATTAAACTGGGTAAGTGAAAAAAAAAAAAAAATCCAATCTAGTCGTCAAATCAGTGGTTTGGTTTTCTCCTTGTGAATTTGCAGAATATACACGTGTTTACATACATCACTTATTCCCTATCCTGTTCAAAATTACATTATATAAAAAAAATATAAAAAAAAAACAAAAAAACAACCCTTTCTCCCCCTTTTCCCCCTTCCACATACATATATAGCAAGCAAAGTGTAGCTTTTTCAGTCACAGTGAGCCACACGTGAAAGATTTTTCGGGGTTAGCAGAGAGTATCAATATCTTTAGTCTGTTCTAAGTATGGTTGATTGGATTGATGTGTAGTTCTTAAACATTTTTGCATAAGCGCATTAAGTGATTTTTCAACTGATTTTTGAACTGATTTTTATTTTTGATACATTTTAAATGTTTTGGGAGCTTGTTCCATAAATCACTACCTGAATATAGGAAGCTTGTTTTGTAGAGATTGTTTCTGGGTCTGGGAAATGTTAGTAGATGGTTATGCCTGTGCTCATTAATTTTGAATCTATTGGTGATCTTGGGAGGGGCATTTCCATTGACAACTTTTTGTACAAATAGAGCTTTATTGAGATAAAGCCTGTTTTGAAATGTAAGAATATTTGTTAGCTTATAATCATTGATGGTTAGGGAGCTTGATTTTAATAGGACAAGTTTTAGCGCTCTTTTATAAAATCGATGGATGAATTTCAAATTAGTTTCACTGCAGTTGTCCCAAAGAGATGAGGCATAGTCAACTATTGGCAAGATGTGTCCACAAAAAAAGAGTTTGCGTGAATGACTATCTAGAAAGTGTTTTATTTTTGATAGCTGACGTACCTTGTTTGTAAGACGTTTTCCTTGTGCCATCACATGGTCAGTCCAAGTAAGATTATTGTCGATAATTACACCCAGAATTTTGTGTGAGTCAACTTCTTCAATGATTTTTTGATCTATCAACAGAGGTTGAAATTTACTTTTCATTTTTTGCCTCTTTTGTCGTGCTAGTACGTACATACTTTTAGTTTTTTGAGCATTTAAGGACATATGGTTTAATTGAGTCCAAGTAATCAATTTGTTGATATTGTTTTGAAGTTTGAGTGTTAGTCTGTGGGGGTCAGTATCACTACAATAGAGGGATGTGTCATCAGCAAACATTTCACAGCTACAATCTAGAAATAAGGGTAAGTCATTTACATATATTGAGAACAAAAGAGGACCCAATATTGATCCTTGTGGTACTCCATATCTAATAGATACTAATTCTGATGTTTGATTATTTGCAGTTACCAACTGCTGTCTATCTAACAAAAAACTTTTTAAAAGATTGATTATTTCAGGTGTTAGTTTGTATAGGTGAAGTTTACGCACTAGCAGGGAGTGATTAATTACATCAAATGCTTTTTCAAAGTCAACAAAAATTAGGCCTGTATAGTTATTTTCATTTATGTTGTGTAAGAGACTGTCTGTTAGTTGAGTTAGAGCTGTGTGACAAGAATAGTTTTTACGAAAGCCTGACTGATCTTCATTTATTAGGTTGTTGTTAACAAAGTAGGAATATAAAGATTTTTGGATATGTTTTTCAATGGGTTTGGATAAGACCGATAGGATTGAAATTGGTCTGTAATTTGAAGGACAAGAAGAATCTCCAGATTTGTGGACTGGTATGACTTTTGCCTTTTTAAATATG
>CM060334.1:39319503-39322003 GCA_030674155.1 Stramonita haemastoma | reverse complement strand
TTTCCTCTCTTGGGCTGGGTACTACTTAGAGCAAAGATTGTTTTCCCTGAATCTGGTGTTGTCACATGTGTAGTTTGTATCTGTTCACATCTGTATAATTATCAGGGCAGATTTCTCTCTGTGTTCAGATAGGACAGTTCAACACATTCTCCTTCCAACCTGTCCCTATGGAAAGGATGAACTGCTACAGGAATCGTCTGAACGGTGTCATGATAAAAAGGTTGCACTGTGTGTGTGTGTGTGTGTGTGTGTGTGTGTGTGTGTGTGTGTGTGTGTGTGTGTGTGTGTGTGTGTGTGCACGCGGTGTGTGTGTGTGTGTGTGTGTGTGTGTTGTGTTGGGGTGTGTGCGCGCATGTGTGTGTGCACGCGTGTGTGTGTAGTGTGTGTGTGTGTGTGGATATGTGTGCGCCCCAAGGCTTCAATCTCATTGACAAGGCACTACCATTGCATGCTCAAGGTGACCTGTGACTTTGAAAGGAGCGCAGATTAGCTGGAGGCTGCAAGCTGGCCATTTCAACACAATCCAAACAGAGCATGATCTATCTCAAATGAACTTGACACCACAACCTGCTTGAGGCGCATGTTTACAGTGACAGACAGTCTGATTGGGATCTCTTTCACTCAGACTGTACCAGCCTCACAGTATAGAAGATAAGTTTGTCACATGTTAAAGTGATTCTCAACTTGTGCCCCAGAGAATGGGATAGCTCCGTGGTCAGAGCCCCAAGCTAAGGTTAAGCCAACATTAAGCGTGATTACCAAGTGGATGGGTGACTGTGTGTCTTGGCTTCAGTACACCCTCCCCCCCCCTTTCCAGTTCACCCAGCTGTAAATGGGTTCCTGCCATCTTTAGGATCAGGGAAGGTAAAGCAGCAAGGGAGAGGAGATGGGTGCCACCCTCAATATGCTGGTCACTGGGGAAGCTGAGGTCTCTCGTGTGTGTGTGTGTGTGTGTGTGTGTGTGTGTGTGTGTGTGTGTGTGTGTGTGTGTGTGTGTGTGTGTGTGTGTGTGTGTGTGTGTAAGATCCCACAACATGTTGGGATCTCAGCTCACTTTATGTAATTATACCTACCCATTTTCGCTAAAGCTCCACTCATACAATTACACATAATTATGTGATTTCACTGCAGCTTAAAGCAATGAACAGAGGCCCACTCACAGAATGACACAGTAATTAAGTGTGATTTCACTGCAGCTTAAAGCAGTGAACAGAGGCCCCACTCACAGAATGACACAGTAATTAAGTGTGATTTCACTAAAGCGAAAGCAAGTGAACAGACGACACATACACACGACACTGACACCAACAGTAAGCAAAACAGTAAGCAATCGGGGCATGACCATGGCACTCCCAGCAGCTTTGCTGTTTGTTTGTTTTCGTTTTTTTTTTTTGGGGGGGGAGGTTCTTTTTCTTTTTCTTTTTTGTGTTTGCTTTTTTGTGCTGACAGTATCGATCAGGATCGAACAGTTTTCTGCTTCCCTTCCCTTCACCAAGTGTTTAGCATTACCCTTTATCGTGCAGTATGTTTGTTTTGCCCACCCTGACTGATTGGTGTGTACACTGACTGTGGGGGGTGTGTATTGTGTACTCTGCTCGTCACTGAGCTAAGCTAAATGTAGTTAGCCTTGAAGTCAATGACTACCAGTCTACCTGACTCACTAAATGAATGACTGACTGACTGACTGACTGAGAAGATCGCGAATAGAAAAGCAAGCAAGCCTGCAAGGGACGGGATTGCCTAGTCGTCAGTACATGGCACTTGCAATTTGACAACCAGAGTTTGATTCCCGCTCGAGGGGATTTTTTTTCCTCTGGAGTTAACATCAGTGCTGACTCCACTTCCCCCAAAAGTCTTTTCCGATGAGACTATAAACCGAGGCCTCGTGTGCGAACGCATGCAGAACATCTTGCGCACATGTTAAAACCTGTTCCGCTTTTCGTAAGAGTAGGCCATTGTGTGCTGGTGGGAACAGATGACAAGATTGACAAAACTGCATACACAAGGGGGACTGGATGTAAAAAAAAAAGCAGCCTGAAGTGCCAGGTGATCGAACAGGTGAACGGGCAGACCCACGAGGCCAGACTCCGCCGAGAACGTTTCTGGAGACACAAGTTGCAGACCGATGCCCCTATAGGCCTCAACACACGTGACAGTTGAGCTTGCAAGTTTCTTCCTGTCAGTGACCACATTCCTCTACCTGGCAACTAGATTTGAACAATCCTTCAGATATACTTAACATGACGTGTGTGTGTGTGTGTGTGTGTGTGTGTGTGTGTGTGTGTGTGTGTGTGTGTGTGTGTGTGTGTATGTGTGTGTGTGTGAGTGTGTGTGTGTGTATGTATGTGTGTGTGTGAGTGTGTGTATGTATGTGTGTGTGTGAGTGTGTGTATGTATGTGTGTGTGAGTGTGTGTATGTATAAATGTGAGTGTATACTTAACTAAAGGAAAAGGTAAAGGTGTCCTATAACCTAGGCAGTCGTAGGGGAGCGAGGCATCA
>CM060334.1:39309503-39314503 GCA_030674155.1 Stramonita haemastoma | reverse complement strand
CACACACTACACACACACACACCACACACTACACACACACACACAACTACACACACACACACACACACACACACACACACACACACACACACACACACACACACACACACACACACACACACACACACACACACACACGTTCACACGTTCACACGTACACATGTACACACACACACACACACACACACACACACACACACACACACACACACACACACACACACACACACACACACACACAGCTTGCTACTATCTCATCAAATGGCTCGCTCTCTCTTTTCACTGCTCTGTTTAAATATTGTCACACATGTCACTGTATTTTCCGAAGAAGAAAATGATAGCAAAACACGCACGTCACTTTCCTGTTCACAGATCGCAACAACGATTTTCCTCCGATACCTTTTTGTTTTTATTAATGGTCGTGGTCTGCTAAAAAAAGCAAAAACAAATGGTTTTGATCCCCCTACTACTACTGTGAGAAAACACACCAACCTTCAGTAATCATTCTGCAATATTCATGAACGTATTCACTGTTCACTATTGAACAACAAACGCTGTATTTTTCTATTCCACAATGTTCTCAAACGTTTTTTAGATTTAGCAAAAAAACAACAAAAAAAACCAACAAAAAACCCATAGATAAATAAAAAATAAAACACACACTCGCACATACACACACGGACACATGCACACACGCACGCACACACGCACGCACGCACACACGCACGCACACATACACACACACACACATACACACATACACACATACACACATACACACATACACATACACACTCACACACATACACACACACACACACACACACACACACACGCACACACACACACACACACACACACACACACACACACACACACACACAACACACACACACACACACACACACACACACACACACACACACTACAAAACAAAAAACAACAAGCCCAAATAAACTCCATCTGTGTAGCCTGTCATTTTTCATTTGAAGAAATTCTTGGCTGTTTCTTTTTTTCATTACCATCATAGTCACGTCAAACGCAGTTCCATTAAACGCTCGACTTTTAAGCAAACTGTCGTGCTGAGCTCTCTGGCTTGTGTAGATATCATTAGCCCATCCTTGCCACATTTACAGTTCACATCTCTTTGTCTGAAACCTTCAGAAGCTATCACTTGATATAGCCTAGTGGTTTGAACTTAGAACATCGTGCTCGCAATCTGACGACCCTGGGTTCGAATCCCGTTCAAGGGAATTTTCCCCTGGAAATAGCATCAGTGCCGACTCCACTCTCCACAAAAGTCCTTCAAATGAGATCATAAACCGAGGCCCCGTGTGCGAACCCACGACGCAATTGATTTTGCGAACACGTTAAATCCTGTTCCGCTTTTCGTAAAAGTAGGGCATTGTGTGCCGGTGGGAACAGATGACAAAATTGACAAAACGGCATACACACAGGGATGGATATTCAAAAAGCACATGAGTGCTTATTCCGTTATCTATGATATAAAAAAGATAAATAAATAAATAAATAAATAAATAAATAAACAACATGTATGCTCTCTGACTATTCTATCCGCAATTTGGGGTTTTATTTAAATGGGGGCAGCATTCTTTTCCTTTTGTTGTTGTTAGAATATTCGTCTGATTTTTTGTCTCCATGCAACAGATTTTCTATTAAAAAAAAAGGTTGGTGTGTTTTCGTGTGTGTGTGTGTGTGTGTGTGTGTGTGTGTGTGTGTGTGTGTGTGCGCGCACACGTGCACGCGCGTGTGTGTGTGTGCGTGCGTGTGTGTATGTGTGGTGTTGTGTGTGTGAAGACAGAGGGACAGAGCAAAAGAGAGAGAGAAGTATGTTTGCACACACACCATACAGACAGTACACAGACTGTTGCAAGCCAGTGATCCTTACACTCCCCCATCAGCCAGTACAAAGGTATAAACTCTGTGCACCGATGATCAAGCAGAAACGAAAGCTCACGTCTAAATCTGTTACAAGGGTGCAATACAATTAATTATACCACACCACCACTACTTCAAAGCAACAACAAAAAAACTGCAGAAGCAACAACATCAGCAGCACTAGCAGCAATAACAGCAACAGCAACAACAACAGCAGGAACAATAACAGCAATAACAGCAATATCAGCAACAAGAGCAGCAGTGGCAATAACAGCAGCAGCAGCAGCAAGCGGCAATAACTGAATAACAATAGTAACAACACAACAGTAACAAACAACAGGAGCAACAACAGCAACGGCAACAACAACATAAACAGCAGCAACAACAAAAACAACAGGAAAAAGTAACAGCAGCAACAACAGCAGCAACAACAGAGGCAATAACAGAACAACACTAACAACAAAAAGAACAGCAGTAATAGCAGCAACAACAATAATAACAACAACATCAGCAGAAAATAATAACAGCAACAACAATAACAATGACAGCAACAAACACAACCCTACTCTTTTTTTCTTTCTCTTTTTTTTTTTTTTTTTTACAATACACCATAAACACAACAAGCAGTAGCCTACTAGAAGTAAAACACATACAGACGACAGGCAGTTGTTTTTTTTCTCTTCCCCCATGCTATCCTATCCAGCCTTGCTCCGCGAAGCAAAGGTGAGTTGTCGCTCGCCACACACACACACACACGCACCACACACACACACACACACACACACACGCACACACACTAACTGTGATGCCATCATCAGCGACACTGCAGCACTACAACAACGACGACAACACACACCACCTCCTCCTCCCTCCCTCGCTGTTTCGACTCTTCCCGCTTATAACTTCGCTTCAAACAACAGATACCAGTTGATTCTGTGGCCTTTGTCCCTTTTGGAAACGAAAGTGTGTACACAGTATTAACTGTGTGTGGAGGCTTTTTCTGCGTCAAAGGACAAGTGAGAGTTTTTTTTTGTATAGAAGTTGTTCTAGGTTCCAGATTTTGTTGAGATTACTACTGCTGCTACTGCTACTGGTGAGTTTTTAGAGGTTTGGGTTATGTTTGACAAATTTTGTGTGTGTGTGTGTGTTCGATGGGATTAGTTTTGGTTTGGGTAGTATTTGTATGTGTGTAGGGGGGGGGAGGGGTCTGTGTGTGTGTGTGTGTGTGTGTGTGTGTGTGTGTGTGTGTGTGTGTGTGTGTGTGTGTGTGTGTGTGTGTTTTTATAAACCAAAACAAATGTTTTCAGCGCTGTTGAAAAATTTTGTCGGATTTTTGTATATTAACGGATTCAATGAGTATTCACTTCTTCAATTCCTTGTATATTTATCAATTTAATACACATCTATTCACATGTCAGTTCAGTCAGATAGATAACTTACAAGCTTGTTATTTGATTTGTTATTTACTTAGTTATATAGATAGCTAGCTTTCTGGTAGCTTGGTAACTATTTAGTTAGTTATTTTATTCATATTATTATTTATTCTTTTATATCAAGGATAATGGAATAAGCACTCATGTACTTTCATTTACATCCAGACCACGTGTTTATGCCGGTTTTTTTTTAGTCTTTTCATCTGTTCGTTCTGTTAGTGAGTTAGTTTTTTTAATTTTAATTAGTTAGTTAGCTAGTTAGTTAGCTAGTTAGCTAGTCAGTCAGTCAGTCAGTCAGTCAGTTAGTTACTTAGTTACTTAGTTACTTAGTTTGTATGTTGCAGTTATGAAGTAAGGATGTAGAAGTGTAAAATAAAAAAAAAAGTGAAAAAAGTGAGTTAGTATGCTGCGTCGTGCTAAATTAGTCTTTATTTATGGCAAAAATATGAATTTTATAGAAGCCTTTTTTAAAAACCTGCATTCACAATGATGTAATAAGCTAAACAGCTTCATAAAGTACAATCACTTTTTAAAATAATTGTTGTCACTAAGAGTGAGAGGAAAACAAAGAACATCAATATATTAGACATGCGTTCTCCTAATGAAATGACCTAAAAATGATTGAAAAAGAAACACACAAAGAAAGTCAACTATCGAATAAATTATCAGTCTCTAACTGGCGTACTGTTGTCGGAATTTGTGGGGGAAGGGGGGAATTATTCTGTTCGGTTTGAAATTTTCATTCAAATTTCTCAAATAACCTCCCAAACGCCTCTAAAGAGTGTATCATCATCAAAGCAGCAACAAAATATATATTATCAACAATGTTCATTACACACACGCGCGCAAACACACACATACATACACACACATACACACACATACACACACATACACATACAAGCGCACGCGCACGCACGCACGCATTTGCATACATACATGCATACACATGCACACACACACACACTTACACACACACACACACACACACACACACACACACACACACACACACACACACACACACACACACACCACACACCACACACACACACATATACATACACACATCTACACTGGTGTGAAAAGAAAAAAGCAAAACAGAAATGAATAAACATGCAAATTCAAAAAAGATAAAACAGAAACTCGAAAGAAATAAACGCTCGATTGAATACATTCGATACATTTGAACATATCGTCTAAAATCACTTACAATGAATAGACGTTAAGACAACAACAACAACAACAACAAAAACAACAATAACAACAACACACACACTTAATATATATATATATATATTATATATATATATATATATATATATATATATATATATATATATATATATATATATATATATATATTTTTTTCTCAGATGGATGGCTTGATAAGATTGCACTGCTTATTCAATGTACCATCTGGAAATAAAAGTCTGACTTGACTAGACTCTGGGATATAACAAGCAAAGAAAATGAACAAGCATACATATTAAAAAAAAGATACATCAAAAACCTGAAATAAATAAACGCACGAATGAATACATTTAAATGAATATGTGTCTGTATCCGTATATGTACTTTTGAATTTGTTAACTTTATTACTTGTTATTGGTTGTATGTGTAAGAACAGGTTGAATGTGATATGTAAGCGCTTTGATTTGTTGCTTT
>CM060334.1:39299503-39302003 GCA_030674155.1 Stramonita haemastoma | reverse complement strand
TCTTTCTAAGAAGACGTTGAAGATGCTGGGAGAGAGCAGGCACCCTTGGTGTACTCCAAATGTGGCTCGGAACCAATCTCCTTTATTGCTGTCATAGTAGACTGCACTTGTTGCCTTGTTATGCAGGCATTCTATGGTTCTGATCAGGTTGGCATTGATGTTATACAAACTCATGGTTGCCCACAGAGCTGCATGCCAAACTCTGTCGAAAGCCTTCTTAAAGTCCACAAAGACATGGTAAAGATCTTGTTGGTGTTACAAGTATTTCTGACAGAGTACTCTTGGGTTGAAAATTTGATCGGCTGTACATGCTCCGTCTTGAGCTAAAACCTGATTGCTCTTCTTTGATGATATGATCTCCTCTGCTTGAGGCTTTAGTCTGTTCAGGGGGCTGGCCTGGGCCTCGAATAAGTAGCCGTTGAGTTTCAGGGAACTTCATCCGCCTAGGCCGGTAACCTGCAACGTGGAATAATACCGCCCAGTGATGCAGTGTTAACATCACCCCCTCACGTGGATTATCACTTTGCTGAGGCGAGGTCCCGGGGTGTGGCGCTTGGAGCTAAGATGTAAAAGAATGAGGAGATGGCTAAGGACTAGTGATGCTCATTCACAATACCAGGCAGAGTTCAGCAGCCAGACCACCTCAACCAGACACCCACCCCTACACTGTGGGCAAAACTTCATTTGGCAGCCACATCACCAACTACATGACCCAGAGGGCAGTGAAAGGTTTGGGATGCATGCTGGGTATATTTGTGCCATCCTGACCATAGGTCATGTCCACGTACAGCAGACATATGGATTTTTTTTAATTGTATAGGCACTTTTTTTACTTCAGCGTTCACATTCTGGGTTATGAACTCTGGAGGGAAAGCTCAAACAGACGGGATAGCTCAGTTGTCAGAGCAATCGCTTTCCCCCAAAATAAGGTTGAGCAGCATTAGGCGCGGTTACCAAGTAGATGGGTGACCATTTTGTGCGCATTGGCTTCAAGTACAGTCCTCCAGTTCACCCACCTGTAAATGAGTACCTGCCCTCTTTAGGGTCAGGGAAGGTAAAACAGCAAAGGAGAGAGGACATGGGCGCGACCTTCAATATGCTGAGCCCTAAAGAAGCTTTAAGTCACTGACATCTCGCTCCTCAACGACTGCTTAGATTATGGGAAATCTTTACCATTTTTTCACACACTGGACTAATATATACCCATGTGAACTCCATAGGGAAAATTTATCTCATATAGATAGCTGACAGGTGACAGACAAGGGACTGACAATGTCACATCACTGCAGGTCACCAGTCTAGTGCTCCATTCAACCGTGGAGTTGTTCTGCCCTGTGTGACACGGATCCGAGTTTTTCCTGCTCCAGTTCTTCCTCCCCCTACGCTTTGCAGGGTAGGTGTGTATGTGTGTGACGTGTGTGTGTTGTGTGTGGTGTGTGTGTGTGTGTGTGTGTGTGTGTGTGTGTGTGTGTTGTGTGTGTGTGTGTGTGGTTGTGTGGTGTGTGTGTGTGTGTGTGTGTGTGTGTGTGTGTGTGTGTGTGTGTGTGTGTGTGTGTTGTGTGACGTGTGCAGTTTAAGGCCTCATGAATTGTTGATTCTTTCTGTCAGCAAAGCGCTTGTTGGTAACTGCTGCTGATTCTGAGATCAATTTGAAGGTGCGGGTTAGGGGGGGACAGTTTGTGTGTGTGTGTGTGTGTGGGGGGGGGGGTGTCTGTGTGTGGGGTGTGGGTGGGTGGTGTGTGTGGGGGGGTGCGTGTCTGTGGTGTGTGTGGGTGGGTGGGTGAGTGGATGAGTGTGTGACGTGTGTATGATTAAAAAAAAAAATTTTGAGGATACTAGATAAGCACTCATATACTTCTTTACATCCAGTCCACCGTGTGTGTGCGGTTTTTTTGTAAAGTTTGTAATCTGTTTCCTCCGGCACAAATGACCAACTATTATGAAAGGCGTAACAGGTGTTTAGTGTGTACGCGCGTGTGTGTGTGTGTGTGCATGTGTGTGTGTGTGTGTGTTTGTGCGCGCGTGTGTGTGTTTGTGCGCGCGCGCGTGTGTGTGTGTGAGGGGGACACCTTTACCTTTACCTCATACTACGTATAAACAATAAACACCCACCATTATTATGCCAGTCGATGGCATTTATAGGCGTTTTCCACGAGTAAGTATTAGAACACAAAAAACATAAAAGTAATTCCTCCATGAAAGAACACTACTTTTGACATCAAAGGAGCTTCATTTTCTTTGCTGGTACAAGACTACTTAAGCCTCCAACCAACAGACCCTTATCTCCTTTTGTTTTCTCTCTTTCATCTCTTCTCTCTCATCGCATGAATTATTCACTGAGCAGTGTGTTGTCCAGTTGAAGGGGTAATCCACCTTCACACACCATTGTCTTTCGGACGTCTTAGAAACGCTCATTTCTCAAGGCAAACATGGAAATGTATTTGTCAGGTTGAAAGTAAGTTTTCAAACAATTGATTATTTTTGGAGGGGGGCAATTGTA
>CM060334.1:39279503-39292003 GCA_030674155.1 Stramonita haemastoma | reverse complement strand
ACGGTGTGTGCCACCAGGAAGTCCGACAGTGACAATGGACTTGTAAACACCGAGTGTGCAACCAGAGTCGGAGTTGGACGGTGATGATGAACTTGGGGACACTGTGTGTGCTGCTGCCCCTGTTCCAGCCCCAAGACGTTTACGACTGACCCTGCATGGAGGAGCCAAAGACAATTCTACTTTGGTATGTAAATAGCTGTTTATAATTGGCGGAAGTTTAACAGAAATCTATCCTGGAGAAAAAAAAGACATTTATTTTATTTTTTCATGAGCATTTGTAGGTTAAAGTTTTAGTGATGTTGTTAAAACACAAGGCTGTTTTTTTATGGGTAGAAATATTGAATGTAGCATGTTTCTCTAAGTATTGAATAACGGTGTTTAAATAACAAGTTCCCACTGCCTGTTGTTCAGTCAGAAGTCGGAAAAACCAAAATGTATGACTAAACAGGCTTTATAACGGAACTATTGTTAGTGGAAAGAGCTTGACTCTGAGGTGTTTTGCTTAAATAGCAATTCCTCTGTCAGTGATGGCTCTACTTGTTCTGACTGCAGAAGAAATTTGTCCAAATACAAATTTTCTGTAGTCGCCTGTAGCTATTGGCTTCACTGGATTGTGTGGCATTGCAAGCACTGGAGATGAGAGCATTGTGTATTTTACGACTCTACTTGTTAAAATAACATGGATCATAAATGCCTAAACTGTGTATTGTGTTGGATAATTTGTTTTCGAAGTGTTTAATACCACTGTTTTATGATTATACTGTTGAAATAATATTTATCATAGAAGTATAAAAATGTGGCTCATTTTATTTTGGAAGTTTAAAGAGTTAGATTTAATAGTGTCAGTTTGCTTATTCGGCAGAGGAAATGTTTTTAGTAGTATGTTAAATTTCATATGTTTGTCTAGATAGCATTGATATGTTTGTCAGCGCGGACGCTGACAGAGTTTGGAGGGGGGAGATGTAGCCAGGTGCTGTAGATCTAGTACCGGTGCGGTAGATCTAGCGTGTGAGACAGCGCGACAGGGATTATCTCCCATGTGTGTATGCATGTGTGCGTGCGCGCGCGCGCGCGCGCGCGTGTGTGTGTGTGTGTGTGTGTGTGTGTGTGTGTAAGAGATTTTGTAAATAACAGTTTGTATGCTAGATGTAGTGTGCTAGACTTAGCGCGACGGAGAGTTGATTAGATAATATTCCATGCAATCTTGTCGCTGCATAGTATTACTATTTTCTGACTCGCCTGTAAATTGTGAGACACTTTGTATTTTTAAATAGGTAAAGTTAGTGTTTTTGTCTTCATACGGTCTTCAAACCTTGTCTTCAAACCTTGGTCTTCACCTGTACCCGAATGCTGAGTAACGAATAAAGAATGACCAGCCAGCTACCGTTTTCCCCTGAGTCTTCTGTTGCCCAGTTGTGGAGTTGTTGCTTGAGATTTGTTGTTCCACTCTTTCCCTAACCTGTCTTTTCCTTACCTCTCGGTACCATCACATGTGTGTGTGTGTGTGTGTGTGTGTGTGTGTGTGTGTGTGTGTGTATAATTATATATATATTATATATATATATATATATATATATATATATAATTTCATAGCGAGGATAATCGAATAAGCACGTACGTGGTATTTTTTTAACATCCAGTCCACCATGTGTATACACTTTTGTCAACCTTATCATCTGTTCCCACCGGCACACAATGGCCTACAGCTACGAAAAGCGGAACAAGATTTAACGTGTGCGCAAAATGTTCTACGTGCGTTCGCACACCACACGGGGCCTCAGTTTACAGTCTCACCCGAAAAACTTTTAGGGAAAGTGGAGTCAGCACTGATGTTAACTCCACGGGAAAAATCCTCCACGGTGCACAAATCTAACATCACTCGATAAGACCTATAGTCAAGAGTGCTAAATTTAGCGCGCTCCTTCCTTTTTACCTAGTCCATGTGTGGTCAAGCTCTTGCTA
The DNA here is from genome assembly GCA_030674155.1 of Stramonita haemastoma. Classification (NCBI taxonomy): domain Eukaryota; kingdom Metazoa; phylum Mollusca; class Gastropoda; order Neogastropoda; family Muricidae; genus Stramonita; species Stramonita haemastoma. The sequence goes on along the minus strand of CM060334.1, from coordinate 39,290,041 downwards.
TAAATAGCACCAGCTAGCCACAGCTGGGATGGGATGGGATGAGATAATTAGCAGCTGAGAGGAGCTGAAAGTGGGGGATACTGACAGCTGTGCCTCTCGAAAGGGAATCGAACCCAGATTGCAAGCGCAATGTGCTGACCACTCACTAGGCTATCCCATCGAGTCTCCTGTTTCTCTGATGTTTGCAGTCAACAACAACAACACCACAGGAGGAGGTGGAGGAGGAGGGGCCCTGAGCGACATCATGTACCGCACGGTGTGGAGCGGTTACGAGGCCGCCGTCAGGCCCCTGTGCCTGGGAGGCTCCCCATCTTCCACTACCCATGTGGTGCTGGGCATCGCCTTGCGTCAGCTGCAGCAACTGGTAAAATTATGAGGGGAGGGAGGATGGGGGAGGAGGGAGGGGAGAGGGGGGGAGAGAGATGGCTTTCAATGACACGATTGTTCTGAGAGTGTTCTGAAAATTTTGCTACTTCCTTTACTGCTTAGAAGGGAGGGGGAGTGGGATTGGGAGAGAGGGGAGGGAGAAAAAGAGGGAGAGAGACAGGGGAGGGGGGGGGAGAGAGAACAGGGGAGGGGGAGAGACAGAAGGGAAGTTGGAGAGGAAGAGAGTGGATAAGGAGAGAGAGGGGGGTAGGGAGAGAGAGAGAGAGGGGGGGTAGGGAGAGAGAGGGTGAGAGATGGAGAAAGAGGAAGAGGGGTGGAAGGAGAGGGTGAGGGAGAAGGGGGGAGAGTGGAAGACAGAGAGGAGAGACAGAGAGATAGATGTTCATGCAATTTAACAGTTATGCAGTCAACAACTTAATGAATCATCCTTTATCAACAAACAGAAACTCTGACTGCCAAAGATACCGTCCTCAGCACACAGCACTGTACAATTTTCAGTGCCAGAATAAGAGACATATTCACGAGTATACCTTTTTTTGTCTTTTCTCACTAGCAGATCTATAAAGAAAAAATCAAACAAAACAAAGCCAAGACCTCGGATGTACTGACTTAGTAATGATCCCATCATTACTGTCTTGAATGTGTTGATGTTCTGCTGAGTAGTGCATACATAACAAATAGTATTGTTACTCCAGTTCTGTCACCAATGGTAAGACAAACAAGAGTATTAAGATAAAACAAGAACAGGCTATTACCATAAGAAGCATGACAACATAGTAAAAAGGTAATAGTTAAGGTGTCCCATAACCTATGTGGTCCTAGAGGAGCGAGGCATCAGAGACTTCAGATTCTCTTTGGGCCAGCATGTTTAGGGAAGCGCCCATCTCCTCTCCCTTGCTGCTTTACCTTCCCTGACCCTAAAAGAGGGCAGGTACCCAGTTACAGCTGGGTGAAGTGAGGGAACTGTGACGAAGCCAAGACGCACAAGCGGTCACCCATCCACTTGGTAACCACACTCGATGCCGCTTAAACTTAGCCTGGGGAAAGTGAGTGCTCTGACCACTGAGCTACCTTCCCCATCACGCAGATCAATACAGAAGCAAACAAAACAAAACAAAACTAATTCCTCCGATGTACTGACTAGTAATGATCCCATCATTACTTTCTTGAATGTTTTGCTGTTCTGCTGAGTAGTACAGACATAAATAAAATAAAAAGTTGTTACTCTAGTTCTGATATCAATGGTAGTACAAACAGAGTATTGAGATAAAACGACAACAACAGGCTGCTGACATGAAAAAAAAACATGACAACGTAGTACTGTTATGAAAAGCCTTACTAATATTTGCTGAGTATTGACATTATTAGGAGACACACACACACACACACACACACACACACACACACACACACACACACACACACACACACACAATGTGTATACGATGCAATGAACACAGTCACACGGTATCATTAACAACAAAACAAAACTTCCAACAAACCAACACAGTTCGAGAGAGAGTGAGAGAGAGATAGTGTGTGTGTGTATGTGTGCGCATGTGTGTGTGTGTATGTGTGCGCATGTGTGTGTGTGCGTGTGTGTGATAGAGAAAGAGTGAGAGAGAGTGAGAGAGAGAGTAGCTGACCTATATCTTAGTACCTTTGCAAATATCTTGGTCACAGTTTTAGGATGCTATGCTTCAAAATTCCTGTGTTCTTTTTTTATTTCAGGATGAACCTAAGCAGATCTTGTCCACAAATCTCTGGATGAGAGTGGTGAGTTTGTGTGTCTGTCAGTCTGTCTGTCCGTCTGTCTTGTCTCTCTGTCGGTTTCTGTCCCCTGTTTCCCTTTGTTGGATTGTTTATTAACTCCGAGGAGATTCACACACACACACACACACACACACACACACACACACACACACACACACACACAACACACATATATATATATATATAATACATATATCTCTCTTGGCTTCCATTATCTTACGGTGTAGCTATCAATACGAAGATCATTCTGAGGACTGTTCTGAAAGTTGTACTGCTTCCACCACTGCTTATACTGCCATGGCAGAAGCAGATGTTGCTGTAGATATTTTTGCCACGACTAAGAGCACTTTTACTACAATAACTATCACTTCTAATACTACCGTTAGCAGGGTTTTCAAAAAAAAAAAAAAAAAAAAGGAGTAAAGGTGAGTGTGACGCTGCAACGCAAATTTCACGCAGAGAAATTTGTGTGACACAAAGTGGTATCAAGATAAAATAAAGATCAGATAGCTTGCCTGTAATTATTTATTCATTTATTGTTTTATATCGAGGATAATGGAATAAGCACTCATGTGGTTTCTTTTACATCAAGTCCCCGTGTGTGTGCAGTTTTTTGTAAATCTTATCATTTTGTTTCCACTGGCACACAATGGCCTACTCTTACGAAAAGCGGAACAGTATTTTTAACGTGTGCACCGGATGTTCTGCGTGCGTTCGCACACGTGACCTCGGTTTATAGATCAATAAGCGGCGACTGGGGGGGGGGGGGGGTAGCTCAGTGGTCAGAGCACTCGCTTTCCCCCAGTCAAGCTAAGCAGCATCGAGCGTGGTTACCAGTTGGATGGGTGACCATTTGCGTGCCTTGGCTTCAGTACAGTCCCCTTCAGTCCCCCCAGCTGTCAATGGGTACCTGCCCTCTTTAGGGTCACGGAAGGTAAAGCAGTGAGGGAGAGGAGATGGGCGCCGCCCTCAACATGCTGGCCCCTAGAGAAGCTTAGGTCTCTGACGACTCGCTCCCCTACGACCACACAGGTTATGGAACACCTTTACCTTTTATCTAAGCGACGATGTGTGTGACTGGTGATGGATGACTGTACTGATGATGACCAGCGGTCAGTGGCATGGTCAGTGCTGCTATAATTAACATTATACAGTGGTCCTCCTCATGTCCCTGTGTGCAGACGTGGCGGGAGTGTCGGCTGGTGTGGGAGGCAGAGCGGTGGAACATCTCTCGTCTGATCGTGCCCTACAGTTCCGTCTGGACCCCGGACCTCACCCTCTATGACAAGTCAGTCCCTTCTCTCTCTGTGTCTCGGTCTCTCGTTTTGTCTCTGTCTCTGTCTGTCTTCGTCTGTCTGTGTTTCTGTGTCTCTGTCTCAGTCTCTGTTTCTCTCTTATTGTTTCTGTCTCTGTCTCTGTCTGTCTCTGTCTCTGTCTCTCTCTATCTCCGTCTCTCCTTCTGTCTCTCACTCTATCTCTGTGTCTCTGTCTCTCGCTATGCGTGTGTCTCTGTGTCTGTCTGTCTGTCTGTCTGTCTGTCTATCTATCTACCTACCTATCTATCTACCTACCTATCTACCTACCTACCTACCTACCTACCTACCTACCTACCTACCTACCTACCTATCTATCTATATATCTATCTATCTTTCTCACTCTTTTTAAATAATCTTTCACATGAAAATATAATCCAAGGTCCCATTAATTTTGTAAACGCATACAGAACAATTTGCGCACATGTGAAAGCTCCCGTTCTGCCTTTATGGAAGATTAGGCCATTTTCGCCAGTAAGAACAGATAACCAAACATACATAAAAACGCATTTGTAGTTTGTATTTTGTACCACTTTATGTCACGTCACAGTAGATTTCTCTGCGTGAAATTCGGGCTGCTCTCCCCGGGGAGAGCGCGTCGCTACAAGTGCAGCGCCTACCCATTTTTTCCCTGTATGCAACTGTATTTTGAAAAAGGACGTCATGTTTAGACAGTATTCCCGAAGTCGTAGTAGTGTAGTTACCTTAACCATTGCCAAAAACGGTGGCATACACAAAAGTCTTACCATGGCTGAATCGAGCTTGGAGCTCTGGAAGAGTAGAGAGAGTGAAATAAACAAACAAAAGAACATACACACAAAAAAGACAACACACTCAAACACCTCACTCTGCTATTAACCGATATACATCGATCAACATTCATGCTTCATTCTGATGACAAACACAGCTAGCATCCTTGTCTTCACACCCCATTTTCCATCTGAAAACAACCCCATCAGGATAGATCGCCACTTAAAGACACTCGCAAGTATAAGTTTAGTGATTCTCTCGTTTGTTTGTTTGTTGTTTTGTCGTTGTTGTTGTTGTTTTTTTTACATCGTAATAAAAGTTTGTTCCATTGCTCCGGCATTCACTTACACGCACGCGCGCGCGCGCGCGCACACACACACACACACACACACACCACACCACACCACACACAACACACACACACAACACACAACACACACACACACACACAAAACACACACACATACTAAAGACAGAGATAGAGAGAGACAGACAGACAGACATACAGACAGAGGAAAACAGACATACAGAGAGGGAGCAGAGAGAGACAGAGAGGGGGTAGACAGAGACATAGAGACAGAGAGAGAGAGAGAGAGAGAGAGAGAGAGAGAGAGAGAGAGAGAGAGAATGAGAATGAGAATGACAGAAACAAAGAGAAAGTGAGAGAGACGCGCGCGCGCGCACGCGCACACACACACACACACACACACACACACACACACACACACACACACACACACACACACACACACACACAGAATGAGAGAGAGAGAGAGAAACAGACAGAGGGACAAACAACCAGACAAACAACCAGAGAGACAGACAGAGAGAGCTGTGACTGAGGATGTGGATGATGTCAAGGTTATGGAAAATGTCAAGTATCTCACAACACGGTAGTTATGACCCTAGGATCCCCATCCTCAATCGATCCATCATGCAGCAGCATCTTCACTCCGCTCAGGAAAAACAGCCTGCCTCTTTTATTATAGTGGCCTGTGCAGCTCTTCGTTTTTTGTTTGTGTTGTATTGAGTTGTATTATGTTGTATTGTGTGTGTGTTGTATTGTATTTTGTATCCAATTCTGTTGTCCTTTTGTGTTGTGTTGTATTGAGTTGTAATGTGTATTGTATCCAGTTGTGTTGTCCTTTATAGGTTGCGTTATGTTGACTTGTGTTGTATTGTATTTTGTATTCAATTATTGTGTTGTTGTTTTTGTTTATTGAGTTGTATTTTGTATCCCATTGTGTTGTCCTTTTGGGTTGGGTTGTATTGAGTTGTGTTTATTATGTTTTGTTTCCAATTGTGTTGTCCTTTTGGGTTGGGTTATATTGAGCTACTTTTCGTTGTATTGTGTATCCAATTTTGTTGTTCTTGTGGGGTTGTGTTCTATTGAGTTGTATTTAGTTGTATTTTGTCTCCAACTGTGTTGTCCTTTTGGGTTGTGCTATATTGAACGTCTGTAATGTGTTGTATTTGAAATGTTCTAAGTTACTTTGTATCGCGTTGCATGGTATGAATGTTATTACTTTCTGTGATTAGTGTCTCTATTTATCATTTTTATGTATATATGACTTGTGACCACGTAAATTTTCTCTTTGATAAAGTGCTGGTATTTGGTATCAGTATAGATATTGTCTTATAATCTGTGCGAGGTAATTGTAATATACTGTGCTGTGTCGTTACTGTGTGATATTTTTTCCCTATTTACCGTTTATGTATGGCTTGTAACCTACGTGGACTTACCTGTTTGTGTACGCCAATTCTCTCTCTCTCTGTCACAACACACAAAACACACACACACACATACCCACACCAAACCACACACACACATACACACACACACACACACACCACACACACACACACACACACACACACACACACACCCAAACACACCCACCCAAACACACAAACCACCACCCACCACCATCACCACCACCACCACAACCACCCCCAACTCTCACAACAACAACCCTAAAAACTCAAACACCTTCATCTAAACTCTCTCTCAAAAACCCCATCCACAACAACACAACACAACCAAACCCTAACCATCTCTCTTTCTTTTCTTCCCTCCCCCTCCCCACCCCACCCCACCCACCACAACCCCCCCCTCCACACCACCCCCACCACCCCACACCAACCCCCCCCCTCAAAAAAAAATCCCAACACACCTTTTTAGCGCGGACTCGGGCATCTCAGGCCTGTCAGGCTACAGACTGATCATCAGCTCGGAGGGCGAAGTGTTGCAGCAGATGCCGGTGGTGCTGAACAGCCTCTGTCAACTGGACGTGTCGCGTTTCCCCTTCGACACCCAGACTTGCAATCTGACCTTCGGAAGCTGGGCTTACCACGGTCTGGAGCTCAACCTGACCCAGTCCCTCAACCCTGTGGACATGACGTCCTACGTCACGAACGGGGAGTGGGAAGTGATCAGCTTGACCGCTGTGAGGATCGAGCCTTTCTTCGGGGGATTGCCTTATCCGCAGGTTGAGTTAATTTAATTGATTCATTAATTTAATTAATTAAATTAAAAAGGGGTTTAAATGATTTGTTTTTTGTTTTGTTTGTTTGTTTGGGTTTGTTGGGGGGTGGGGGTTTGGGGGGTGTTGGAGGGGGGGGGGTGGAGGTGGGGAGGGGGGTTAGTGGGTGGGTGTTTGGGGTAGGGGGAGGGGTGTGGGGGTGGGTGGGGTGGGTGGGGGATGAGGGGTGGGTTGGTGTGGGTGGTTGGGGGGTGGGAGTGGGGCTTGGTGTGTGTGTGTGTGTGTATGGATGGGGGATAGGAAGGGGAGGGGAGCCAGGGATGGAGGGAGGGAGAGAAGTACGTTGGGTTTAGGAGGGAGAAGAAGAGTTAGAACCTGACAGAGAAGGGGTTGGGGTTGGGGCGGTATTTATTTAATTTATCTTTCCTTTTAATCTTTCATTTCCAGGATAACGGAATAAGCACTTAGGTACTTTTTTTTTACATCCAGTCCCCATGTGTATGCAGTTTTGTCAGTTTAGTCATCCATTCCCACCAGCACACAATGGCCTACTCTTCCGAAAAGCGGAACAGGTTTTAACGTGTGTGCAAGATGTTCTGCATGCGTTTGCACACGGTACTTTTGTTTTTAGTCTCATCCAAAGGACTTTGGGGGAGGGAGGGGGCAGATATAACAGAATAGATAGATGGACAGACAGATAGAGAGATAGATAGATAGATCCACAAATCTCAAGACGTTGTCCTGTGTTTCTTTCCAGATAATCTTCACTTTGGTGCTCAAACGCCGACACCTGTTCTACATCTTCAGCATGATGTTTCCCTGTGCTCTGATTCAGGTGAGAGCACCTGGCTTTCCAACAGTGTGAGATCGGATGAGGATAGGGTCAGGATAGCTCAGTGGTCAGAGCACTCGCTTTCCCCAAGTTAAGATTTAAGCCGCGTTGAGTGTGGTTTCCAAGTGCATGGGTGACCGTTTGCGTTCCTTGTCTTCAGTAGTAGTCTCCAAGTTCATTCAGCTGTAAATGGGTACTTGCTCTTGATAGTGTCAGGGAAGGTAAAGCAGCGAGGGAGAGGAGATGGGCGCCGCCCTCAATATGCTGGTACCCAGAGAAGCTGAGGTCTCTGATGCATCGCTTCACTGTGACTAAACAGTTTATGGGACACCTTTACCTTATATCTATAAAGTACATGCACACTGGTGTAGCCTTGGAATCATCTCCGAGGTAGGAATGCGGCGACCTTAATGGTGGGTAAAAACAAAAGTCGGAGACGCAAAAAATAATATCAACATTGGTGAATCTTGGAGCTCTAGCCGAGGAACGAAAATATGCTCCCAAAGTTGATAGAGGAAACATCTTACTTCAAAGGGTGCCCCCTCAGCCCCTAGACCAGAAGCAGTGAGCAAAAACATCAATCCAAATAAACAAACACACACACAACCTTAAACAGTATTATTTTAAAAACTGTACAGGTAAAGATGTTTCATATTCTATGTGGTCGTAGGGGTGCGAGGCGTCAGAGACCTCAGTTTCTCTAGGGGCCAGTATATTGAGGGTGGCGCCCATCTCCTCCCCCTCGCTGCTTTGCCTTCCATGACCCTAAAGAGGGCAGGTACCCGTTTACAGCTGGATGAAACTGGGGGACTGTACTGAAACCAAGGCGCCTAAACGGTCACCCGTCCACTCGGTAACCAAGCTCGATGGCGCTCAGCCTTAGCCAGAATAATTTATTTGCAGGTAGTGGTGAGATGCTGTATTGCAACGAGCTTGCCTACCACCCATCCAAGAACACCAAATCAGTTGCAAATAAGCATATTACTGGTCCAAAGGCCTACCATCCAGGATTTGTTTTTCGTTTCTGAAACCTTTTTAGTTATGACAGACAACTTTTTCAAAACAGAAACATCAAAACATGCAGTTACTTGTCAAGTTTGTTAGAAACTTTTTTTTCCGGCTCAAAATAATATCCTGTTGCAAAATTGTTCAACAAAATGAATGGTCCATCAAATCCCTAAAAACAAAAGGAAATTATGCTTGTTTGATTAATTCGTAAATACACAAAGCAAAAGTTCAGTAAAACAGCGAAGGAGAGGAGATGGGCGCCACCGCCTCCAATATGCTGGCCCCTAGAGAAGCTGAGGTCTCTGATAACTTGCTTCCCTACGACAGTACAGCCACCTTCAGGCTGGCATGTCATGCATTCGATCGACGGCAACGTGACTCATTTTCGCTCATGTCACAGACAACAATAGTTGCTGTTTGAGCGGTCAGTTCGACGACGAAGACGAAGATACCATTCAGACCTTGGTGTCAGATCCAGAAAAAAGAAGGAAGAAAACTGTAGCTGTGGACAAATTTAATTCAGAAGACAGGTCTGTTGTCTGTTGGCTTACACTACTTGGCCAGGTCATCAGGTAATGAAAGACGAGAGATCTTTTCTACATTCCCATCTAGTTCCACACTGTTTTGCATACCACTTTAGGCCGCAGCAGATTTCTCTACCTGAGATTCACGGTTACTTAGCCGCGGGATAACACGTCGCCACAAGAAAAACGCCACCATGGTGTCCTGCGTATGTTAGATCAGAACAGGCACCACTGAACACCACCAAAGTGACTCAGCAGAAGTGCAGGGTAGGGCCCCTCTGGCTGGAAGCCCCACGGTGGCCTAATATTGATGGGCTCCCTGTTGACTGCCGATCCCGAGGATGAGACACAACGAATCTGGGTATGGCTGTGGCGGGGAGATTGAAATGAGGGGCGTGAGAGCAGCAGTAAGGGGACGTCACAGAAGACGAGGCAGCAAAAGAAAAAAGAAAAACGCCACAATTTTTTTTTTTTAATCCTTTCCTGTCTGCATTTATATTTGTTTCTTGTCTTATCTCTCGTAGTAGTACGCAAGCAGAACATCTTGTGCACACGTTAAAGCGTGTTCCACTTTTCGAAAAAGTAGGCCATTGTGTGCTGGTGGGAACGGATGACAAAATTGACAAAACTGCATACACATAGGGACTGGATGTTAAAAAAATGCACATGAGTGCTTACTCCATTATCTTCGAAATAAAGATTAGATAAATAAAAAAACAGAATGATATGATCGTGAGTTCTTTTAAGTGCCATGAAAGTGTATTGTACACTGGACCTCAATTTATCGTCTCATCCGAAAAACTAGCTCCCCAGGCCACCAGGCAAGGTGCTGTAAGTAGATAGGAGGGAACACTTTGGGTTTAAACAGGGGGATCAAACTGTCTAGGCAGACGCGTTACCTATAACACAGACCACAAAACCACCAGCTCCCAAAATCAATCAGTACAGGTATGTTGGTACTGAGTGAAACGCGAGATATCTTTTCCTAACCCCCCTGAGCGACCTATTTCCAGATGTTAATTGATTAGTCGATACAAGGAGCATGCACTGTGGCTTGCCTCACTCACCAAGCCATTAACGCTATACTAATCATCACCAGAATCAACAGGGGTGTGAGGGTGTCACTTTTCCTAAGTGGTATTCCCAACCCAGTGCAAAACCCCCATAAACCTACTCATATGACACAGCGTCAAAATTAGCCACTCCTTTATTCTTTGTGTGTGTGTGTGTGTGTGTGTGTGTGTGTGTTCGAGGATAATGGAATAAGCTCTCATGTGTATTTTTTTTGACAACCAGTCCCCGTCTGTATACAGGTTTGTAAATGTTGTTATCTGTTCCCACTGGTACACACAATACAGCCACTGAAACATGGTGTCTCAACTCAAACTGCAAAAGCCCTCACCAAAAAAAAACAACAACTAAGGTTTTACATAACTAGGTCACACATGTGTCCAGAAACTAGCTCTGA
>CM060334.1:39267003-39277003 GCA_030674155.1 Stramonita haemastoma | reverse complement strand
GTTTGTTTTGTTTTTGTCTTGTGTTTGTTTATGTTTCTGTCTTCTGTTTGTTTTGTTTCTGTCTTGTGTTTGTTTATGTTTCTGTCTTCTGTTTGTTGTGTTTCTGTCTTCTGTTTGTTGTGTTTCTGTCTTCTGTTTGTTGTGTTTCTGTCTTCTGTTTGTTTTGTTTGTGTCTTGTGTTTGTTTTGTTTGTGTCTTGTGTTTGTTTTGTTTGTGTCTTCTGTTTGTTTTGTTTGTGTCTTGTATTTGTTTTGTTTCTGTGTTGTGTTTGTTTTGTTTGTGTCTTGTGTTTGTTTTGTTTCTGTGTTGTGTTTGTTTTGTTTTGTGTCTTGTGTTTGTTTTGTTTGTGTCTTCTGTTTGTTTGTGTTTCTGCCTCCTAATTATTTTGTTTGTGTCTCTTGTATGTTCGATTTATTATGTCACTTATTCATTCTTTGATTTGACTGTTCATTTGATCTTTTTTCCTGTCATTTACGTGTTAACTTATTTGATCTTTTATTTATTTATTCACTATCGGTCGTTGTCTCTCTTTCTTCATACTATTCCTTCATTCTGTCAGTTCGTCAGTCAGTTAGTCCTTTCTTTCTGCCTGCAGTCTGTACATCACCTTGCAGTTTGACAATTATCGTGTTGTCGGTTTCTTCGTGCTGTTCATTCCTTCATTTCTTCATTCATTCATTCATTCATTCATTCATTCATTCATTCATTCATTCATTCATTCATTCATTCATTCATTCATTCATTCATCCATTCATTCATGCATTCATTCACTCCTCTCCTCCTGTCTGCATGAGGTCTGTACTTCACTCTGGCCATGATCGTTGCGTCTGTGTTCTTTACACTGTATATTCCTTCCTTCCTTCCTTCCTTCCTTCCTTCCTTCCTTCCTTCCTTCATCCATTCATTCCTTTCTCTCTTCCTGTCTGTCTGCAGGTCTGTACTTCACCCTGGCCATGATCGTGGTGTCAGTGCCCTCTGTACTGACTATTAATCAATTACTTGATTCATTGATTTATTCATTCATCCATTCTTTCCTTCTCTCTTCCTGTCTGCAGGCCTGTATTTCACTCTGGAAATGATCAGGGTGTCTGTGTCCTCTGTACTCTTTATTCATCATTCCTTCATTCTTTCCTTCCATCCTTCCTCTATTCCTTCCTTCCTTCCTTCCTTCCTTCCTTCCTTCCTTCCTTCCTTCCTTCATCCATTCATCCATTCATTCATTCATTCAATCTTACCTTTCTTTCTTCCCTTTCTTCCTTCCTTCCTCCCTTCCTTTATTCATTTATTGATTCCTTCCTTCCTTCTTTCCTTCCTTTATTCCTTCCTTCCTTCATTCATTCACCCATTCATTCCCTCCTCTCTTCCTGTCTGCAGGTCTGTACTTCACTCTGGCCATGATCGTGGTGTCAGTGTCCTCTGTACTCTCTATGCATTCCTTCATTCATTCCGTCATTCTTTCCTTTATTCACTCCCTCCTTCCTTCCTGTCCTGTCTGCAGGTCTGTACTTCACCCTGGCCATGATCGTGGTGTCGGTGTCCTGCATGATGACGGTGGTGGTGTTGGCGGTTCACTTCCCCCACCGTCACCGCCCCCTCCCCCCTGGGCCCTCGCCATCCTTCGCTCCAAAGTGGCGCTGTGTTTTGGCGTCGACATCGATGCTGAACAGGTGAGCAGCAACAGAGATTTGTGACGCTCCACCACATAAGGAGTCGCATTGCACCAGAGGTCAATTTTTTAGTTATTGACATTTAATTAATCTGCAATGAAATGGCTATACAACAGAAAAAGCAGATTGAAAATCGGGCAATTCTATGAAAAGTTATAGTTACAAGTTGAAATGATAGACTGCAGGAAAATGAGAAATAGACAAGTTAAGCATCATAATAAATGGTCAAAATAAGGGTTTGGGCATTCTTAAAGCACGTTTATAATAAGCAAAAGGATGCAAAATTATGACTTGATACTTCATTACAGGGCAGAATAATGGCTATAGTTTTTTAATCAATCAAAATCTGAAAATTATCAACTTGACACCTATCTGCCTTTAATGGGTCCCAGCGCAAAATTTGGTAATGTGCTAAGCGACTTCATTTCGTGGTGGAGCGCCACATATCTGTGCTAATAGTGGATCCATAGTGTCAAAAGGTTTTTGAATTATGCACGTTTTGCAAAATGTCCAGTGTTGTTTTTTTTGAAAGATTAGTGGTGGTGACGTGAAGACTTGTGATGTATGAAGGATGTGATTTAGGATTCTGTTTGGAGTTTGTGTGTGTGTATGTGTGTGAAAGTGTGTGTAAGGGGGGGGGGGAGGTTGTGTGTGTGTTTGTGTACGTGTGTTTGTGTACGTGTGTGTGTGTGTGTGTGTGTGTGTGTGTGTGTGTGTGTGTGTGTGTTTGTGTGTGTGTAATTCTATGTGTATCTATGTATGTGTGTGTTGTGTGTTTATGTGTTTCCGTGCATGTGAGTGTTAAAAAAACAGAGAGAAAGAGACATAGAGAGAGACAGAGAGAGACAGAGAAACAGAGACAGAGACAGACAGACAGAGACAGAGAGAGAGAGACAGTCAGACAGACAGACAGAGATTGAAAGATAGAGGTAGGGAGAGAAAAAGAGATTGTGAAATATTGAAAGAGGTCAATAAAATAAGAAATGGACAACAAAATCAAACTCTATCACACACACACACACACACACACACACACACACACACACACACCACACACACACACACACACACACACACACACAAAACACTACCTCCCCACACACACACACTACCCACCCACCTACACACACACGCACACGCACACACACACACACCCCACCCCCCACACCACCCCCAACCACCCCCCACCACCTCCACCCACCCCTCACCCACACCCACCCCACCCACACACCCACACCACCACCACCCACCCCCACACAACAACAACCACCACCACTTCACACACTGTCACAAACACCCATACTGACTCTCTGTGTGTATGTATACAGGCTACCCTCAAACAGCAAGCTTCCAAAGCCGAAATCTACAGAGCCAGCGACGCGAACCCCCACCCTCGCAAATCCCTAACCTCCATCGCTAACGGCCCAACCTCTGGACCAGTGGACATCCACCCTGCTCCTCTCCTCAACGTGTGCCACGACCCCGCCCCTCCCAGACCCCATTCTGACGTCATCCACCCTTATGACGTCAGCCTGGAAAACGCTGACGTGGGTTACTCCTACACCGTGGAAGGCGAAAGAGGAAGACGTCACACGTACCGACCTCGAAGCGCGGACGCTTGTTTGATGGCGCTCTTCGCGAACAACACCGCTGCCCTTGAGGTGAAGATGCCTCCGGAACATCTGTACCGATCTATGGGGCATCTTAGGGCACCACCCAACTTTGCAGAACTGCCTTGGGAAAAACAACAGCAGCAGAATCACCAGCATCAGCGTGGAGAGTCATGGGAAATGTTGGAACGAGGAGGAGGAGGAGGAATACAGCAGTTCATGAGAGGTCTAGAACCGGCCCGGAGAGGAGAGATAGGCGGGAGAGAGGATCACACAGGGGGGAGAAGAGCCATTCCGGGACCTATGACTCCTCCGTCCAGGGGAGACGCTTCGCGGGAAAGGCTGGAGCAGCCTCGACGAGAAAACTCCCGCGAATTCTTAGAACAACCACGAAGAGAAAATTCCCGCGAATTTTTGGAACAACCACGAAGAGAAAATTCCCGCGAATTTTTGGAACACCCACGAAGACAAAACTCCAGAGAACTGCTAGAACAAACACGGACGATGGAACCAGGCTGTCAAGTTCTCCAACAACAACCTCCTCCTCCTACTCACCCAAGAGAACCAACAACAACAACAACAGAAAATCACAAGCGAGCTTCGAGGGTAGTAGGAGAACCTACCTCTTCTTCCATGGGTGCCGCCACCACTTCGCCAGAGGTGGAGGAGATCATGGGCATCTGCCTGGAGATTCTGGACTGCATGAAAGGCGGTGGCAGCTGCGGCGAGAAGAAGGCGTCCTCAGGAGGAGCAGGAGGAGGCCCCCAGGAGAAGCTGAACAAGAAACTGTCTCGGCGAGAGTGGGAGATGATGGCGCAGTTTTTGGACCGGGTTTTCCTGGTGGTGTTTACCGTGCTGACTGTGGTCATGTTCACTTATGTGTATGCTACTATTGTGTAGTTATGTGTGTAGTGTGGGGGGTTCGGGGGGTGTAGGGTGTGTGGGGGGTGGGTGTGGGTGGGTGGGGGGGGGTGGGGGGGTGTAGTGGGTGTGAGTGGGGGGGTGTAGTGGGTGTGGGTGGGGTTGTGGGTGGGTGTGGGTGGTGGGAGTGTGTAGTGTTGTGGGTGGGTGGGTGGGTTGGTGGTGGTGGTGGATGATGTGTGTATGGGTGTACAGTAGTGTGTGTGTGTGGGGGGGGTAGTGTGTGTGTGTGTGTAGCGTGTGTCTAGTATGTGTGTTGTGGAGTGGGGGGGGGGCTTTGTGTGTGTATGGGGGAGTAGGTATGGGGGAGGTGGTGTGTGTGTGTAGTTGGGTGTGTGTGTGTAGTGTGGGTGTGTGTGTAAAAAAAAACCCCACAAACATCCAAAATTTTAAAAAGAACCAAAAAAAAAGGAAATAGGAACAGAAGGCATGGATAAAACACAAATTTCAACACAGAGATTGACAGACAGAGAAAGACAGACAGATAGATAGACAGACAGGCCGACAGAGACAAAGATAGACAGAGAGAGAGACAGAAACAGAGACAGAAACAGAGACACAGACAGAAAAAGACAGGCAAAGACAGACAGAGAGACAGAAGAAAGAGAGGCACAAAACAATACAAACAAACAATCCGTGCACACGCACACAGACGCGTGGGTTTTCACTCTGTGTGGCTAGTACGCCTAACTGATGACAACATTTACAAAACTGCATACACACGAGGACTGGACGAAAAAAAAAGCACACGAGTGCTTATTCCATTATCCTCGATATAAAAGAATAGAATAAATAAATAATAAACTGTACGTCTGAATAGCAAAACAGAACTAGAGCCAACTAATTTACCTTCACCGCTATAAGAGAGCAGCTAGTAGAAGCACGCTCAAAGGCGCGTCTGTACAATCACCTATTCGCACGAACGAGAGTGGTGCCAGGAGAGAGAGAGAGAGATGGAGAGAGAGAGAGAGGCGAGAGAGAGAGAGAGAGAGAGATGGAGAGAGAGATGGAGAGCGAGAGAGAGAGAGAGAGAGAGAGGACTTGACGTAAGTGTATTCAAGCGAAGCGTGTGTCCAGTAGTGTTACAGACACGGTAGTTCTCTAAGCATATTATGGTGTTACACTCACGCACACGTGCACACTGAAACAAAAGGAATGCATATCTGTCAGGAATCTACAACCATGGATTTGGCTTTGGGGGGGGGGGGGGGGGGGGGGGGGGGTTAGCTGTTTTGGGTAGTCATGGTCAATCTCTGTCTGTCTCTGTCTCTGTCCTCTGTCCTCTGTCTCTCTTTCGCTGTCTCTGACTCTTTCTCTCTCTCTCTCTCCTCTCTCTCTCTCTCTCTCTCTCTCTCTCTCTCTCTCTCTCTCTCTCTCCTCTCTCTCTCTCTCTCTCTCTCTCTCTCTCTCTCTCTCTCTCTCTCTCTCTCTCTCTCCTCTCTTCTCTCTCGCTCTCCTCTGTGTATAGATCATGATCTTCCCACAATCATTATCTTTTCAGTCCTTATAATTATATATCGACACTTCCAAAGATCACATTACAATTTAAAAAAAAAGAATCTGGTGACTCTGTGTGTGTGTGTGTGTGTGTGTGTGTGTGTGTGTGTGTGTGTGTGTGTGTGTGTGTGTGTGTGTGTGTGTGTGTGTGTGTGTGTGTGTGAAAACAAGACGTAATCAAAACTCAAGCAGTCTTTAATTCATGGAATGACTAGCAAACATGTCGACAAACTTCAAAGAAAAACTGCAACTAAGTAGTTTTTTTTTCAAACACTGACATAAAAGACTGCAAACCTGGCCTTCTGCTTGAAACCTTTTCAAAGGAGAATGAGGCTGTCTCAGTGACTTGTTTTTACTTCTTGGACAATTCAAGTCCTCTTATCATTTGATCCTAATTGTCGTGGCGTTTGAGAGCACTGAGAAAGTAGGCTAGGTGACTGACGACTTATTTCATATCCCCGTAGGTTTTGTTCTATCATGTGGCTATACTTTGTTATTGTGTGAAGCATCTTTCATAGGCATTGATATGATATGCCAGATTTCAGTTTGGAATAGTGTAGATTGGTTGTATGTTTTCCTGTTTTTTTCTGATGACGATGGTGAGGTTGATGATGGTAATGATGATGATGATAATAATCATCATCATCGTCGTCATCATCATCATCATCATCATAGATGATGATGATGATGATGACGATGATGATGATGATGGTCACAATAAAAAATGATAATGATAGTTTCCACCAATGCCCTTTTTACTAGCACTTCAACACACACACACACAAACACACACAAACACACACACATACACACACACACACACACACACACACACCACACACACACACACACACACACACACACACACACACACACACACACACACGTGCGTTATTTACCTTATTGACAAATCATACATTGACAAGTCATGAGAAACACTGAATGTAACATTCCTGCTTTTAAAAGTGTACAATTCTGGATCGAAATGAAAAAGGACCTAAAAGTGAAATGGTGTAGTTTCTTTTTTCAAAATCAGTTTCAATTTAAAATCATCTGATTATGATTCAAGATCCTTATGCAAGAAATGTGTGCGTGTAGAACTCTTTACAGCAACTTTTGAGGCAGAATTTATTCCTAAATCATCTACATAATATATACATCTTCGATTCTTTAATTATCCGTGTACGAAAAATGTTTGCATGTACAATTCTTTGAATTATAATTTCAGGCAGAACCTATTCCCAGATCATCTCCATGTATACATCTTCTTTTTCTGGGAGTTAGTTTCTGAGGTGTATGAAACAAAAAGTGTTTGAAACGAAAACTCCCAAATGAGCTATAGTGATTTGGGTTACAGCTGACATAAGCCTTTTGAGGCCAGAAAAGGTTTGGTCAGAAGCGTTTTCATTCGTACGAACCACTGTTTTCTTTCGAGTTTTCTTCTTCGAAGTAATCAACAGCAAATTTATCAATCTTTTGATTGTCAGACATGATTCTTTTCTTCCTCTAAATATTAAGCAAAGGGGCGGGATAGCTCAGTGGTCAGAGCGCTAGCTTTCCCCAAGCTACAGTTAAGCAGCATCGAACGTGGTTACCAACTAGATGGGTGACCGTTTGCGCAGCTTGTCTTCAGTACAGTCCTCCCAGTTCACCCAGCTAGCTGTAAATGAGTAACTGCCCTCTTTTAGGGTCAGGGAAGGTAAAGCAGCGAGGCAGAGGAGATGAGTGCCGCTCTCAATATGCTGGCCCCCTTGAGAAGCTGAGGTTTCTGATGCCTCGCTTCTCTACGACCACGTAGGTTACGGGACACCTTTACGTTTACTTTTTATCAAGCAAGTCTTTGAGACATGCTATTCTACAGAAACGTACCCCTGTAATATGTCAGTGGGTTGGTCTGTGGCGGAGGGTCTCAGGTTATTGTTTCCCTTGTTCATCAGCTAGCCCTGTAATGGGTTCTTTCTAAGAAAAATGAGATGTGATTTCAGTATCGTTCCATCATTCGCTGTGTGAGTGTGAGTGTGAGTGTGTGTGTGTGTGTGTGTGTGTGTGTGTGGATGTGGATGTGGGTGTATGTGTAGTGTGTGTGTGTGCATGTGTGTGTATGTTGGTGTGTGTGTGTGTGTGTGTGATAATTTTTGTCTTTTTTTAGTCTGTTTTTGAGAGGTGGGGAAGTTAGTGTCAAAACGTGAAAATTGTGGATTAGGTTTTGCGCTTCCTCTTTCTATAATTGTAGGTGTGTTAAAAAAAAAAAACTAGCAGAGGCAGTGACAGCCTACAGTTTACAAAAAAACAACAACCCGTATCTGAGGATTTAAAGCTTTCAGTGTAACACCCCCTCCCCCAACCCCACCCCCCAACCTCTCACCCCCCACTTACTCACCCATTCAATCGTCTGCTGCACATGAGCATCAAAATTTTACATTATTATCGTAGCAATGACTTGTTAAATGTGCCGTGCATTCCTGAGTGTGTTCAATTCACTTTGAAAAAATCAGAAAAACTTGTTGATGATTGTTGCTGTCTTGTTGAGAGCATGGGTATGTGTGGCTTGTGTTTGCAAGTGCTGCAATGGATTCTTTCTATAAAAAAAGAAAGGAAAAAAAAAGAGAGAAATGTGATTTCAGTATCATTTCATTATTCTGTGTAAGTGTGTATATCATATTTTTCATCACAAGCCATACATCGGGTCATAATTATTTTACAACACAAAGCCATACATCAGGTCATACTTTATATTACAAGCCACACTTCATGTGATACTTTACATCACAAGCCGTACATTAGGACATATTCTACAACACAAGCCATACATCAGTTGATGCTTTACATTACAAGCCATACATCAGATCATACTTTACATCACAAGCCATACATCAGGTCATACTTTACACAACAAGCCATACATCAGTTGATACTTTACCTTACAAGCCATACATCAGTTGATACTTTACACCAAAAGCCATACATCAGTTGATACTTTACAAGCCATACACCAGGTCATACTTTACAACACAAAGCCATACATCAGGTCATACTTTACACCACAAGCCATACATCAGTTGATACTTTACCTTACAAGCCATACATCAGTTGATACTTTACACCAAAAGCCATACATCAGTTGATACTTTACAAGCCATACACCAGGTCATACTTTACAACACAAAGCCATACATCAGGTCATATTTTATATCACAAGCCATACATCAGTTGATACTTTACCTTACAAGCCACACATTAGATCATACTTTACATCACAAGCCATACATCAGGTCATACTTTACATCACAAGCCATACATCAGGTCATACTTTACATCACAAGCCATACATCAGGCCATACTTGACATCACAAGCTATACATCAGGCCATAATATTTTAAACCACAAGCCATTCATCAGGTCATACCTTACATTACAAGCCATACAGCATATACAGGATTCAGCACAATATAAATTCGATATATTATTATTAATATTATTCATATCACCATCCTCATTATCATTATTATACATCAGGTGATGCTTTATACCACAAGCCATACATCAGGTGGCAATTTACCACCGCACCCACTCCATCCATCCTACCCCCTTGTCACCCTTCCCCTGCCACATCCCACTTACTCAACGGACCAAATCCTCAATATTGCTTTTTTTGTAGCATATCCAAAATTGAAACAAAATGATAATCGATCCTGCACATTTTTGTTTCTATAAGAAAAAAAAACAACTTCACATGTTGTAGTCAAATATACACTATTCTTTTTTTTCCTTTTCTGTTGAAATCGTCCTGGTTTTGAAATAATTGATCATCAGTTTTATATCTTGTCATTTTCGAATTTATTGTCATCATTGTCATTTGATAACCCTCTGGTCTCTCTCTTTTTTTAATATCCCGTTCCCAAATCAAGGGGTGTTCATTTATTTACTTATCTATATCTGTATTTATTTATTCAATCTATTCATTTTTCTATCGTATTCAATCATGTAACTCTACAAATAATTGTTTTCATCTTAATTTAAACCTATATATCTATTGTATGTTGATTTCTTTTTATTCGTCTAGTTATTCATGTATGAGTTTAAGAATTTTATAAAATGTTTGCATATAAGATCAGTCTACTTTACGCTCGTCCTTCCTGTCAAGAAATTATATTAAAAAAAAACTTTTAAAACATTTCACGTTTACTTGTCGTTCTTAATTTCCTTCCAGTTTTCATCTTGAATTTCGTTGTCATTATGCTACCGTGATTAGCATATTTATGAATAATACATAATATGATACAGTTACAGTATAAAAGGCTTTTT
>CM060334.1:39237003-39252003 GCA_030674155.1 Stramonita haemastoma | reverse complement strand
GACATTTTCCCTGTTACTGAATACAAACTGTTTAATAAACCACTTTTCCGGAAAATACTCCCACGTTTTTTTCTTCTTCAGCTGCACCGAAGCATACACCCACGCATGAGGGAAAGTCCCAACTCAAAATCCACACACCCTCCTCAATTACTATGACCCCCTCCCCTCCACCTTCATCACGTTGTCCACACTCAAGATATGAGTGACAGCCAGCAGTAAATCGACCGCTTTTGACAACACATGGCAAAATCCCATAACTTTGATGTGTCAATAATCTTTACAAGCTATCTGTTTCTGTAGTGTTCAGATGGTCTGGTTATAAGACACACACACTGTACTGCAGACTCCCTCCCTAAAGATCCTTTTTTTCCTGATGTCCACTGTACTACTGACAAATTAATTTTTTCCTTCTTGAGAGAATCAGTTTTTTCTTCCCGGTCTGGTATGAGTTAAAACGTAGTTAGTTGGTCACGAAGAACAAAGTTGGTTTTGAAGATTTGAGTGTTTTGTTTTTTCTCTCATTTTATTGTGATGTGGTTGATGTGGTTTTTCCCACAACGCAGTGACTCTCCTGGGATGACCTTTCTGGTTTGCCAGTGGCGGAAGACTTAAAGGATTGGTTTTAATCTTGTTTTAATATGGATAATATTGTCGCACCATTTTATCTGAGAGTATATTTTTTGTTTTTGTTTTTGCTGCCTCACCCTCTGTGACTACCTGTCTGCTGTCCCACACATTCATCTCCAGTTCAATCCCAGCACCACAGCCATGCCAGAATTGGTATAGTCTCACCCCCAGATCAGATTCCACAGGAGCCCATCAATATCAGGCCGCCATGGGGCCACCAGCCAGAGGGGCCCTGCACTGCTGCTGGGTGACTTTTGGTGGTGCATCAGTGGTGTCAATCCTGATCTAACATACGCAGGATACCACCTACTAAACCCCCGTGTGTGTCCGTGTATGTGGGAGTGGTGGAAGTGAAAAGAAGCGAAACAAAGATACGAATAAAGAGACAGAAAAAAAGCTGCATTTACAATTCGAAACTAACTAACATTGTGTCAGCCTTCACTTTTCAGAATCAGCTTCTTTCTATTCTTCCACTGTTAAACAGTTGATGGTGCTTTCTTTTTTTTTTTTTTTTTTACTGTATAAAGATGAAACACACACACACATACACATACACACACACACTACACACACACGCCGCGCACGCACGCACACCACACACGCATCACACACACACACACACACACACACACCACACACACACAACACAGCAGCTAAAAGGGAAGAGCAATCTTTGTGATTTTAGTGAAGCCACCCAAAACCAAAGATCAAACAGAATCTACCAAACAGAAGACCAGAACACCAGTTTACTTTTCTGGAGAAGAAAGAGAACTAAGTACAAGGACAATTAACTTTTCAATGGACGAAGCATTTGCCTTTTCTCAGTAGCTTGTCATTTTTATTTCCTTTTTTTTTTTTTAGTAATTGAACAATTTCTGTTACACCTGCACATGCTGTGGTACTTGTACGTAGAGGGAACACACTCTTGAAAATGAGTCAGAAACATATTTTGAATGTGTTATTGGCTTATGTACACAGTTCAGTTAGTAGGTACCCTCAGTCTCGGAAGACTATGGAGTTGCGCTCTAGAGCCTATATATAATATATCAACTTTCTGGGGCTACTTGACAGCACTGGAACCTTTCTTGTCGCGTTTGCCTTTCAAGGAACATTCCAGTGACGTGGAGAGGTGGGGAAGGGTAGGTGGGGGGGGTCTGCTGCATGGGTAACAGTTTGCTTTCCATGCTTGCTATTACCCAGGTTTTGCGCTCTAGAGCCCAGAGCGTAACTCCATAGTCTTCCGGTGGGAACAGATGACATTTACAAAACTGCATACACACGGGGACTGGATGTAAAAAAAAGCACAAGAGTGCTTATTCCATTACCCCGATATAAACGACTAAATCAATCAATCAAATCAATCAATCAATCCATCCGAGACTGACGGATGCCTACAAATACAAACACTGCCACCCCATTCTTGTGCTTTCATCTTCAGGACTGTCTTTTGTCTGTCAAAGGCATTGCTTACTTCGATGTTGGATGAAAAAAAAAAGCTGAAAAAATAGTACTTTACCCAATCGGTGGTCTAGAGGTAACCCACCTGCACTAAAAGCGAAAAGTCCGGATTTAAGTGTGTGGGGGTTCAATCCCCGTTTATACCCGAAACTTTTCCCCCCATCCCTAACCCTGAGTGGTGGTCTGGGTACGGGTGCTAGTCTTTCAGATTAGACGATAAACCGAGGTCCCGTGTTCAATACTCATTTAGTGCACGTAAAAGAATCCACGGCTACAAGAGAGTTGTCCCTGGAAAAAATTATGTAAAGAAAAAAGCCACTCTGAAGGAAACCAAATACATAATTATGCAGACAAAGAAAAGATAAAAATGGTCGGCTGCTCTTGGCGACACTGACTGCTCTTTTAGGCAGAGTGGCCCAATTTCACGCAGAGTAAATTGCTGTGACTTAAAAGTGGTATACAATAAATCCTGAGGCATGAGAATGAATGAAGTCAGCAGGCTTAACCAAGACCAGAACAAGAAGAGAAACTACAGATCAAGAATATTTTATCATCTCACGATGAGGAAATCCACTTTACGGATGCGAGTTTGAGAGTTTGCATAATTATTTTACTGACACAGCAGGTGTCTGTATCTCTCGGGCCCGGTTGACGCCGGGATATATTATGACAGTAAGCGTAGAGTACAACCCTGTCAAGTAGTCTTAAAGCAGATGCACTTCTACAGCAGCATCATTACATCATTCTCATTCCATTGATCTTCATGCAATAATAAAAAGCTGCCTCATCTTCTGTGACATACCCATCATGGTGTCATTGGGTGCAAGCAATATGTGACTCTCCCCAACTTTTAGTCGCATTGCACCAGAGGTCAATTTTTAGTTATTGGCATAATATTGTCAATCTACATTAAAAGGGCTAATAGATACAGAAAACTGATAGAAAATCGAACAATTTTATGGACAGTTATTACAAATTGAAAAGATAGACTGCGGAAAGTGAGGAAATCGGAAACGGACAATTTTGCAACGTAATGATTTATGTGGTCAGAATAAGGGCTTGGGTATTTTAAATACGTGTTTTTAAAGCAAAAGGAAGCAAAATATGCATTGATACTTTAGTACAAGGTAGAAGATTGGCTAGAGTTTTATCATCTATCAATATCTCAAATTCGGTAACCTGACCCCCACCATCCTTAAGAGAAAAGTCGCTCAGGCGCACAAAAGTGACTCATTTCGTGGTGGAGTGTCACATAATTATATCTAATTTAGCAGAGGGGATGGGGGTGAGGAGGTGGGCGGTTCCAGGCAACACTAAGCTTAGACGCAAACCTGCGCTTTCAATTACCTTTGATTACAAGGCTGGAGGTCTAACCACGTCACCATTCCATCCCTTTACCCCCCCCCAACCCCTCTCCGGCTTTGTCTCTTTCTCAAAGTTTATTTATTATTTTATTTTTATTTATTTATTTATTTTATTCTTTTATATCAAGGATAATGGGATAAGCACTCTTGAGCTTTTTTACATCCAGTCCCCGTGTGTATGCAGTTTTGTCAATGTCATCTGTTCCCACCGGCACACGATGGCCTACTCTTAGGAAAAGCGGAACAGGATTTAACATGTGCGCTAGATGTTCTCCGTGTGTTTACACACGGGGCCTCGGTTTATAGTCTCATCCGAGGACTTTTGGGGAGAGGGAGTCAGCACTAATGTTAACTCCAGGAGAAAAATCTCCTCGACCGGATTCGAACCCGAGTCGTCAAATTGCCAGCGCAATGTTCTGACCACTAGGCTATCCGTCCCCCTTTTTACAACTAAAACTTATTTTAACTAGCTGTTTAACTTAACACACGTAACTGTCAATGGCACGAAACCTAAAAAAAAAAAAAAAAAAAAGCAACAACAACCCTAGATAACACAATTTCTATGGTGGGTAGAATGGTGGGGTTGTCGTCCCCTGGACTGTGACTTCGCTAATGCGCATGACAGATGAGCATGCGCACAGGCGTGACATTGATCGGTCATGTTTGTGTGGGGACTTGATCCTTGCCTGTTCACGCCTCCTGTCTATGCGCTTCCGCTCCTGACATAAATCTTGGCGGAGTGACACACAAATAATGATGGTGGTGCCGCATGCCGCCATGCTACCGCAGAAAGCAGAGAGATTGGTGCACAGGGGAGGGAGGGGGGGGTTGTTTTAGTGCTTTTACTGCCTCTCGGTAAATCACCACGCTTTTGTATTGAAGGCTGGTGTACTTTCTGTTAATTTTGTGTGTGTGTGTGTTATTCTTGTTTGTTTTTACCCCCTCCCCCCCTCCCCCCTACCCCCCCGCCCTCTTAGTTTTTGTGCCCCGTTTTTATTCTTTTTCTCTGGTTTCTTTCTATTGACACCCCTCCTTCCCTCCTCGCTGCTCTTTATAAACTTTGTATGTGAGTGTACTAATTTTATTTAATCAATCGTCCATCTTTTTAATTGATTTTGCCGCAGAGAGTAAACTATATAGATCAGTACCCTCTGTAACAAATGTCTTCCACAAAACAGCACCCTCCTACCTCTGTGAATGTCTTCACCTGTACATTCTTTCTCGTTCCCTCCGCTCTGCTGCGATACCGTTGTCCTTACAAATACCTAATTCAATCAATCCACCGTTGGCCGCCGCTCTTTCTCTTTTTCTGGTCCATTGATTTGGAATGACCCCCCCCCCCTCTCTCTTCTCTCTCTCTTCGCCAAAAGCCTACTTATGACACTTTTAAATCCAACCTCAAGACACATTTATTTCAAACCTATGATTTTCCCTGCTGTTTTTTAAGTCATATCTGTCCCTGTCTTTAACATCTCCAATCTACATTACCCTGCCAAAGTATATAACTTTTATGTGTGTATTCTCGGGTGTGTGTGTGTGTACATTCGAATTTGTTAAAACTATTAATATGATTGGTTGCTTGTGTAAGAACAGGTCGAATGCAAGCGTTTTGAAATTTGTTTTTGCAAGGTATAGCGCTATATAAATTCCATGTAGTATCATTTCTTATCGTTTATATTCATACGTTCGTTCATCAAATTCTCTAATTGATTTCTCCCCTAAAATTGTACAGGTTTGTGTTACTGCCCCTCACCCCTTAGTTAATTCCTTCCTTGGAGATTATCGTTTGAGCATCCAATGACCACGTGTTCATTATAGTTTGGCAGTATGTCCATTTTTGTATCTGTCAGTACTTCAAAATGTTTATCTTGGTATTTTTTTGTAACCTGGGAATGAAGAATCCAGCAGAATGGCTGGCGTCCTCAGCACAGCCTTGGTTTAGTAGCCCTAAGGAATTAAGTGATTTAGGTATTGTGCCATTAAAAATGAATGTGTTGTTGTTGTTTTTAGATGGACAGGCGTTAGATATTTGAATGGATTAAGAGTGTTGGCTTTGAACTTGAAGTTGAAAGTTACTGGAACCGCTGAAATTGAATAAGGTGACAGCTTGATATTATCTTTCCTGGTTGGTAGGGTTATAAGCAATATGATATGGGATGGTATGGAAACTGATGAGGTGACAACCCTGATATGTCTTTCGTGGTCGGTCAGGGCTAGAAACAATACAGAATGAAATAAAACCAATAATGGTTGCTAAACCTAGCCTCAGAACCATGCTACAATATAACAAGCCTCCATACCAGGTCACACCAACCACAGACAAGGAACAGAGCATAAAAACCTGCACACCACCACCCTCCCTTCCCTTCTTCACGCCCCCCCCCCCATCCACCTCCAACCCCCCCCCCCCCCCATCCCCCAACCCGGTACCCATATCAGCAAACATGGCTGGCTAGCTCTGTCCAGAGTCCAGATCTCATTAGCGACCTCTCTGAGTCTGACGGCTCTTGTGGGAACTCACAGCTGTTTTCACGCCAGCCTTGCTGCTGACGCATAGGCCATAATGCCGCCTGGCCCCTCTCTTTCCAATGGCATCAGATATTCTGTCTCTCCCTGGGGAGAGGCCATAGGGAAATGACCCCCCCCCACCCCCACCCCCACCCACCCACCCTTGATGACGTCCTTGTTGATGTGCTGGTTGTTTCAGCGTGGGTTGTTGGGGCTGGTGACGTCATGTTGCCAAGGTGGCATAATTTGCCCACATCAAACGGGGTGTGTGTGTGTGGTGGGGTGGTGGGGTGGTAGGGGGGGGGGGGGGGGAGGCAGTCAACATTCTTATCAATAAGGGAAATCAACATACAGTGAGGGTGTAGTAACTGGAGTTGATGATTGTTGTAGGGAATTATTCTGCTCTCTCAGTTAGAGGACATGGGTGGGTTTTTTTATATTTGGGGTTTTTCCACAGGGATATCAAGGCTGGTAATGTTATTCCTTATGTGCTACAACACTCCTCCTCCAGCCACTTAGTGATGCAGCACAGAAGGAATACCATTACCAGCTTTCGATATCTCTGTGGCTCCAAACCCCAAATCAGAATCCCTTAGCCCATGCTTTAGTTTACCCCTGATTGCATAACTCTTTGTGTTCTTTGGGGGTGCACATTTTGGGGTTTCGTGTCATCCACACCCACACTGTCAATAATTGCCTACTTTACTCTCTCCTCAATAGGCAGCTATCTGCGTGATTTTTGAACATGTGCATACTATGACGCCATGCATGTGTGTGTGTACACACGGAGGTTTGGGGTTTTGTTGTTACATCATCACGAAAAGTTAGAATATATTTGTACTGTGTTGTTTGTTTTTTACGATCCATCAGTCAGTCATGTTTGTCATACCGCAGTTACTACTCGTATGTTGGAAGAACGTAAAGGCCTGTGATTATAGCAGCAGTCCTTTTATGGAATAGTTAAGCCAATGCTAAGCAGCGTCGAGAGTGGTTACCAGTTGGATGGGTGACCGTTTGCGCGCCTTGGCTTCTGTACAGTTCCCCCAGTTCACCCCAGCTGTAAATGGGTACCTGCCCTTTTAGGGTCAGGGAAGGTAAGCAGCGATGGAGAAGAGATGGGCGCCGCCCTCAACATGCTGGCCCCTTAGAGAAGCTGAGGTCTTTGACGCCTTGTTCCCCTACGACCACATAGTTTATGGGACACCTTTAACTTTTACCTCTTATGGCTCTGAAGTATGGTTTCAAATCTTGGTCGGTGCTTAGTGAATCAAGTTAAGGGTGGACATTTCCAAGTTAACTTGTCAGCTGACCTGACAGTGCCGACTCCGTTTTGTGAACACACATGCAACTCTTAAGATGCAAGTTAAAGATGTTTTTGTTGATGTCAACAACATCAATGGCATACAGAAACATGAACATACCCAAATGTTGTACCCAAGGCTGTCATTGTATTATGCAGTCATATGTTCTGTCTATCTGTCTGTCTGCTTCTCTTTCTGTCTGTCTGTTTCCACTCTCCTGTTCTTCCTCCTTCCGTTTTTTTTTTTAACTTTCCCTATTTTCTCTCTCCTTCTTTTTCCCTTTTTTCTGTCATTCTATGTTTCTTTTTCCTATGTTTCCGTTGTTTCAATATAGTCTCTTCTTGTGTGTCATCATTACACGTTTGATCATATTTTTTATATATATAGTATTATTTATTATATATTATTATGTGTTGTATTATGTGTATATATTATATATATATCATATATATATAATTATATTTATATAACTATATATCTATATATATATATTATTTCTTACTTTTTTCCTTGTTGATTAAAATACAGACAAGACCGCTGCCACCCCCACCCCCAAACCCCCACCCCTCCTCTCATTTTTAAATCTCAGAACTGCGTGATCCAAACTTTAAGATCCAACATGTCCAATATGTTCTTCTCGATCTTTCCTGTCTCTGTTTTAAACACGTGCAAACTGTCGAGGTGTGGCAGGTAACTAAAGCAATGTTGAGGCCAAACAGTGACATGCATGCGATTCCTTGACACGCACTTGCCTGTCTGTGTATTCGAACCCTGTGCTACTCATTTTTCAAGAGAGAGATTCCTAAATCGCTGTTTTCCACTTTTTTTCTTGCTGATGTTTAACAACAACACAAAAAATCTAAGGTCAGTTTGCAGGACAGTTGAAGGTTTGGTGGAGGTTTTTTTCTGTTACCATGTCAAATTCTGTGACATGCCGATATATTTTTTTATCATTTTTTTCTTTTATTTCGAGGATAATGGAATAAGCAAGCACCATGTGTTTTTATATGCCGCCGCGGTAGTCGATGGTTTAGGGCGTTGGACTCGTAATCTAAAGGTTGCAGGTTTCGATCCCAGCTGTCGGATATGGGTTGTGCCTTGGAAAAGGCACTTTACGGCTATTTTCTCACCCACCAGGTGTAAAAGGGGTACCAACCTTGTGTTGGGGGGTTAACCTGCGATAGACTGGCGTCCTATCCAGGGGGGAGTCTATGACTCTCAGTCGCTTAGCGCCACAGAAACCGGGATAAGCACCGGCCTGATGAGCCTTAGGCTCGGGACAGACTTAACTTTAACTTAATGTGTTTTTATACATCCAGTCCCTGTGTATATACAGGTTTAATAAATTTTGTCCTCCACTCCCACAGGCACACAATAGTCAAATCTTCACCAAAAAAAGTGAAACAGGTTTTAACGTGTGCGCAAGATGTTCTGCCTGAGTTCGCACACGGGACTTCGCGGTTTATAGTTTCATTTCATTCACTGCGCCGTTCATCGCAATTTGACCACAGGTAGTTATGGTCAAAGAGGAGGAAGCTGTCTTGGTTTGGGCACGTCACCCGACAAAACACGCTGCCCAAGACAGTTCTTCAGGGAACCTTGGAAAGGGACAGACGCAGAGGAAGGCAACCCAAGAACTGGATGGACAACATCAAGGAGTGGACCGGGATGGACAGCGCAACGCTGATCCGCAGGGCAGAGGACCGGTCTGGATGGAGGAGAACAACGTTATCGACACCCTCATGTCTCCTCTACGACCATACGGTCAGGAGAATGAGGTGAGGTGAGTCATGGTCAGGTTCCCGTGGGTTTCGTTCCTTCTGTGTTCTCCTTTCACTCCAGGAGGAAACATATCTCCAGGAGTAGTTATTAATTAACTAATTATTAACTCCAGAAGTAGTTATTAACAGTCATTAACTAGTTGTTCTTACTGTTCATTCTCTGTTTCTCTCTGTCTGTCTCATTTTCTCTGTCATTCTTTGTCTCTCTGTCTCTGTCTCTTGTCTCTGTCTCTGCTCTCGCTGTGTCTGTGTCTGTGTCTTGTCTGTCTGTCTGTTGTCTGTCTGTCTGTCTGTCTGTCTGTCTGTCTGTCTTCTCTCTCTCTCTCTTCTCTCTCTCTCTCTCTCTCTCTCTCTCTCTCTCTCTCTCTCTCTCTCTCTTCTCTCTCTGATGAAAAAAGTATGTAATGCTTACTCTGTAACCCTTGAAAAATAAAGATCATTCATTCATTCTTTTCTCTCTCTCTCTCTCTCTCTCTCTCTCTTCTCTCTCTCTCTCTCTCTCTCTCTCTCTCTCTCTCTCTCTCTCTCTCTCTCTCTCTCTCTCTCTCTCTCTCTCTCTTGTCCAGTCTACTACGTACAGTAGGCAAAGAGACTAAGCTCGCTGTGTTCCCAAACAGAGTCACCCACTTAACGCCTGGTTGTGAACCCCAAAAATATCACTCCTAGGGGAACTGAACCATTAACCCCATCTGTCTCCAACTACACACAAACAGATCCCACACTCAGGTGAAAATCCCCTTCTCTGTTAGCCTCCTTTGTTCTGATAATTATCGATGGTGAGAAAAAAACATGTATTTTGCATTCTATACTTTACAATCTATCAGTCCACTTAGATGTATTGACTGCTTTGAGTCGTAATGTCATTATTCAGTGTCTTCATTAACTTTTCCAGTCATCCTTCTTTATTCTCATTATTTTGTTTACTCTCTGGGCTCTGAAAAGTCAGGTTTATCTATTCTAATTTTTTTTTTTTTTTTTTTTTATCGAGGATAACAGGTTCGACCCCTCGTTTGTTGTTTTGCAGAGTCTGATTATGGCCCTTGCTTCTCTGCAAAAAAATATAAAAATCTGACTTTTTGTGAGCGTGGAGAGAGTCGTGTCCAGCAGAATTGCGGTTTTTATCAAAACAAACATATATATATATATATATATATATATATATATATATATATAATATATATATATATATATATATATATATATAAGTATATATATTATACATATATTGTGTATGTATGTATATATAATATATTATTATATTAATTTTTATTATATATATACAACACAGTCATAATCTTCTCTCTCTCTTCTCTCTCTCTCTCTCTCTCTCGTGTGCTGGTAGAAGAGGATGACAAAATTATATTTTAAAAAACAGCATGCACACAGGTGTCGTGTTTAGACACCATCTCTGAGGAAAAATCGGGGAGTTGAGTCCCAGGGCGGCTCGGGGCTGTATATGGCAACGTTCTGGTGACTCCTGCGACGGTACTAGAACCACTCGTATCGGTCATTGCCTTTCCAATGGATCATTCCAGTGGTTGGAGAGGGGTGGGGAATGGGGGTCTGCTACATGGGTATTACCTTGCCCTCCATACTTTCTACCCAGGCTTTGCGCTTTAAAGACTAGAGCGTAACTCCATAGTCTTCCGAGACTAATGGGTGCCTACTACTACTACACTACTACTACTACTACTACTACTACTACTACTACTACTACTTACTACTACTACTACTACTACTACTACTACTACTACTATACCACTACTACTACTACTACTACTACTACTACTACTACTACTACTACTACTACTACTACTACTACTACTACTACTACTACTACTACTACTACTACTACTACTACTTACACCACTACTACTACATACCACTACTACTACTACTACTAACTACTACTACTACTACTCTACTACTACCACTACTACTACTACCACTACTACTACTACTACTACTACTACTACTACTACTACTACTACTACTATATAATCTTGTGGCATCTCTACTAGCATAGAAAGTTTGAAACAAGTAGAATTCGTTCTCTGTAGCAGTCATCTTGCACTCTAGTCTTAAGCACCAAGTTTGGTTTATTTCTGGAACGAAAATCAACTCTTAAAAAAGCCTCATGAGTACTTCAACATAATGCTTTGTTTGGTTTGTTTTCCACATGTGTTTACGTTTGAGAGAGCGTTTAAGAGAACGTTTGAGAGAGAGAGAGAGAGAGAGAGAGAGAGAGAGAGAGAGAGAGAGAGAGAGAGAGAGAGAGACAGAGACAGAGACAGAGAGACAGAGAGACAGAGACAGAGAGACAGACAGGCAAGCAAACAGACAGACAGACAGGCAAGCAAACAGACAGACAGACAGACAGAGAGAGACAGACAGACAGAAAGGCAGGCAGGCAAGCAAGCAGGCAAGCAAGCAGGCAGGCAGACAACAATGTAATGTATGTATATGTTTTCATGGTTCATCAAACCTAGCTTCCCCACAACCTGATCAAACACTTGGATGCAAATTTGCATAACCTGGGGGTGTGGGAGGGGGTGGGGGGGAGGTGGCTGCTAGAAAGGGTTTGATCTCATAATGTCCCACGCTGCAAAACAAAACAAAGAAATATTGATCCTCATATAACTAACATGATTATTAAGCTGTTGTTTAGGCTGCCCAAAGATATAAGGAAAAGAGGATAGTTATCTCTCATTTCCACTCAATATCCGCGTGCTTTCTTTGCCCCATTACTCGCCATGCATAATGCTCTCAGAGGAGATAGCCTAGTGGTTAGAACATGGCGCTCGTGATCTGACGACCCAGGTTCGAATCCTATCCAATGGAGATTTTTTTACCTGTAGATAACATCAATGCAGACTACACTCTCCCCATAAGTTCTTTGGATAAGACTGTAAACCGAGGCCCCGTGTGCGAACATGCGCTGAACATCTTGCGCACACGTTAAATCATGTTCCGCTTTTCGGAAGAGTAGGTCATTGTGTGCTGGTGGGAACAGGTGACAAAAATTTATAAACCATATACACAGGAGGACTGGATGTAAAAAATGCACGTAAGTGCTCATTCCATTATCTTTGAGATAAAAGAATAAATAATGAAAATTAATAAACACACAAACATAACTGACACTCACACACATACACACACACAATACAACACAACACAACACTTTACAACACAACACAACACACACAACAACACAGCATAAAACACACACACAACACAACACAAAACACACACACAACATAAAACACAACAACACACACACAACACAACACAACACAACACACACACACACACACACACACACACACACACAACACACACACACACACACACACACACACACACACACACACACACACACACACACACACACACCACACACAACACAACACCACCCACACCACACACACAACACACACACACACACACACACACACACACACACACACACAAACACAACACACACACACAACACACACACACACTCATCCCCCCCACAACACAACACACACACACACACTCACTCACTCACCCCACCCCCACCCCCACCCCCCTCCCACACACACATACAAAGCACCTCTCCCCTCTATCCGCTGTCCTAATTCTTCTTAAACAAGAGGCAGCCGCGCAAATCCACTAACCACCTTTCTTCACGCCAGGACTCTAAGAGATCAGGTCCTATTCTTTCTCGCGCTGTGTCCACCCAACAACCCCCATGGGGTCCCTGAAAGCAGACGACCTAGCCTAGCCTGCTGTGTAAACAGAAAGTTCACTGACCTGGAAAATGGTGTATGCAGACAATGCTGAATTGAATGCTAATGGTCTGTGGGGCTAGTCTTTCACAACTAGACGACTTGCAGGATGGAACTTGTCGTCCCCTTTTTTTCCATTCATCCAACGAGACTAATGTGACTGGAGAGAAGGTGTTAACAATGTGGAATAATTAATGTACGTTTTATCCCTAACTAGAATCCTGTTCTTTAACGTGGTTCAAAGCCTTTCTTTTGTATAAGAAAAAAACTGACATAGAATTAATCATGAATCCTTTCTGAATTGACTGTAGGTAAAGATAAAGGTGTTCGAGAAGGTGTTAACAATGTGGAATAATTAATGTACGTTTATCCTAACTAGAATCTTGTTCTTTAACGTGGTTCAAAGCCTTTCTTTGTATAAGAAAAAACTGACATAGAATTAATCATGAATCCTTTCTGAATTGACTGTAGGTAAAGATAAAGGTGTTCGAGGTGTTAACAATGTGGAATAATTAATGTACGTTTATCCCTAACTGGAATCCTGTTCTTTAACGTGGTGCAAAGTCTTTCTTTTGTATAAGAAAAAAAAAACTGACATAGAATTAATCATGAATCCTTTCTGAATTGACTGTAGGTAAAGGTAAAAATGTCCCATAACTTATTTGGTTCATAGGGAGCGAGGCA
This sequence comes from Stramonita haemastoma, assembly GCA_030674155.1. NCBI lineage: Eukaryota > Metazoa > Mollusca > Gastropoda > Neogastropoda > Muricidae > Stramonita > Stramonita haemastoma. The sequence continues at coordinate 39,238,507 of CM060334.1, read as the reverse complement.
TCACAGACCTCAGCTTCTCTAAGGGGCCAGTATAGTGAGGGCGGCGCCCATCTCCTCCCCTCGCTGCTTTGCCTTCCTGACCTTAAAAAGGGCAGGTACCCATTTACAGCTGGGTGAACTTGGGGGACTATACTGAAGCCATGGTGCGCAAATTGTCACCCATCCACTTGGTAACCACGCTAGATGCTGCTTTCACCGTAACATGTGGAAAAGGGAGTGCTCAAAGTTTTGCTTAAAATCAAGACAAATGTCAACTGAAAAAAACACATAACAAAGCACAAGATATCATAACGAGAAAAGCAAAAATAAATCAGGTAGAATGCTCCCTGTTTCTTTCTATTTGGACATGTCTTGTCTTAAGTATGGCTACACTGGGACGGGATAGCTCAAAGGTCAGAGCGCTCGCTTTCCCCGAACTAAGGTTAAGCAGCATCGAGTGTGGTTACCAGTTGGATGGGTGACCGTTTGCGATTGCCTGCCTTGCTTTTGGTATAGTCCCCCAGTTCACACAGCTGCAAAATGGGTAGCTTCCCTCTTTTAGGATCAGGGAAAGTAAAGCATCGAGGGAGTGGAGATAGGCGCCACCCTCAATTTGCTGGCCCCCAGAGAAGCTGAGGTCTCTGACACCTCGCTCCCAACGACCACAAAGGTTTTGAGCAACTTTTACTTTTTTTTAAAAAAAGGGTGTGCATGCTCGCTAATTCAAACTGAGGTCTTGATTGATTTGAGGTTGACAGCTATGTATAGTGCAGCCATATTAGGGACAAGGTTCCTGTTAAGGACACCAGAGACAGCTGATAACGTTGCCAAGTTAAATGGTTTGGACAGGTCTGTAGCAAAACGATTACCGTCTGTTTAGGGAAACAAATCGTGGATCTGTTAGCGGCTATGGTGTCACAATGCTGGTGGCTACAGGGTCACAAGTTCACATACATATTCATGCACACATACACAGACACGTGCATATATATATATATAATATATATAATATATATATATATATATATATATATATATATATATATATATATATATGCGTGTGTGTGTAAAATATCTGTATATAAATATTAAATATATACAGGTATGCAGTAATAATAGATAGATAGATAGATAGATAGATAGATATGATAGATAGATAGATAGATAGATGATAGATATAATAGATAGACAGACAGACAGACAGACAGACAGTCAGATAGATAGATAGATAGATAGATAGATAGATAGATAGATAGATAGACAGATAGACAGATAGACAGATAGACAGATAGATATATACAGGTATACAGATAGATAGATACATAGATAGATAGACAGACAGACAGACAGACAGAAGACGACAGCAGACAGACAGATAGAGTAGTAGATAGATAGATAGATAGATAGATAGATAGATAGAGACAGACAGACAGACAGACAGACAGACAGACAGACAGATATGATAGATAGATAATAGATAGATAGATAGATAGATAGATAGATAGATAGATAGATAGATAGATAG
>CM060334.1:39227003-39229503 GCA_030674155.1 Stramonita haemastoma | reverse complement strand
AGAGAGAGAGAGAGAGAGACAAGGCAAGGCAAGGCAAGGCAAGGCAAGGCAAGGCAAAATTCTTTTATTCGAGGATAATAGATAAGCACTCATGCGCTTTTTTACATCCAATCCGGAGAGAGAGAGAGAGAGAGAGAGAGAGAGAGAGAGAGAGAGAGAGAGAGAGAGAGAGAGAGAGAGAGAGAGAGAGAGAGAGAGAGAGAGAGAGAGAGAGAGAATATAGTTATTTTGATCAGCTTGTGGGGCCCATTCCTAAAGTAAACAGTTGGAAGGGCACTGTGCATTAAACATATAATTTTTGAAATAAGAAATAAGGATTGAACTACAGCCCAAGAAATCGTCACGGCATGGAGTCTACGCCATGGTCAAGAGATTGTGATTCAGATTCAGGTAGATTAGGTCTATTATGTACAACTCTCTTCCATAGTAAATGGAGAAAAAGGGAGGGGGTACAATTAACAAACTGGATTTAGAGAGAGAGAGAGAGAGAGAGAAGGAGGGAGAGAGAGAGAGAGAGAGAGAGAGAGAGAGAGAGAGAGAGAGAGAGAGAGAGAGAGAGAGAGAGGAGAGAGAGAGAGAGAGAGAGAGAGAGAGAGAGAACTTGGAACTTGTTTAATGTGCATGGACATAGGGCCATAATACAATACAAAAAGAGAAAAATCATGATAATTTTTTTTTTATAATTCGAGACCCATTATGTTTCCTACATAGCCCAAAGCTAATCACCAAAGTGTGCAACAGAGTAAACTCTAATTATTCATTCACCTCCATCCCCTTGTGACAATATAATAAAGCATGGAAGAAGACATCAATGACTGACATTTATAGTAACAATTCTGTGTAATACACATCAAAATGAAGCAGCCCATCCATTAGTGTCAGTAATAGTAATTATGAATACATTTCTTCCATTGAACGGATCAAAAATACGTTTATAGACTGTTTACGTTGAATGCCACTTTATTTACAGTTATCGCCATTTCAAAATCTTTTCTTAACCTTTGTTAATTGCAGAAACTTTAGGCCTGTAGAACCATAAATGAATAGTCATCATACCATTGTGACAAAATGGAAATAAGATTATGAACAATGATTATATTCTGAATAAATTGTTTATTGTGTTCAACTACGCATCTATTTTTTTTCTTTTGGCCATTGAACTAAACCAGAACAACTTTGTCCTTGAAGATATGAAACAGGAAAATTTGGATCCTAGATATTATGTATTAGCCTTTACCGTGGACTTTATTCTAGGGGAAAAAAGAGACAAATGCGATAAAAAGCAACATATTCTTAATATTTTTCTCAGTTGTTCATTTATAAAATCATACACTAATTTAGCAGTAGCATGCACCGGATACCACGAAACTAGAAACTGGTGCACTCAAATTCGGACATCAGGGAGACGGTCAATGCGCGAGTGCACTCCCTTTAGCGCTCGCAGTGACGCAGACGACAATCTATAGGGCAGAACTGCAAGGCAATTTTCCCAGCCGTCGTACACACGTTAGTTCTGTTCTCCTGTCTCTATCGATGACACTGCATTGCCAATCGCTTAGTTTTCTGCTGACGATAGATACTCAACGAATGATGATTCACCGCTGCTTCGTTTTGGACTTGATACAAACAGTTAGGTAAAGTTTTGTTGTTGTTTTTATTAACGGGCTGACATTGAAATCGACACGATTTGGATGTTGTCAGTTATCTCACACAAACTTTTCAAGTAAAAGTTATGATTATGCTCGAAAACTGCAGGCTAAGCCCTAATTTTCAGTATCCAATAATCTTTGTTATAGATTATTTCAGATGCATTGTAAGAAAGAAGAGAACTGTCACCGGATAGTCATCGTTTTTCATAAGTTCTGCGCTGTGCGCGTTACATGATCTAGGGTAAGAGTTCACGCAGCTAGCCTAACATCGCGGCAGAGCCGGAGAGGGAAATTGATTACCAAGGAAGGAAGGACGCAGTGCCGGGAAGGTATGACTACTGGTGGAAACAGCGACAACTTCTGCAAAGCTCGTCAATAATTGATCACACATGATGGTCATGAATTGTTGAAATGCTTTGATGGAATGGACTGACTTGAATGTGAATGCTTATACAGTTATAGTCATAGTGACCGAGTTATAGGCGCCAGTGAACTTCAGACAGACCTAACGATCTACCATGGACGAGTGTACGAGATGGATGACAAAGCTGGTGACCCTTCTCTTCCTGCAAGGTAATAGATGGCTTTGTTTTGATTTTGTTTTTTTTACCAGTGTTGTCTTTATTACAGAGTGGTGTTTGTTGTGTTTGTTTGTTGTTTTACACATTATCTGCAATATATTTGTTGTTAAGCATTTCCCAGCTGAAGTACCTTGGTGGTCACCCAGAGTAGGCACTCTGGTCACTCATCAAGCCTGAGATTTGCTCAGAAGGTATTTATTTTATTTTATTTTATTCATTTATTTATTTTTTTTATTATTCTTTTATATATCGAGGATAATGGGATAAGCA
>CM060334.1:39222587-39226903 GCA_030674155.1 Stramonita haemastoma | reverse complement strand
TTTTTTTGTTTTGTTGTAGTAATGAATCTAGCTGTGGCGGCCACACGCTCTGATGCAGATCGATGATGCTCTCTGCAGTATCGAAGGATGGAGCTTTGCGCCTGCTGAGATAAGGGGGAAGGGTAGGAAACACAGGGAAAAATGGGGGTGGGGGGTGGGATGGCCTTGTGGTCAGAACGTCAAAAGTCCTTTGCATGAGACCATAAACCGAGGTGCCGTGTGCGAACGCACGCAGAACATCTTGTGCACCCGTTGAAACTCGTTGTTTTCAGAAGAGTTAGGTGCGCCATTGTGTGCTGGTGGGAGCGGATTAGAAAATTGACAAAACTGCGTACACAGAGGGACTGGATGTAAAAAAAAAACGTATGTTTGCTTATTCCATTTATCTTCGAAATAAAAGAATAAATAATTAAATGAACGAAAAAAATAAACCGATAAATAAATAAATAAATAAATAAATAAATATATAAATAAATAAATACATGAATAAACAAATGAGAAAGAAAGAAAGAAAGAAATCAATCAATCAATCAATAAATGAATAAATAAATAACATTAGACACAGAAGCTGACGGTGACTGGAGTTTGAATCTCTGTTGAGTGAGGTGTCTCAATAAAGGGTTCTCCCCCTCTCCCTCCCCTCCCCCCTCCCCCCCCACCCCCACCCCCACCCCGCGCCTCTCCCCTGGAGTTCTCAATACTGTCATCGTCATTTCCCTGTAGGCGTTTCTAATGATGACTCCTATGGGGGGGGGATAGTCTAGTGCTTAGAGCACTGAGCAGTGAGAGAGAGAGAGAGAGAGAGAGAGAGAGAGAGAGAGAGAGAGAAGAGAGAGAGAGAGAGAGAGTAGTTATTGTGATCAGCTTGTGGGACCATTCCTAAGGTAAACAGTTGGAAGGGCACTGTGCATAAAACTTTTAAGTTTTGAAATAAGAAATAATTATTGAACTAAACCCCAAGAAATCGTCACTGCACGTATTCCACGTCATAGTCAAGAGATTTTGGTTCAGATTCACGTAATTTAGGCATATTATGTAAAGCTCTCGCGCATGGCAAATGGAAAAAAAAGGGAGGGGGTACAATTAACAAAACTGGATGTTACATTATTACATTGGGGAGAGAGAGAGAGAGAGAGAGAGAGAGAGAGAGAGAGAGAGAAGAGAGAGAGAGAGAGAGAGAGAGATCAGAACTTGGAACTTGTTTAATGTGCATCGGACATTGGGCCATAATATAAATACAAAAAGAGAAAAATCAAAATATTTTTTTTTATAACTCGAGACCCTTTATGGTTCCTGCTTACTCCAAAGCTAGTCATCAAATCATGCAACAGAGTAAACTCCAATCATTCATTCACTTCCATCCCCTTGTGACAATATAATAAAGCATGGAAGAAGACATCAATGACTGACATTTATAGTAAAATGTCTGTGTAATACACATCAAAATGAAGCAGCCCATCCATTATTGTCAGTAATAGTAATTATGAATACATTTCTTCCATTGAACGGATCAAAAATACGTTTATAGACTGTTTACGTTGAATGCCACTTTATTTACAGTTATCGCCATTTCAAAATTTTTTCTTAACCTTTGTTAATTGCAGAAACTTTATAGAACCATAAATGAATAGTCATCATACCATCATGACAAAATGGAGATAAGATTATGAACAATGATTATATTCTGAATAAATTGTTTGTTGTGTTCAACTACGCATCTATTTTTTTTCTTTTGGCCAGTGAACTAAACCAGAACAACTTTGTCCTTGAAGATATGAAACAGGAAAATTTGGATCCTAGATATTATGTATTAGCCTTTACCGTTGACTTTATTCTAGGGGAAAAAGAGACAAATACGATAAAAGCAACATATTCTTAATATTTTTCTCAGTTGTTCATTTATAAAATCATACACTAATTTAGCAGTAGCATGCACCGGATACCACGAAACTAGAAACCGGTGCACTGAAATTCGGACATCAGGGGACGGTCAATGCGCGAGTGCACTCCCTTTAGCGCTCGCAGTGACGCAGACGACAATCTATAGGGCAGAACTGCAAGGCAATTTTCACAGCCGTCGTACACACGCTAGTTCTGTTCTCCTGTCGCTATCGATGACACTGCATTGCCAATCGCTTAGTTTTCTGCTGACGATAGATACTCAATGAATGATGATTCACCGCTGCTTCGTGTGGGACTTGATACAAACATTTAGGTAAAGTTTTGTTGTTGGGTTTTTTTATGAACGGGATGACATTGAAATCGACAAGATTTGGATGTTGTCAGTTATCTCACACAAACTTTTCAAGTTAAAGTTATGATTATGCTCGAAAACTGCAGGCTAAGCCCTAATTTTCAGTATCCAATAATCTTTGTTATAGATTATTTCAGATGCATTGTAAGAAAGAAGAGAACTGTCACCGGATAGTCATCGTTTTTCATAAGTTCTGCGCAGTGCGCGTTACATGATCTAGGGTAAGAGTTCACGCAGCTAGCCTAACATCGCGGCAGAGCCGGAGAGGGGAAATTGATTACCAAGGAAGGAAGGACGCAGTGCCGGGAAGGTATGACTACTGGTGGAACAGCGACAACTTCTGCAAAGCTCGTCAATAATTGATCACACATGATGGTCATGAATTGTTGAAATGCTTTGATGGAATGGACTGACTTGAATGTGAATGCTTATACAGTTCTAGTCATAGTGACCGAGTTATAGGCGCCAGTGAACTTCAGACAGACCTAACGATCTACCATGGACGAGTGTACGAGATGGATGACAAAGCTGGTGACCCTTCTCTTCCTGCAAGGTAATAGATGGCTTTGTTTTGATTTTGTTTTTTTACCAGTGTTGTCTTTATTACAGAATGGTGTTTGTTGTGTTTGTTTGTTGTTTTACACATTATCTGCAATATATTTGTTGTTAAGCATTTCCCAGCTGAGGTACCGTTGTGGTCACCCAGAGTAGGCACTCTGGTCACTCATCAAGCCTGGGATTCGCTTAGAAGGTACACACGTGCATACGTGCTGTGTGGACGAGCGCGCGAACCATGTGTATACGTAGGTGTGTGCATGTGTGTTTGTGTGTGTGTGTATGTGTGACTTTTTAGTAGGTTTGTTGTTGTTGTTTTTTTGTTGTTATTGTTGTTGCCGGTGCTATCTATAGGCATATTTTATTTTTAAGGCTGTTGAAATCAGTTAGTCAATTAATGTTGATGAAACGGGCTTTTTTTTTTTTTGCTTGTTTGTTTGTGAGGGGTTTTTTCTTTTGTTTTTTGTTGGATTTTTTTGTTTTTGTATGCTTTTTATAGATGGCTTGATGAAAAAAAGCAACTCAATGCATATTCAATCTACCATCTGGAAATAAAAATTTGATTTGATTTGGTTTTGTGGGATATTTAAGTACTTCACCAAATCGGTAGTCATACTCCGACTTTAGAGAATCTCCCTCTCCCCTTCTTTAACAAAGGATACAGGCTGGTAAACTAGAAACTTGTCATGGGTAAAAATAATCCCCATATAGCACGTTCAAGTATGATATACCAACGTTTTGATATAGATTTTTTGCACCTTACACATCAATAACGGACAACACTTGTGGCCTGGGCCAAGCAGTATGTATTCGACACTCCTCATTCCGTTGTGATCCTATCGAGAATTGTTAAACAGTGTTTTATCATACAAGAACAATGTGGCAGAAAGGGAAAAATAACAAATAAAGATAGAAACAAACAAACAAACAAAAACTCTCAGGATTTAGTCTTAGTACTGTGTGTTACGTGTCAGTAGAAAGACTGTATTGTTAATTTTTGATTCTGCTTTTTTTTTTGAAGACGTGTAGATTTGGGTTTTGTTCTGTTTAAAAGTACTGGTCCAAAATAAAAGTGGGAGGGATGTATTGGTTGGCATTATAATTTTCTGGCTTGTTTTTTTATCCTTTATTATTTTTTTTAATATTGACTTTTCTTTAGTATAACTCTACCTGCCGCTCCCATGCCCCCATGTCAACCTCATTACTCTGGCCATACCCACGCTTAACCATGTCGTGTTACTAAGTCCAGAAGTCCACAGGGAGCTTGTCGACATTATCTCGCCTAGGGGCTATTCATTTATTTATAGTTTTTATTTATTTATTTATATTTTTTTAATTATTTATTTTATTTCATTCTTTTATATCGAGGATGATGGGATAAGCACTCATGTGTTTTTTTTCACCCAGTCCCCTTGTGTGTGCAGTTGTGTATTGTCATCTGTTCCCACCGGCACACAATGGCTTACTCTTACGAAAAGCGGAACAGATTTAACGTGGGCGCAAAATG
>CM060334.1:39210087-39217587 GCA_030674155.1 Stramonita haemastoma | reverse complement strand
TGCTCTTTTACATCCAGTCTCCATGTGTATGTAGTTTTGTAAATTTTGTCATCCATTTCTCACCTGCACGCAATGACCTGCTCTTCCGAAAAGCGTAACGGGTTTTTGTTACTTGCGCACAAGATGTCTGCGTGCATTCGCACACAGGTCCTCGGTTTGTTGTCTCATCCGAAGGACATCTGAGGGGAGTAGAGTCAGTACGGATGTTAAATCCAGAGGAAAAATCCTCTTGAGCGAGGTTCGAACCCGGGTCAGCAGATCACGAGCGCATCACTCTGACCACTAGGCTATCCAGTCCCCCCCCCCCCCCTGACAATTGTAGGTCATTAGCCTATGTCTTTATATCCAGATGGTGCTTTCGTTTGCTCTACATGTGATATATGTGATATGTGTGAGTGTTCATGAGTATGCCCATACCGTCGTACCTCAAAGTTCTGCGAGATATTAATGATGCTTTTACAATCACATCTGATAGGAAAACCGGACCAGTAAATCAGTACCTATGTCGTAGCTACTGTGGGTGTAATGAAAATGATCCCATCTGAGTGGTCAGCAAAATGCAGTAGCCCAACCAGCAATCATATATGTCATGACCACAGCTGCCGTAGAGCTGTAACAGTAGATGGGGATTTCTTTTCAGTAGGAGACACGAATCTGTATGACTATGGGTTTTCTATCATAATGATACTAGAGAACTTCACAGTAACACCTGAATGAATCTTTACCACTACTAACTGTTGTAATACAGTGAAGATAGCTTATTTGTGTACGCCTTCATAACTGAGTTCGTAAACCTGCATCATTGTCATAGTTATTGTGACACAATAGTGTAACCATGACAGCTGGTCGGTCTATTCAAAAGAATAATTGAGTCAGTAAATGTGGGTCATTACCAGGCCATCAAATATTCTCTGTCATACACAATCACTGGGTCGGTAAGTCAGTGTCAATGCCAAACAGTCTGCCAGTGAAGGGTTTTTTTTGTCAGTCAGAGAGTGTAGTTGCATGAACAAAGACCTTAGTCCACTTTCATGTGTACCAGTGGGGCATACATAGTTCATTACAAACTACTTTGCCTGATAGGGTACCTATACATGAATGTCCCATTACAGATAATATGGCCCACAACTTGTCAATTTGTGAATTCCCCCACCCTCTGTCATTGTCAGTAGCTTTGTAGATTTTACACTTCCCCTATTTTGGCCCGGTTTCTGTTCACTAATTTCCGATACCAAATTAAAAAATCTCCCATTCTGGTATTCAAACCCTCTATCCACGTTGTAATGTGTTTGATCAGACGCACCATCACTACGATCAGTCAGTATTGATAGCAGACACAAGTGATCGGCGGCCGCTTTAGCCAAGCGATCAATCAGACCAGTGAAGCGTACGGCCGGGATGAACAATCGTGTGCTCTCTTCATGACTAATGGAAAAACTCTGGCCACTGGGGGATACTGCTATTGGCTTGCCACCTGAATGGCAATAGTCACTGTGTAAACACCTCGTTTGTCTGTTCACGTCTGTAGAATAGCTTGTCACTACCAAAACAGTACGTTGTTTGCAGTAATTCTGTTTTCATGGTTGGTCACACTCCTTTAAAAAGTATTCTCAGTTTTTGATGCTGTTAATACATACACTGACTATCGTGTGTTTTCTTTAACCGACAGTTATTGTTTTCTTTATGAAAACTATTTTTTTATGGTTTGCTTATGATGTTTTCAGACAGTCAAAGTATTAATGGTGTGCAGAATGTTCCATAGTTATAGAATTCTCACCCACATCTCTACCAGCTACTCCATTTTCCACGTGGTTTCCTGACTGTTAACCCAATGGGGGGAAGGGGGGTAAAGAGTCGGGTGTAAGCTAGGTAAACCACGTGTTTCCTCAGGCCAGCAGACTCTGGCATGATCTACAGAATCTCAATCATGAATATTAGTGTTTTGCAGGCCAACGTTGAAAAAAACGTGTATAGGTACTGGGGGGGTGGGGGGGGGGGGGTACTCCTAAATTGACGAAAGAGATCATAAAAGCCCCCATCATAAAAAAAGACATTTGAACTCATGGCAGACTTCCAAGCCATTAACTTTGTAGCCAAAAGTTTCACGAAAGAAAGACATAGTATCATAGTAAACGTCACTGTCCTTTCATGGAAATGTTTTTTTACAATAAAATGCCTGTTAAAATGTTGTAGAATGTTTTTTTATATATATTAATCCGTTGTTTGACAATGAAATCCAAAATTGGGCAGAAATTTAGTTATAGTGGCTGTATCTTGCCCACAGCACACCCCCACTCTCTCAGCCAAGAGGGCATAGGACAGTTTGCGTTGTTCTCCAAAGGCCAACTAGCCCCCGGGCTGCAGCACTTAAGGACTGTGCAAGTCAAGCCTCCTAGCAGAGAGTCATAGTCGATCACTAAAGACTTAACTGTAAAGTGGAATTCCATGAGTGGGAAAGCCACTGATCATACATTCAGCCTCTCACTTCGCTGTTGCCCCCAGCGTCACTGGTTTAATCGAAAACTGTGATAATGTCCAGTACTGATGGCATATACATGACTGTAAAAAGGATTGTAACAAAAGTCGTACTTCAAAATACTTTTTTCACACTAATCTCAACTCAAAAATGGCTGCTGGCGACAAGCACAAACAGATCTTTTGACAAACATAAAATATCGTAGCTGGGTGTGTAAAGGGGGGTGAAGCAGGAAAGCATTGTTTTCTCAGCACGTGCGTCATGCCAGCTATGCATGGGTGACAGAAGGTCCCCAGAGACTGTGTTGTGCATGACAGGAGCCGTTGTTTACTCTGCCTCTGCCTCACCACCGCTAGTTTCTAGTTCCGCTGCTCTGAGTTCTAGCATGACGACTGACATTTCCCATCACAGGATATTTGTTGGTTTGTTTTTCAGCTGCATACACTTTTAGGAAGGTGGGGAGAGGGGGGGGGGGCAAAGAATAAAGGTGGGAAAACGAGGTGGAGGGGGGTGTAATTAGGTCAAGGGGACAGGAGCTGAGCAGATGAGTGAGTTACACCAGAGGGGAATTAGCAACTTAAAATAATCGGTGACTCATATTTGGATGACCACAATCATCAAGTTGTTAAATTGATTAATGCATGTACTGCATACCTACATAATTTGTATGTATGTATGTATGTATGTATGTATGTATGTATGTATGTATGTATGTATGTATGTATGTGTGTCTGTGGATGATGGATGGATGTATGTATGTATGTATGTATGTATGTATGAAATGTATGTATGTATGTATGTATGTATGTATGTATGTATGTGTGTGTGTGTGTTTATGTATGTATGTATGTATGTATGTATGTATGTATGTATGTATGTATGTATGTATGTATGTATGTGTGTGTGTATGTATGTATGTATGTATGTATGTATGTATGTATATGTATGTATGTATGTATGTATGTATGTATGTATGTATGTATGTATGTATGTATACTATGTGGAATAGGGAGAGGAAAGATGTCATTTAAAAGTTTACGAGGTGACAGCCCCCATCCAATATGGCCATATGTGGTCAGCGATGCTATAATCAAGATTAGATATTTTGATTGAAGAGGAAAGATGAAAGCGATGTACAATGATTTTACTTCATCATTGAATTCTCAAAGATCGGCTAATCAGAGTTGTGCAGTAAGAAATGTATGCATGTTTATTGCTAGGCCCCAAAGTTGCACATTAACTGCATGCAGTGCAGTGCCTAAGTAGCTTTGTAAGGAGGTGAGAGAGAACTCAAGTCAACCCAACTCCCTTTAGAGTCCAACAGCTTTTTCTTCCTCATTTCTCATTTAACATCTGAGCTGAGAGACTGGATTCTTTCGTCGCTCTTTAGGTCATTAGGGAGATCTGGAAAAGGAACCAAAAACTGAAATATTGACATAGGCCTAGATGGAATCCAAGTTTATCAGTAACAGATTTCTAAATCGTAATACTTAAACCAAACAGACACTCTTTTTTTTCTTCCCCAATTCGTAAGATTTCGTTTATCCAGACTCTTTTTTCAGGTGTTTATTCATACAATAACCATTCAAATTCTATCTTAAGCCCCCTACTAACGACAGTAGTAGCTCAGTCGCGGAGCCAGATTGAGTGAGTCACCCACCTGAGATGGTGACCACCACAACGTCCCTCCAACGACCGTCTCCCAGCAAACCTTCAACCCCAAACTCACCACAGGCACACAAGTGTATGGGGAAACCAAATCTGAGGTCAACATGAGATCAGAGCAACGGAGGCCACCGAATCAGAGGCAATTTTTATTATTGCATGATGATCAACGGTGATGAGAATGATGTAATGATGCTGCTGTGGAAGTGCATCCGCTTTAAGACTACTTGACAGGGTTGTACTCTACGCTTACAGTCATAATATATCCCTGCGTCAACCAGGCCCGAGAGATACAGACACCTGCAATGTTGGTCAGGTAATTAGCAACACTCTCAAATTCGCATCCGTAAAGTGGATGAAGTTAGACTGTGTGGTCCTCGTCTCCCCACTGAGCCCACAACACACTCACTCTGGGTAGGAGCCGGCTGGAGTCAGAAAAATCCCTCCGACTCTTATGGGAATCGAATCCGCGACCTTCCAGTCCGAAATCCAAGGCAGCTGGTCTTTTTTCAATCTTCTTTACTACCTCTGTGAAATCTCCTCTCCCATCACTGCAATCAAATCTTACTGAATGTGACTGTTTCTATGTCTCTCTCTCTCTCTCTCTCTCTCTCTCTCTCTCTCTCTCTCTCTCTCTCTCTCTCTCTCTCTCTCTCTCTCTCTCTCTCTCTCTCTCTCTCTCTCTCCTCTCTCTCCCCTCTCTCCCTCCCTCCCTCTGTCTTAATTCACACAGTTCTAGGATGTTGGATGTTGTGGGGTGTTGCAGGCGTGTGGGGGCAGAACCAGTCGGCCCTGATGAAGAATCTGTTCAGAAATTACGAGAAGTCCGTCAGACCCATCTGCGGACAGGACCAGCCCATTGAGGTCAAGGTGGGACTGGCCGTCAGACAGATTATTGAACTGGTCAGTATCACTGCTCTCTCTCACTCTCTTCTACTGGTGGCTTGGTTTGTTGGGTGGTTGGGTGGTTGGTTGGTTGGTTGGGTGGGTGGTTGGATGGTTGGCTGGATGGTTGGCTGGTGGCTTGCTTTTTTTGTTTGTTTGTTTGACAGAATCAGTGTGTGATGGATCTGCCAGATAAATGCGCCTTATGCTTTCTTTCTTTCTTTCTTTCTTTCTCTCTTTCTTTCTTTCCTTCTTATTTTCTCTCTCTCTCTCTCTCTCTCTCTCTCTCTCTCTCTCTCTCTCTCTCTCTCTCTCTCTCTCTCTCTCTCTCTCTCTCTCTCTCTCTCTCTCTCTCTCTCTCTCTCCAAGAACTGATCTCTTTAAGTCATCCCTCATCTATTCAGGTAGCAAAGAATGGGGTGAAATTCCAGATAAAATAAAACAGAAATCTAGTCTATCTTCATTCAAAAAAGCTTATCATAAATATTTATTTGAAATGTTCTGAATGAAATATGATCTTGTCTTTGTAAAGACCAAAACATATACTTACTTATTCTGTTCATTGCCGGTTGTATTTTCCATTGTCTGGCCTTTACTGTGCTTTGATATTGTGTGTGTGTGGTGTGTGTGTGTGTGTGTGTGTGTGTGTGTGTGTGTGTGTGTGTGTGTGTGTGAGTGTGTGTGTGTGTGTGTGTGTGTGTGTGTGACATTTTGATTTTTTGTATTCTCACTTTTTTGCTATTATATCATTGATATTGAAGGGTTGATGTATTATGTATACTGTAAAATGTATAATGTGTGTAGAATTATTGTATTGCATAGATAAGGTATTGGATGTTTTCTTTATTCAATTGTATATTTATGTAATTGTGTGTGTGTGTGTGTGTGTGTGTGTGTGTGTGTGTGTGTGTGTGTGTGTGTGTGCGCGCGCGCGCGCGCGTGTGTGTGCATTGACATTTCAATTATTTAGATTTTTTTTTCTGTTCTTTTTTTCATTCCTTAATGTTATTAAATGGTGTATAGGCTACGTGTAGTTCTGTCAGAGTAAAATGATTTGGATTTATGATTAGAATGTCGTTTTAGATGGTATGTTAAATCCTATAGGCTGTCATATAAATTGTATAATTTTATGAGTGTGATTTAATTGTGTGTGTGGAGGGGGGTGTTGAGAGAGAGAGGAGAGAGGGAGGTGAGAGAGGGGGAGAGGTGGAGAGGGAGAGGGGGAGAGAGAGAGGGGAGAGAGAGAGAGAGAGAGAGAGAGAGAGAGAGAGAGAGAGAGAGAGAGAGAGAGAGAAGGGGAAAATCTGATTGTTTTGAGCTTAGTTTCTCGCTTAGTGTCATTGAAATAGAGTACGGATGTGTTGTGTCTTGTTACCGTAGAATAATTTGAATTTGTAATCTAGAGTGTCATGTTGGATAAGACTATTAGTAAGGGTTATGACTTGAAATAGCGTATATTGAGATTTTGCTTGTGCCTGTATTGTGAGTGTAGTTGGATAGTTGGTTATATAAATAATTAAGTAATTAAGCTTATCATTTGCTTTGCTATATCTATATGTTATATAATTCTTTATGATTGTTTGCCAGTGGGTTTGTTGTTTTTGGTTTGTTTGTGGGTGGGTGTTTTTTTGTTGTTGTTTGGTTTTTGTTTTTGTTTTTTTATGAGGACCTGGTGTAAAGAAGCCTCTGGCTTATCCATATTTCCTCAATAAAACATTCGAGTTCGAGTTCGAGTTCGAGTTCTCTCTCTCTCTCTCTCTCATTCTTTCTTTATTTATCTACTTATTTATTCTTTTATATCGAGGATAATGGAATAAGTACTCGTGGTTTTTTTACATCCAGTCGCCGTGTATGTGCAGTTTTTTTCATCTGTTCCCACCGGTACACGATGGCCTACTCTTTCGAAAAGCGGAACAGGATTGAATGTGTACACAATATGTTCTGCGTGCGTTCGCACACGGGGCCTCGGTTTGTAGTCTCATCCGTATGAATTAGCGTGAGAGAGATTCGCCAGATGAATGCACCTTATACTTCCTTTAGCCATTGGAAGGGATACTGGTTTTGGCACATGATGGACATTCATGGTGGAATTTGCTAAAAAGCTCTCCAGTGCTGTAACCAAGTAGGTACTCAGGGGTTTGATGGGGAGAAATTTCCTTATGAACTAATGAAGAAGTCTTGAATTTGATTCATTTGATTTAAACAATTCCGTTATTGGATGAAGGGTTTTGATTTTCTGTGGGTTTTTTTTTTTTTTTTTAAAGAAGTTGCATGTATATTCCATAATGATACAGTAGTCCATATCTCCACTTAGTAGATATTTCACCGAGTGCATAACCCAATTTTTGATGAAACCCTAAGTGTAGGCAAGTTCTTTTGGTGATTTATTTATCTATTTATTCTTTTATATCGAGGATAATGAAATAAGCACTTGTGTGCTTTTTTACATCTAGTCTCCATGTGCATACTGTTTT
>CM060334.1:39197587-39200087 GCA_030674155.1 Stramonita haemastoma | reverse complement strand
CAAATCCTGTTCCGTTTTTCGAAAGAGTAGGCCATTGTGTGCCGGTGGGAGCAGATAATAAGATTTACAAAACTGCACACACACGGGGATTGGATGTAAAAAAGCACATCAGTGCTTATTGCATTATCCTCGATTTAAAAGAATAAATAAATGAATAAATATTAAAAAATGAATGAATTAATTTTTTTTCAAAATGAGCATGCCTTTGTTTTTGCTCAGATCATTATCTGGTTAATATAAAGTGTGTGTGTGAGGGAGGGTGTGTGTGAGTGTGTGTATGTCCGTGCGCGCGTGCGTGCGTGTGTGTACGTGTGTGTCTGTGTATGTGTATGTCTGTGTATGTGTATGTACTGTGTGTAGACGTGGATCTTGGGGTAAGCTGCTGATTCTGTATGTGGTGATTGCATGGCTGAGGTCTAGCTACTGATTGACCAGGTGGTCAATAGACTGACTGATATGAGGGATGGATGTGCTGATGAGTGAGTATAAGAAGTGAGCTGTGTTAGAGATCTTTCATTTAGATCCACACGATGATTTAGTATAGTGGTTGATGAGTCTGATTGTCATTATTTTAGCTGGCAAAAACGATGCATCTAGTGACTGACTGCTAATAGTCCTCCGGATGAGACTATAAACCGAGTCCCGTGTGTGAAAGTACGCAGAACATCTTGCGCGCGCACACGTGAAAAACCCGTTCTGCTTTTTGGAAGAGTAGGTCGTTGTGTGCTGGTGGGAACGGATGACAGAATTTACGGATGACAAAATTTCACAAAACTGCATACACACGGGGACTGTATGTAAAAAAAAGCACAGAAATAAAAGAATGAAACAGAATAAAAGAAATGATTTATTCAGTTTTCAACAGTGTTAGGAGCTATCAGTTTTCGGACTATTCCTTTTTGTTACACATCTTTCCATCGACTGAATGACTTTTTTATATGGATTTTGGTTTCCTTTTTTTGTTGCTATTGGTTTTTGATATTGCATGGACTGTAATCTACTCAACGTGTATAGTTCTGAGCTTTTTGTCATACATCATTTTACAGAATAATGATCGGCTTGTGGTTTTATGTGTTTTGTTACAATCGGCGTGTGTGTGTGTGTAATGTCGTGCAACAAAACTCAAAGCCATAATCGACTGTAATTGGCGTTGTATTTGTTTTGCTTTGTTATGGGATTATTTTATTTGTCGTTATTCTTATCGTATTATTTTGCGTCTTTTCCGTCTTTCTGATAAAGCTGCATGGTGTGATGTCAGATACTTTGTCATATATCATGTCAACATGTGTAATATGTTTACTCATTTATTCGCCTCATGAATTTACTTGCCCATTTATATATCTACCAAAACTTCATATGTAAGCATGTTCTTAATTTCATGTTAACATCCATTCTATATGGAAGGTGGGAAAAGCTTTTTAAGCGGAGTCAGACTTTAGTTCTAAGCTGCAAAGCAGTTTTGAGCCGATGTCTTGTACTAAGGTAAAGGTGTACCAAAACATTATGTGGTCGTAGGGCAGCGAGGCATCAGAGACCTCAGCTTGTCAGGCGCCAGCATATTGAGGGCGGTGCCCATCTCTCTCCCTCGCTGCTCTACCTTCCCTGACCCTAAAGAAGGCAGGTACCCATTTACACTGGGTGAACTGGGGGACTGTACTGAATCCAAGGCGCGCAAACGGTCACCCATCCAATTGGTTACCACGCTCGATGCTGCTTAACCTTGGCTGGGGGAAAACGAGTGCCCTGACCACTGAGCTATCCCGTCGACCCCTTATGTATTGTATATCATACAAAACCCACACCGTTATATAATGCTGTCTACAAACTGTGCCCATAATATTGGAAAGCCATCATCCACACAGGTATTAAATTTGTTCCGGTACTAGAGAACACATTTGAACCAGAGTGATGTGTGAGCTAGGTTAAGAGCCTCAAGGGGATAGTATTCCTGTAGACTATTTATATGCGTCATAGCCCATCAACTCCGTCATAAACAAGCCAAATGGGAGGTATAAAAAAAAACAACCAGGCAACAGCTCTTTATTTATTAAAGGTGGTGAATATGAACAAACAGTCACCCATGGCAGAGCAATTAGTTGTGATTACGCGCCAGATTTCTCTCTCTCCTGCAATAATGATTACTGTGTCGTCTGCTAGAGCAGAGAGAAACTAGAGAGCTTGGAGTCAGGCCTTTTGTTCTCCTATCAGCTGCGCTGGTTCCACTGCCCTACTTAGCTGATGACTAATCCTTTTTTTCTAATCGCTACTTGGTCAGAGCACTCAGTTTCCCAAGCTTAAGTTAAGGAGCATCGAGCGTGGTTACCACTTGGATGGGTAACTGTTTGCGCAGCCTTGGCTTCGGTACAGTCCACCCAGTTCACCAGCTGTAAATGGGTACCTGCCCTCTTTAGGGTCAGAGAAGGTAAAGTTGTGAGGGAGATGAGATGGGCGCCGCCCT
Organism: Stramonita haemastoma; assembly: GCA_030674155.1. Taxonomy (NCBI): domain Eukaryota; kingdom Metazoa; phylum Mollusca; class Gastropoda; order Neogastropoda; family Muricidae; genus Stramonita; species Stramonita haemastoma. The sequence continues at coordinate 39,197,629 of CM060334.1, read as the reverse complement.
CAATACCCCGTCCTAGAAAAGCTGAGGTCTCTGACGCCTCGC
>CM060334.1:39190087-39192587 GCA_030674155.1 Stramonita haemastoma | reverse complement strand
TCGCAATTCTTCTTCTTCGCAATTCTTCTTCGTCTTCTTCGCAAATCTTCTTCGTCTTCTTCGCAAATCTTCTTCTTCTTCTTCGCAAATCTTCTTCTTCTTCTTCACAATTCTTCTTCTTCTTCTTCTTCTTCTTCTTCTTCTTCTTCTTCTTCTTCTTCTTCTTCTTCTTCTTCTTCTTCTTCTTCTTCTTCTTCTTCTTCGCAATTCTTCTTCTTCGCAATTCTTCTTCTTCGCAATTCTTCTTCTTCTTCGCAATTCTTCTTCTTCTTCGCAATTCTTCTTCTTCTTCTTCTTCTTCTTCTTCTTCTTCTTCTTCTTCTTCTTCTTCTTCTTCTTCTTCTTCTTCTTCTTCGCAATTCTTCTTCTTCTTCTTCTTCGCAATTCTTCTTCGCAATTCTTCATCGCAATTCTTCTTCCTCTTCTTCTTCTTCTTCTTCGCAATTCTTCTTCTTCTTTCTTCTTCTTCTTCTTCTTCTTCTTCTTCTTCTTCTTCTTCTTCTTCTTCTTCGCAATTCTTCTTCTTCGCAATTCTTCTTCATCGCAATTCTTCTTCTACGCAATTCTTCTTCTTCTTCTTTGCAATTCTTCTTCTTCACAGTTCTTCTTCGCAATTCTTCTTCTTCGCAATTCTTCTTCTTCGCAATTCTTCTTCATCGCAATTCTTCTTCTTCTTCTTCTTCTTCTTCTTCTTCTTCTTCTTCTTCTTCTTCTTCTCCTTCTCCTTGTTCTTCTTGTTCTTCTTCTTCTTTTTCTTCTTCTTCTTCTTCTTCTTCTTCTTCTTCTTCTTCTTCTTCTTCTTCTTCTTCTTCTTCTTCTTCTTCTTCGCAATTCTTCTATGCAATTCTTCTATGCAATTCTTCTTCGCAATTCTTCTTCTCCTCCTCCGGCTCCTCCTCCTCCTCCTCCTCCTCCTCCTCCCACCTCCTCCTCCTCCTCCTCCTCCTCCTCCTTCTTCTTTAGTCACCCAAGCTTCAACTCACTCAAGTCGGGTCAAGTCAAAGTCAAGTCAAAAACACTGTAATCATCCCTGAAGGGCAATTACAATAACTGACAAGCATATTGATCAATACGAATCATAATCAAAAGCCACGAGATAGCTACATTTCACTCTCTGTTCCCCTCAGTTCGGGTCCTGGGCCCATCACGGTCTAGAGCTGGACGTCACCAACCGCAGCGCCGCGGGGGACATCTCCTCTTTCGTGCCCAACAGCGAGTTCGAGATTACGTCACTGCCGATGATACATAGCGTCGTCATCTACGGCTGCTGCCCGGAGCCTTACCCTGACGTCACCTTCTACGTGTACATGAAGAGGAAGCCCATGTTCTACGTGCTGAACCTGATGTTTCCCTGCGTCCTCATCACCACGGTGTCGCTCCTGGGGTTCCTCTTGCCCCCTGAGGCTGGGGAGAAGGTGTCCCTGGAGATCACCGTGTTGCTGTCCCTGGCTGTTTTCCTGCTGGTGGTGTCGGAAACTCTGCCACCCACTTCGGAGACGATTCCTTATATTGGTAAAGTTTGTTGGTGTTGGAGGGCGGAGGGGGTGGGGGGGTAGGGTGGGGGAGAGAGAGAGAGTAGGGGGGGTGGGGGGAGAGGAGAGAGAGAGGGTGTGGGGAAAGAGGGAGGGAGAGGATAGGGAGAGGGGGTAGGGAGAGGGGGAGAGAGAGAGGGGGAGAGGGAAGAGAAGAGAGGGGACAGAAGGAGGGAGATGGGAGAGAGAGGGAGAGAGAGAGAGAGAGAGAGAGAGAGAGAGAGAGAGAGAGAGAGAGAGAGAGAGAGAGAGAGAGAGAGAGAGAGATATAAGAAATTTAACGTACATCGGCCTTGGGCCACAATACATTATGGTTGGTGTGGGAAAGTTGACAAGTGTCCCGCAAATGGGCAAAACTCGAAAATACATCATACTTATCATGTTCAATTTCTTTGAACAATCATAAAGCCAAAACACGAAATAAAAGGGCATTAATTTGTATCAAACAAAATCACAATATACCTTTCTTATGTCTGGATTGGAAAAAAAAAGACTGATGGCTTGCTTAGTGGCTTAGACTAGACTGGACTGGGTGAGGTGATGTGGTGTGGTGTGGTGTGGTGTGGTGTGGTGTGGTGTGGTGTGTGTGTTGGTGTAGTGTAGTGTGATGTGGTGTGGTGTAGTGTGATGTGGTGTGGTGGTGTGGTGTGGTGTAATGTAATGTGGTGTGGTGTGGTGTGGGCAGGCATGTACTTTGCCAGTGCCATGATGCTGGTGTCTCTCTCCACCATCCTGACGGTGGTGGTTCTCAACGTTCATCACAAGGAGTACAAGCCTCTGCCTCGCTGGATGCGAGTGTTCTTCCTCCACTACATGTCCAGACTCGTCTTCTTCAAGAACGAAAACAGCCCCGACTCCAGGAATGCTCATCCTCGCCGTATTCACGACCAGAACTGCAAGGAGTATTCTGCTGCTACTGCTGCTGCTGCTCTGCATAACGGTTTTACCGTGGGCGCCAATAACCATCA
>CM060334.1:39175087-39185087 GCA_030674155.1 Stramonita haemastoma | reverse complement strand
ATCAAACAGATTTGATGCAAACTGTTTTGAAAGCCAGTCTCAGTACAGAACTGTAGTGGAGCTTCTTTAGATACAGGGCCTGTACTTTCTCGGTGTTGTATTTGCTTTCTGCAAGAAAACGTTTTCCATGAACAGATTAAAAATTGTCTGTACAAAAAATACTTGACAACACACCATGTTATTTGACCTGTGGCAACCCCCAAAAAAGAAAAGAAGATAAAGTGTAACTCTTCGTACACGTTTGCTTTATCGTCTGTCCGCTGAATATCATTCTTGGTTTCTGCTGGTTCAGTGTCAGAATGATGCAGTAATTTTGTGCTTAGATTTTGCTTCAGCCTAATGAATGACTGCAAGACTTGAACTTTCCTGTTTTATTTAAATTAAATGAATGGTTTGAATCTGTGAGGGAAACCTGTACTACACTTTGATATGACAAAGCTGTGAATCTAGCCACAGCAGCAGAAGAAAACACTGGCTGGAAGGGACAAAGGCATGCAGCTCCAGAAATTGTCTATCTGATGCCAGGTGATCCATGTGATAGAAGTGACATGCGTCCAGCTGGGTTTTTTTGTCGCTCTTCGCTCTCGCTTGTTACCATCACTCATTGATCCATTCCTTACTCTGCTGTCCACTTTTCTCCTGGAGGTTTCCCAGTACAGTGTGCGGGCGGACTATCTGGTATACGTTGCACTACAACAGCTGCCAAGGAACTTGCTGTCCCTGTGCTTCACTGACTGTCTTTCCTATCCTCACTCTGCTGGTTAGAAGCTCTCGGGTGCATGCTGTTAACGTTCTGTTTTCACAACTCGCCAAACGTGTGTTATGTTATGGAATCTTGAACGTGCTTTTTAATTCTGTAGAATCTCTATGCACTTGTAAATATATGATGGCGAATGATGCTGCCAGGTGTCTACTTAATCTGACAGGAGAGACCATAAACATCCCCCCTATTAACTTATCCGATGCCTCATATTCAAATTCATATTTATATTTTCTTGTCATACCTTTAGGGATAAGGAGGATTTGCAAGAATATCAAGGAACAAAACCGTAACTGAACACCACACATGCACCATATAACTAGACCTTTGAATACAATACCAGAGAACAAAATTTATTCTTTTTACAGATTTCAAATCTTTGAACGTGGCTTGTAATATGTTCTGTGTCATTAGTGTCAATCATTTTAACCACATTGTAGAGCATAGTCTCCTTATTTATTTTGCTAGAGAAAATAGCTCTTCATACTCCTAAGCATTTAGATGTTCAGTGTAATTTTCTGGTAAACAGAAATAACGAAATTAATTCAACATTGCACAATTAAGGTAATAAAAATTGGCCACTAATATAACCACCTGCATTTTGCGCAGTATCTTTCCTTTCCTCGAAACCCCTCAAAAGGAGGATGTTAATGGTTATACTGTTTTTATTTGTGCAAAACTTGGCAAATCAAACACAAACATGTAATGGCAATAAGAGCAAATATTTTAAACACAAAATTCTGTTTTGAACATTCTATAATGAATTACCTTTTCCTTTTTATATCATGTTTTAAAGTGGTGTTTTTTTAGGATAATAATTAAGCACTCGTGTGATTTTGCTTTTTAACATACACACCACTAGCTTAACTGTGGTAGTTCTTACTAGTACAGCTGACTTTTTTTTATCATGGCCAACAAATCAGGGTATTGTCTTTAAAAATAACAAAAAAACCTATCTGACGGAATGACTTTATGGACAAAATCAATAAAAAGTTGAAATCGCTATTGTTTATGTTTTGTTATTATTATTATTATTATTATTATTATTATTGTTTTTGTTATTGTTTGTTGTTATTATCTTATCATTATTATTATTATTATTATTATTATTATTCTCCTTCTCGTCGCGTCGTCATCATCATCATCATCATCATCATCATCATCACATCATCTATCATCGTCGCGTCGTCGTCGTCCTCTCCTCTCTCATCATCATCAACATCTCGTCGTCGTCGTCGTCGTCGTCGTCGTCTCCTCCTCCTCCTCCTCCTCCTCCTCCTCCTCCTCCTCCTCCTCCTCCTCTCATCATCATCATCATCATCATCATCATCATCAGTGTTGTTGTACTTTTTTCTTTTTCCATTTATTGTAAGTAGATTCATCATCATCATCTACTCATCATCTTCATCATCTTCATCATCATCATCATCATCAATATTATGATCCTCCTCATTATTGTTATTATCATTATCCTCATTATGGATGATTCACGTCAGAATTGTGCAGTTTCAATACACTTCTCAAATTATGACATGCAAAAAAATTGTGCTGCATATACTTGATTGTGTGATTTTTTTTAAAAAATCCTAATCATGTAAAAATTGAAGACACTGGTGTCATGCCTACCTTGACTTGTCTTATACATTTCACTTGAGGGGCATGCCTCTAGCTTTATTCTGTGTTTATAAAATCTTATGCATTGTGCTCTTGAATCTGGTGCATGGGTATTGTCAGTGTTTTATTGAAAATCTCTTTTCCAGTGATATGTCTTATGTCGTGGGACACTTTTTTTGGAATGATAATGTAAAAGGTAAGTCATTGTTTGATTTTCACCGACATTGTTGTACGGAATCCATTATATTAGTATACTAGAAGAAGAATGAAGAAGAAAAGAGAAGAAGAAGAATGGAAGAAGAAGAAGAAGAAGAAGAAGAAGAAGAAGAAGAAGAAGAGAAGAAGAAGAAGAAAAGGAAGAAGAAGAAGAGAAGAAGAGAGAAGAAAAAGAAGAAGAAGAAGAAGAAGAATGGAAGAAGAGAAAGGAGAGAGGAGAAGAAGAAGAAGAAGAAGAAGAAGAAGAAGAAGAAGAAGAAGAAGAAGAGAAGAAGAAGAATTGTGAAGAAGAAGAAGAAGAAGAAGAAGAAGAAGAATTGAAGAAGAAGAAGAAGAAGAAGAAGAACGAAGAAGAAGAGAGACGAAGAAGAAGGAAGAAGAAGAAGAAAGAAGAAGAAGAAGAAGAAGAAGAAGAAGAAGAAGAAGAGAAGGAGAGAGGAGAGAAGAGGAGGAAGGAAGGAGAGGAGGAAGGAAGAAGAAGAAGAAGAAGAAGAAGAAGAAAAGAAGAAGAAGAGGAAGAAAAAGAAGAAGAAGAAGAAGAGCAACAACACCAAAAATAACACCACCACCACCAACACCAACACCAACAAACAACAACAAAAGAAAACCTGGGCTGTAACGTAGCATAGATGAATGGACTATAATGTAACATTCCATAATGATATTTTATATTTACAAGTTGTTCTCCTTTGTTTTTTCGCGCTTAAGCTCTTATGGCTGTGATTCTAAACAAGAGTTATGTGAAATCAGAGAGAATGGCTGATGGATTACAAAGCCCCCCCCCCCCCCCCTCTCCTCTCTCTCTCTCTCCTCTCTCTCTCTCTCTCTCTCTCTCCTCTCCTCTCTCCTCTCTGTTCTCTTCTCTCTCTCTCTTCTCGTATCACATCTCCTACACACATCACACCTCTCCACAAACTCTTTATCTTATATATATAATATCAATTATATATATATATATAATATATATATATATATCTTATTCTGTTCTCTGTCTCTGTCTCTCTTTCTGTGTCTAGTCTGTCTGTATGTCTGTCTCTCTCTTGTCTCTCTCTCTCTCTCATCTTGCGCACACGTTAAATCCTGTTCCGCTTTTCGTAAGAGTAGGCCATCGTGTGCCGGTGGGAACAGATCGACAATATTTACAAAACTGCATACACACGGGGACCGGATGAAAAAAAGCACATGACTGCTTATTCTGTTATCCTCGATATAAAAGAATAAATAAATAAAAATCAATCTCTCTCTCTCTCTCTCTCTCCTCTCTCTCTCTCTCTCTCTCTCTCCTCTCTCTCTCTCTCTCTCTCTCTCTCTCTCTCTCTCTCTCTGTCTCTGTCTGTCTAGTCTGTCTGTCGTGTCTGTCTGTCTGTCTGTATCTCTCTCTCTAAAATTGTTGATTATTATTACTATTCTGTATGATATTTTGTGTGTGGAGAGCATGGTGTAATAAAGCTCTGAGCTTATGCATTTACTCTCAATAAACAGTTCGAGTTCGAGTGCTCTTCGTGTGTGTTGTGTGTGTGTGTGTGTGTGTGTGTGTGTGTGTGTGTGTTGTTGTTTGTGCTGTGTTGTGTCTGTTGTGTATGTGTGTGTGTGTTGTGTGTCTGTGTCTGTGTATGTGTGTGTGTGTGGTTGGTTGTGTGTGTGTGTGTGTGTGCGTGCGTGCTGTGTGTGGTGTGTATGCACGTGCACGCGTGCGTATGTGTATACATACGTGCATGTGTGTGTGTGTGTGTGTGTGTGTGTGTGTGTGCGTGCGTGCGTGTGCGCGTGTATGCGTATTTGATTACAACCTTTCCATTCACTCTTCCTGTACCCAATGAAGAAAATATACAACTATTCTAACAAAGACAAAAATCAGCATAGTGTACCTTTGTTCCCACTTCGAAACTTCCTCGATTTTATTCGTATTTATTTTTTAATTTTGAGGATAATGAAATAAACATTCATGCGCCTTTTTAAATAGCCAGTCCACGTATGTATGCAGTTGTGTAAATGTTGTCATCCATTCCTACCGGCACACATTTTTGTTTTGTATTTTGTACCTTTTTATGTCACAGCAGATTTCTCTGCGTAAAAGTCGGGCTGCTCTCCCAGGGAGAGCGCGTCGCCAAAAGTGCAGCGCCTACCTTTTTTTTCTTTTTCCTGCATGCAACTGTATTTGCTTCCCTTCGAAGTGGCATTTTTCTACATTATTTTGCCAGGGTCAACCCCCTTGTTGCCGGGTTCTTTTACGTGCGCTAAATAGCGATGTGTAACACACGGGACCTCGGTTTATCGTCCTGTCCGAAAGACTAGCGCCCAGACCACCACTCGGGGTCTAATGGATGGGGGAAAAGTTTTGGGTCCAAACGGGGTACAAACCACCGCACACTCCGACCCAGACTTTTTGCTTTCTAGGCAAGGCACGTTACAACCTAGACCACCGATCCACATTAATTTGTATTTTGGTGTGGAAGTTGTGCAGTGTTGAAGAGACAAACCTCCACAGACGCACTCACTGTCACCTCAGGCAAGAAAGCGGGTCAGTCTCCAATCCAATAGCAGCTCCAATATATTAATAAGATATATATGAAATATAGATATAATATATAATATAATTATAAATTAAAAAAATTTTTAATATGAATCAAAAAATATAAATACAATATAGATATAGTCTATAAATAAGATATATAATATATATATATATAAAGAAGCTCCAATAATAAATAAATAAATGCTTTTTTCACACAGACCAACGTACTACACTATTCATAGTTGGCATCTGGTCAGTTTTGGAAGACTATGGAGTTGTATTCTAGGCGCTAGAACGCGAAGTATGGAGGGCAAACTGTTACCCATGCAGCAGACCCCCTCGCTACGTCACTGAATGGTCTTTTGGAAAGGCAATCGCTGATACGAATGGTTCCAGTGCCGTCACAGGAGCGCCAGAACATTGTCATATACAGCCCCAAACCGCCCTGAGAACTCTTAACTCCCCACTTTTTCATTAGGGGGCGTAACTAACTAAGCACGACAACTGTGTGTATGCTGGGGTTTAATTTTATTGTGTTGTCACCGCTCCTACCGGCACACAATGTCCTGCTCTACCGAAAGACGGAACGGGTTTCTAGCGTGTGTGCAAAGATGTTCTGCGTGTGTTCACACACGAGGCCTCGGTTTATATTCTTATCCGAAAGATTTTGACATTCAGTTCGTATTTTTTTTGTCAAACTGGGAAGAAAGGGGGAGGCTGGGAATCGAACCCGGAACCTCACAGTGTACTTGTTGGTAGACGAACGTCTTAACCATCCTGCCACCTTTCTTCAGACCAACACTAGTTCTATCGAACAAGGACGACTTCAAAGTGATGAATATGCTGACACTATTTCCCTTGTCTGCCTGACAGGTCAGTCAACTACTTTTTTTTAAAAGCCCACAAAACCTCAACTGAACAGGATCAGTTCAATTTATTTATGTTTTTCTAATTTTATTTTATTCTTTTATATCGAGGATAATGGGATAAGCACTCGATGTGTTTTTTTTTTCATCCAGTACCCGTGTGTATGCAGTTGTGTAAATATTGTCATCTGTTCCCACCGGCACACAATGGCCTACTTTACGAAAAGCGGAACAGGATTTTAACGCGTGAGCAAGATGTTCTGCGTGCGTTCACACACGGGGCCTCGGTTTACAGTCTCATCCGAAGGACTTTTGGGAAGATGGAGTCAGCACTGATGTTAATTAACTCCAGGGGAAAAATCCCCTCCAACGGGAATCGAACCGGTCGTCAAATTGCCAGCGCAATGTTCTGACCACTAGGCTATCCCGTCCCCAGTGAGGAAGCCTGAGGGTGGGTATGCAGGATGTATCAGAAAGAAAAGTCTTTCCTCCCATCTGTGTCTTCTGCCACACTTCCTTCTATCCTGGAGTGGAGGAAATTGGTTGCAAATTCTTCAGTGGTGCCCAAAAAGGTCTACTAGATTATGAGATAGGTGAAGGTGGGAGAGCCTGTTATCACTGATTGCCAGTTTCACACTCGGTCTTTTTTTTTGATGGGGGGGAGGGGAGGGGGGAGCAATATATATTTTTTTCAGGTGGACAATGCCCTTGTGATTTTTTTAGGCTTATGTTTTGCCAAAGTGTCACAGGGTAGAGTTCCATGATAATGGGGACAAGATAGCCTAGTGGTCAGAACATTGTGCTGGCAATTTGACGACCCGAGTTCATTCCCGTTGGAGGGGATTTTTTCCCCTGGAGTTAACATCAGTGCTGACTCCACTCTTCCCAAAAGTCTTTCGGATGAGACTGTAAACCGAGGCCCCGTGTGCGAACGCACGCAGAACATCTTGCGCACACGTTAAATCCTGTTCCGCTTTTCGTAAGAGTAGGCCATTGTGTGCCGGTGGGAACAGATGACAATAATTATTTTCACAACTGCATACACACGGGGACGGATAAAAAAAAGTACATGGGTGCTTATTCTATTATCCTCGATATAAAAAGAATACAATAAATAAATCATCAAATAAATTAAAAAAATGCACAAAGATAGACACAGAGAGGACAGAAAGCAAACCTCAACAACAAAATCCATGCAAGGGACATAATCATCTCTGCAACCCACACTCAAATGCTGCTTACTTCCCTTCCACAAATAAACGCATTATTATTATTGTCTTCTGAGCGCTTATGTTTTGCTCTTTCCTCTTGATAGCCATCTTTCATTCCCTGATATGTCTACTTTTTTGTTTTTCTGTAGCTCAGAAGAGTCAACAAAAATATAACATTGTATATTGTAAAATTGCGAACGGACTTCCCCCCCCCCCCAAACACGTAGAAGGGAAACAACTTTGTATAGCTATGTGTTTTCTAGCAGACAGCAGTTATCTTTCGTAGATTGTTGATGTAATTTTTTTTCTTGAATGTTTGATTTTTGTATTATTAGTATAGTTTTATGCTTTAAGCTTTGTTATATGTTTTCTGTTCCTTTTTTTTCATATAGTTGGATTTATTATATTGATGCCTTATCCAGTTATTAGCTCATTTTCTCTACTTCCTGAAAGTACACCAGTAATTTTCCACCTACATAGGGTGCATAAATCCTAACAGCGTATAGCCATGTTAATTCATTTTCATCATTATGTCTTTTGTGTACTTTTGTTTTTGCTCTTCCTCTTTATACCCGTCATTCATTTAGTCCGAGCGATCGCTTTCTGCCAGCCAAGGTTTTATTTATTTATATTTATTTATTTATAATTATTCTTTTATATCGAGGATAATGGAATAAGCACCGTGTGCTTTTTTACATCCGTCCCCGTGTGTATGCGTTTTATCAATCTTGTCATCTGTTCCCACCGGCACACGATGGCCTACTCTTACGACAAGCGGAACAGGGTTTAATGTGTGCGCAAGATGTTCTGCGTGTGTTCACACACGGGGCCTCGGTTTAGAGTCTCATCCGAAGGACTTTTGGGGAGAGTGGAGTCAGCAATGATATTAGCTCCAGAAGAAAAATCCACTCGAACGGGAATCGAACCCGTTCGTCAAATTGCGAGCGTAATGTTCTGACCACTAGGCTATCCGTCTTAAAGCGGCATCGAGCGTGGTAACCAGTTGGGTGGGTGACTGTTTTCCATGCCTTAGCTTCAGAACAGTTCCCCAGTTCATCCAGCTGTAAATGTGTACCTGCCCTCTTTAGGGTCAGGGGAGGTAATTAGCGAAGGAGAGGAGATGGGCGCCGCCCTCAATATACTGGCCCCTAGAGAAGCTGAGGTCTCTGACACCTCGCTCCGCGACGACCACACTGGTTATGGGACACCTTTACCTTTTACCGTTATCTCTATTACTTCATTCGTTAGGTACAGTGACACGTTTAAAACTGAAGTTGTTTAGTGCCAAAAAGTAAAAAAATAAAAAAATTTAAAAAAGACAGAAACAAGTTCTCATGACACTAGCTGTAAATTAAAGTCTTGAACAACTTGGCAAACAGTCTGTAAGGGTCATTTTCATTGGCTGCCTCTACCATCATGCGAGCTTTCTCGTTGCAGCTTACATCTGACCGTCAAACTCATGGCTTGGCTTCGCGAACGAAGATTAAGGGCACTGTCCACGTCTGGTGCAGGCTCGCTGGTGGCTGTTCAGACAAACAAACCCGGCCGCAGCGGCTGCAGGGGAAAGTCGATTCTGGGGTTGATGTAGGGGGGACGCGGTTTTTCCTCCTCATTCGCCTCTCCTCAAGGGCCGCTCTGCGATTGTCCTCAAAGGAGGAGACCGATTGATGCACAGTGTGTCGCCAGGCCTGCCGGTCAGCAGCAAGGACTGACCACTGGTTATGGTCTATGAGGCAGGCTGACATAGATTTTTTCAGAGTCTTTAAATCTCTTCTTTGGTGCGCCTCTGTAGCGGTGTCCGGTGGAAAGTTCACCGTAGAGAACCATCTTCGGTAGGAGATGGTCCTCCATTCCAGCGTAGCTGCGTTTTCAGCAACATGGCCTCAATGCTGGTGATCCCTGCTTGCTCCAGCACCTCAGCATTCGTGATAAAGTCGCTCCAGTGGATGTCGAGGATGGAGCGGAGACAGCGTTGGTGGAAGCGTTCCAGAATTCGCAGGTGGTGTCTGTATGTGACCCATGACTCAGAGCCGTACAGGAGGGTGGTCAGAACCACGGCTCTGTAGACACTGATCTTGGTGTCTTTCTTCAAGTGTTTGTTTTTCCAGACACGGTGGTAGGGTCTGCCGAAAGCACTGTTTGCCTTTGCCAGTCTGTTGTCTACATCTTTATCAATCTTTGCGTCAGAGGAGATTGTGCATCCCAGGTAGGTGAACTGCTGGACTGTCTTCAGTTCTGTCTCACCAATTGTAATGTGAGGTGGGTGGTACGCTACCTGAGGTGCGGGCTGGTAGAGAACCTCTATCCTCTTCAGGCTGACTTCGAGTCCGAAGAGCTGGGCTGCCTCTGCAAAACAGGATGTCATATGCTGCAGGGCGGTTTCTGTGTGGGCTACAAGGGCAGCATCATCAGCAAAAAGTAGCTCTCGAATTTGTTGCTCCAGGGTTTTGGTGTCGGCCTGAAGACGCCGCAGGTTGAATAGGCTGCCATCTGTGCGGTAGCGTATGAAAACTCTCAAACCGTCAAACTAAAGCTTACCCTATAACAATAAAAAAAAAAAAAAGATAATGCTCTCTCTCAGATTAGAGTGAGAGGGGGAATTCGAATTTGTACAAGTACGCGCACGCGCGAGTGAATTCACTAATTTCACTAAACAATCCGGTTTTTCACTTCCTCATTTAGTGATGTGATCTCTGTATGAGATACCAAGCAGTTTGCGAAAGCATCTCAACTGCTGAAATTAGGGTGCTGCTGAAGCCATCTTCCTTTTGCTTTTCCTTCACAATTATTGTCTTTGCCTCTTCATACGTCACCTCCT
>CM060334.1:39110087-39170087 GCA_030674155.1 Stramonita haemastoma | reverse complement strand
ACACAACAACAACAAAACAAACACACAACAACAAGAAAAAGAGAGAAGAGAGAAGAGAGAGAGAGAGAGAGAGGAGAGAGAGAGAGAGAGAGAGAGAGAGAGAGAGAGAGAGAGAGAGAGAGAGAGAGAGAGAGAAGAGAGTCGATTTTTTCATGCAGAAAAAAATAATCCAAAGTCAATGTCATTTTCTTTTCAAATCTTTTAATGGATACTGATCAAAAGTCATCTTTAAAACAACAAGGCATTGGCAAAGGCACACACATAATAAAACAATCATTTAAAAAAAAAATTGCACACAAATAAGAAAAAATGTACAAACAACATTTTTACTTTAGATGTTGTTTTTTTTAAAACAAAAAATCACATATGCAAAATCTCACCATTGGTGAACCTCAGAGCTCTAGCCGAGGAATGAAAACAAAAAGATTTAAAAGCAGTTTTAAAACTTTATACAGGCATACTCATGATCAACCCAATACACAAAAGTAAAAGGCTATAATACATAATTATGTGACATACATTTTAAACAGGCTTTTAAAACATTACACAGGCATACTCTTTATCAACCCAATACACAAAAGCCAATGTCTGACATACATACATGACATAAATTTTCTGCTTCTGCAAAAAAAAAATTGATAAAAATGTGCAAGACTTTAAAGAAAAAAAAAAGAAAGGAAAATGCACAATTCCTATCTTCATCATTTTCATCAACACACAAAATATAAACCAGTTACTCCCCTTTCCCTTATTTTTGAGTAGCATACTTATGATATATTATTCCCATTTCACTTTATTCATTTATTCTTTCATTTATGCATCTATCCACCCAAATAATTTATTGTTAAAATGTTTCCTCCCTCCCCCCTTTTCTGGAAAAAAAGTACAATACTAAATAACAAAAAGACACAAACACTGTCTACAAGAAATGGATATTGTCAAAATGACATAAGAAGATATAAAACAAACATAATCACAGGTTTAAAATCAAGGAAATGACAGCACCCCCTTTCTCTTATAATAAAAAATATTAAGCAATGGGCAATCAAATAATGAATGTATGTGTGTATGTATTGTGTGTTGTATGTGTTGTGTGTGTATGTATGTATGTATGTATGTATGTATGTATGTATGTATGTATGTATGTATGTATGTATATGTATGTATGTGTGTGTGTGTATGTTATGTATGTATGTTGTATGTATGTTGTATGTATGTGTAGTTGTATGTATGTATGTATGATGTGTATGTATGTATGTATGTATGTATGTATGTATGGTATGTATGTATATGTGGTGTATGTATGTATATGTTATATTATTTTTTCAACACAGAAAAACCTTTATCTTCATCAATAAAAAAAAAACTCTTACAATTTTCATTAACACAGAAAAACTCAAAAAGCCTCTTACACTCTGTCATTAATACATGAAAAAAACAATTTTACACTCTGTCATTATTACACGAAAAAACACATTTTACACTGTGCATTAATACATGAAAAAAACAATTTTACACTCTGTCATTAATACAAAAAAAACATTTTACACTGTGTCATCAATACAAAAAAACATTTTACACTTGTATCAATACATAAAAAACATTTACACTCTGTATCAATACATAAAAAACATTTTACACTCTGTCATCAATACATAAAAAAACATTTACATTTTGTCATTAATAGAGTAAAAAACTTTTACACTGTCATCAATACATGAAAAAAAAACTTTTACACTCTGTCATCAATACAGGAAAAAAACTTTTACACTGTCATCAATCCATGAAAAAAAACATTTTACACTCTGTCATCAATACAGAAAAAAAAATTTTTACACTGTCATCAATACATGAAAAAAACATTTTACACTCTGTCATTAATACATGTAAAAAAAATTTTACACTCTGTCATCAATACAGAAAAAAACATTTAACTCTGTCATCAATACAAAAAAAAAATGACACTCTGTCATCAAAACATGAAAAAAAAATTTTACACTGTGTCATTAATACATTTTTAAAAAGTTTACACTCTTTATCAATACATGAAAAAAAATTTTACACTGTGTCATCAATACATGAATTTTTTTTAAACTCTATCATCAATACAGAAAAAAACATTTTACACTCTGTCATCAATACATGAAATTTAAAAAAAAAACTATCATCAATACAGAAAAAAAACATTTTACGCTCTGTCATCAATACAGAAAAAAAATTTACACTCTGTCATCAATACAAAAAAAAACATTTTACACTCTGTCATAAATACAGAAAAAACATTTTACACTCTGTCATCAATACAAAAAAACAACATTTACACTCTGTCATAAATACAGAAAAAACCTTTACACTCTGTCATCAATACAGAAAAAAAAACCTTGTACACTCTGTACATCAATACAGAAAAAACCTTGTACACTCTGTACATCAATACAGAAAAAAAACCTTGTACACTCGTACATCAATACAGAAAAAAAAAACCTTGTACACTCTGTACATCAATACAGAAAAAAACTTGTACACTCTGTACATCATACAGAAAAAATTACATCTGTCATCAATTAAAAAAAAAAACTCTTACATTCTGTCATCAACACACAAAAAAACTTTTTTACACTCTGTCATCAATACAAAAAACATTTTACACTCTGTCATCGACATAGAAAAAATTTTTACACTCTGTCACAAATACATAAAAAAACATTTTACACTCTGTCACAAATACAAAAAAAAAACATTTTACACTGTGTCATCAATACATGGAATTAATTTTTACATTTGTCGTCAATATATGGAGAAAAAAAAATTTAAAACTCTGTCATCAATACAGAAAAACATTTTACACTCTGTCATCAATTCATAAAAAACATTTACACTTTGTCATCAATACAAAAAACCTTTTACACTTACACTCTGACATCAATGCATAAAATCATTTTACACTCTGTCATCCATTAAAAAAAAAAACATTTTACACTCTGTCATTAATACCAAAAAAAATTGACACTCTGTCATCAATACAGAAAAATATTTTACACTCTGTCATCAATACAAACATTTTACACTCTGCCATCAATACAGAAAAAAAAACATTTTAAACTCTGTCATCAATACATGAAAAAACATTTTAAACTCTGTCATCAATACATGAAAAAACATTTTAAACTCTGTCATCAATACAAACAAACATTTTACACTCTGTCATCAATACAAACATTTTACACTCTGCCATCAATACAGAAAAAAAACCTCTTTCACTTTTGTCATCAATACAGAAAAATATTTTACACTTTGTCATCAATTCAAACAAACATTTTACACTCTGTCATCAATACAAAAAAAAAACATTTTACACTCTATCATCAACACAGACAAAAACTTAAGCCACTCCAAGTTACAGGCAATGAAATAATATAACTATTATGCTGGACTGAAATAATACCACAACAAGCACAGGTGACACATTTCAAATACTTCATATTCCCAGCGTTTCAATGCCATTCATAGATGATGAATTTAAAAGATAAAGGTTAAAGGTGTCCCATAATCTATGTGGTCGTAGGGAAGCGAGGCGTAGAGACCTCAGCTTCTCTAGGGGCCAGCATGTTGAGGGCGGCGCCCATCTCCTCTCTGCTTTACCTTCTCTAACCCTAAAGAGGGCAGGTACCCACTGACAGCTGGGTGAACTGGGGGGGGGGGGGGACTGTGCTGAAGCCAAGGCGTGCAAACGGTCACCCATGCACTTGGTAACTACGCTCGATGCTGCTTAACTTTAGCTGGGGGAAAGCCAGTGCTCTGACCACTGAGCTAGCCCACCCTGAATTTAATCCCCAAAAATGATTTCTGAAAGGAGCTCTAACTCATCAATACAGAGCAGGCAGACAATGCAAGAACAGAGGTATAAGTCAACAAAAACATATCTGAAAAAGGAATTCTTTCTAACAGATAAATTCAGAGCAGGCAGACATTGCAAGAACAGAGGTATAAGTCAACAAAAACATATCTGAAAGGAATTCTTTCTAACAGATAAATTCAGAGCAGGCAGACATTGCAAGAACAGAGGATAAGTCAACAAAAACATATCTGAAAAGGAATTCTTTCTAACAGATAAATTCAGAGCAGGCAGACATTGCAAGAACAGAGGTATAAGTCAACAAAAACATATCTGAAAGGAATTCTTTCTAACAGATAAATAAATACAGAGCAGGCAGACATTGCAAGAACAGAGGAGTAAGTCAACAAAAACATATCCGAAAAGGAATTCTACTTCTAACTCATCACTACAGAGCAGGTAGACATTGCAAGGACAGAAGTACTTTCCTACTTATGACCATAGTAAACTGGGGCCTGACACAGAGCTGATCAATCATCATTTATTTATTTATTCTTTTATATATATCGAGGATAATGGAATAAGCACTCATGTGCTTTTTTACACCCGGTCCCCGTGTATATGCAGTTTTTGTATTATCAGGTATTGCAGACGTCTTGTCAACTTCACCTCTCGCTGGTCTGTCTGTCAGGTAGTCAGCCTCAACTGTTTTTATGTATGGCTTGTACCTCCCCTCCCCCCCCCCCCCCCCCCCCCCCCCCCTGAATTTCTCTGTCTTTGACATAATCAAGTATTTGAATCTGAATTTTTAACTTTCCGGAATCACAGCTCTCAGTGCATACACAATTTCTCTACTATTTTTCTCTGCTCATGCTAAAAAACAACAACATGACAATAGATTAAGCAACAACAACAACAAAAAAGGAAAAAAAAAGTTCCACAGTTGCGATTAATTGATATGTTTACATAGAAATGCTCAGCGTGTACTAGAAAAAGTGAGATATATTTTGTGAATAACATAATAATAATAATAATAATAATATAATAATAATAATAATAATAATAATAATAATAATAATAATAATAATAAAATGGAGGCTTATATAGCGCGAATTCCCAAAAAACATAGGCTCACCAATCAAATCAATTTAAATAGGTTACATATGAATGTGAAAAATTTGGCTGGCACAAAAAATCAGGAAAAAATGCCATGCACATACAATACACAGCATATATTACATAGCCACAGAATAAAAGTAAAATAAGAGCAGTATCATCAAGAAAACTTTACAAGATCATTTTAGAACGGGTATTTATTTACAAAAAAAAAACCCCAACCTAATAAATCCAACTCTTTCCACTACACTGTGCTGTTTTCTCTTCAACCGATTTGAGTCAGCCTAGCCTAGCCTAACCTAGCTGTTTCTTTCTGCCTAAAACTCTCTGAGCCGGCAAACTTTTGCTTGCTGTCTTCTTCTCCTTATCCTCTTCCTCCTCCTTTCTTTGCTGTATTTATTTATTTATTTATTTATCTATTGATTTATTTTTACATGGAGGATAATGGAATAAGCACTCACGCACTTTCTTGCATCCAGTCCGCATGTGCATGCAGTTTTGTATATCTTGTCATCTGTTCCCACCGGCACATGATGGCCTACTCTTATGAAAAGTGGAACAGGATTTAACGTGTGCGCAAGATGTTCTGCGTGCGTTCACATAAGGGGCCTCGATTTATAGTCTCATCCGAAGGACTTTAGGGGGGGGGAGAGTGGAGTCGGCACTGATGTTAACTCCAGGGGAAAAATCCCCTCGAACGGGAATCGAACCCAGGTCGTCAAACTGCGAGCGCAATGTTCTGACCACTAGGCCATCCTGTATCCCGAGTAAGAGCTGTATGATGTGGCGAGGTATCGGCAGCATTGTAGGGTGCGGTGTTCGGTTCAGGAGGGCTGTCATCTGCTTCTTCGTTCCCACACTGCTACTTGGCTGGAGCCCCGGTCTGTGAGAGACAAAGAGAGTCATGTCAAATGTCATATTCTTTTATTTCAAAAAAAAAAAAAGAAGAGAAAGAGAAAGAGAGAAGAGAGAGAGAGAGAGAGAAGAGAGAGAGAGAGAGAGAGAGAGAGAGAGAGAGAGAGAGAAGAGAGAGAGAGAGAGAGAGAGAGAGAGAGAGAGAGATGAGTGATCAAACCAAACCAACAAACCAAATCAAATCAAATCAAATCAAAACGAATTCTTTTATTTCGAGGATAATGAATAAGCACTCATGTACTTAAAAAACTTTTTTTTTTACATCCCTTATCAGGGATATGATCAAGATAAAAAAGCCACCCTAACCTGTAACTAAACAACAACAATAATAAATCAAATTCCAAACACTAAGAAGAAATAGGGACAGAAAGACAATAAAAAGGTAACAAAAAATGCACAAAATGAGAAAGAGAGCGAGAGAGAGAGAGGGCAAGAGAGAGAGAGAGAGAGAGAGAGAGAGAGAGAGAGAGAGAGAGAGAGAGAGAGAGAGAGAGAGAGAAGAGAGAGAGAGAGACAGAGACAGAGAGAGAGAGAGTGACAGAGAGAGAGAGAGACAGAGAGAGAGTTAAGCCAAGTCAAGTCAAGTCATGTCAATTGTCATATTCTTTTATTTTAAAAGAGAGAGAAGAGAGAGAGAGAGAGAGAGAGAGAGAGAGAGAGAGAGAGAGAGAGAGAGAGAGAGAGAGAGAGAGAGAGAGAGAGAGAGAGAAGATTTCTTTTATATTTGATTTGATTTATTCTTTTATATCGAGGATAATGGAATAAGCACGCCTGTGCTTTTTTTCATCCAGTCCCCGTGTGTATGCAGTTTTGTGAATGACATCTGTTCCCACCGGAACACGATGGCCTACTCTTACGAAAAGCGGAACAGGATTTATTGTGTGCGCAAGATGTTCTGCGTGCGTTCGCACACGGGGCCTCGGTTTATAGTCTCATCCGAAGGACTTTTGGAGAGAGTGGAGTCAGCACTGATGTTAACTCCAGGAGAAAAATCTCCTCGACCGGAATCGAACCCGGGTCGTCAAATTGCCAGCGCAATGACAGAGAGAGAGAGAGAGAGAGAGAGGAGAGAGAGAGAGAGAGAGGAGAGAGAGAGAGAGAGAGAGAGAGAGAGAGAGAGAGAGAGAGAGAGAATTTGATTTGATTTGATTTGATTTGATTTGATTTGATTTGATTTATTCTTTTATATCGAGGATAATGGAATAAGCACTCTTGTGGGGGTTTTTTCATCCAGTCCCCGTGTGTATGCAATATTGTAAATGCCATCTGTTCCCACCGGCACACGATGGCCTACTCTTACGAAAAGCGGAACAGGATTTAACGTGTGCGCAAGGTGTTCTGCGTGCGTTCGCACACGGGGCCTTGTTTATAGTCTCATCCGAAGGGAGAGAGAGAGAGAGAGAGAGAGAGAGAAGAGAGAAGAGAAGAGAGAGAGAGAGAGAGAGAGAGAGAGAGAGAGAGACAGACAGACAGACAGACAGACAGACAGACAGACAGACAGACAGACAGAAAGAGACAGACAGACAGACAGACAGACAGACAGAGACAGAGAGAGACAGAGAGAGAGAGAGACGGGTGTGGTCTGCTGCAGGGGTAACAGCTTGCCCTCCATACTTACTTACCCAGGCTTTGCGCTCTAGAGCCTGGAGCACAACTCCATAGTCTTCCGAGACTGAGGGATGCCCACAGTGAGACCACGCCATGCCAACAGCCCTGGACTTCACACCAGGGAACTTGGACGCTGGTGGCACGGTTACCATCTCGTTCTGAAATCCATAACAGCAACAATAATAGCAACAACAATAACAGCTACAACCAAAACAGCAACAACAAAAGCAACTACAATAACTACAACAATAAAAACAATAACTACAACAACGAAACCAAACTGTCGGTACCACATCTGTTTATGATGATGATGATTACACTGATGGTGGTAAAGATAATTTGATGATGGTAAAGATAAAAAAACAATCAGCAGCAGCAGCAGCAGCAGCAGCAGTAGTAGTAGTAGTGGCGGAGGTGGTTTAGTAGTAATGATATTAATCATTATAACAGTACTAGTAATAACAATAATGATGATGATAAAAAAAATTATTACATACACGCATACACTACTACATACACCACCCATTCATGCCTCCCCCCCCCCCCCCCAACACACATACTTCCACCACTCTTTAGTTAATGTCCAATATTAACAGGGGGGGGGAGTAACTTAGGATCTCAGGTTCAAGATAGAACCATCACCAAACCCCCCCCCCCCCCCCCCCCATACAAGATTTCCTCCCGTGGAGTTATATCAGTCTTGACTCCACTAAACCGTAAGTCCTTCAGACGAGACTATAAATCCAACGTCCAATGTGCGAACACACGCAGAACATATTGCGCACACGTTAAGATCCATAGGCTACAAGATTTCCCCCCATAAAGTTAATGAACATCAGTAATGACTCCACTAACCTGTTAAGTCCTTCAAGAAGAGACTACAACAAACCCACGCCCCAAGAGCGGCGAACACACACAGAGAACACATTGCGCACACGTTCAAACATATTCCGCCTTATTTCATTAAGAGCCATCAAATTCAAGCAGGAAATGAATTTGATAACAATTCAATACAAGCATGTAAAAACAGAACAGTTTTCGCACAACTACATCTGAACCCAGTGTGGTTGTGACGTCCAAAAAGGACACTGTTCAAATTCGACATAAACACCGCCATGGCAAAATGTAGACAACGAAGATTTGTTGTTGTGATTAAATCAACGTCCAAGCGGAGATTTCCGATTTAGGGATAATGAAACGATTGAAACATATTAATCTGTTGAATAGATAAGCAAATCGTTTGAGACCTAAAAAAACCCAACAACCCCCCCCCCCTCCCCCCAAAAAAAACACCCCGCCAGTATCCTTCGCTGTTCTACCTATCCCCCCCCCCCCCCTCCCCCCCAAAAAAAAAAAAAAAAAAAAAAAAAAAAAAGGTTACGAAATTTAAAAAATAGGGTAAAAATAAAGCATGAATAAAAAGTAAAGGGAAATACAGACCTAAAACAAACCAATAATAAGCAGCAAGATGAAACGAACATATCCTCACATCATCAGGAATAACACACCACATGTCTCCAATTTATCCCCAATAACCAACCCCACCCCCCCCTCCCCCCAAAAAAAAAAAAGAAAAAAGAAAAAAAAAAAGAAGAAAATTGACACACCACATGTCTCCAATTTATCCCCCAATACCCCCCCCCCCCCCCCCAAAACAAAAACAAAAAAAACAAAAACAAAATTGGCTCCTACCCCCCCCCCCCCCCCCCCCCCACCTCCCCCCTTTCGAAACAGGTGTCTTACCAGGCAAAGCAAGACAGGGTGGTGGTGGTGGTGGTAGGCCATTCCAGTGTGTGAGAGAGTTATTGTCTGGGGGTCACTGCAACTACGCTAGGTGGGAAGCCTGCAGGCCACACGACAGAAGAGGTCCCGCCCTGCCCGTGTCGATGCCTCCCCTCCTCTGCTCTCGTCTCTCTCTCGCCTCTGGCAAGGCCTGCAAACATCCAGACATTTAGGGTAAAAAAAAAAATTGTCCCCCCAAAAAAGAAGAAAAAAGAGGAAACGAAATTGGTAGTCTTCAGGTTACTAACGCGCCTGCCTGGAAAGCGATACAATACAATACACATAAAATACAATACAACACAATGCACCCACCCTCAAACAAAGAAACACTAGCCACACCAACTGTGAGATTAAAGTTGCCTAAGTCTTGTAAACTGAGAGGAGTCAAGCTGGGCCAAACACACACACACACACACACACACACACACACACACACACACACACACACACACACACACACACACACACAGATACAGATGGATATAGACATACGGAGGCAATGAGACACAGACAGATAAACACAGATATTTGATTTAATTTAATTTATTCTTTTATATCGAGGATAATGGAATAAGCACTCATGTGCTTTTTTCTTCTTCCAGTCCCCGTGTGAATGCAGTTTTGTAAATCTTGTCATCCGTTCCCACCGGCACACAATGGCCTACTCTTTCGGAAACGGAACAGGATTTGACGTGTGCGCAAGATGTTCTGCGTGCGTTTCGCACACGGGCCTCGGTTTACAGTCTCACCCGAAAGACTTTTGTGGAGAGTGGAGTCAGCACTGATGTTAACTCCAGGGGAAAAATCCCCTCGAACGGGAATCGAACCCGGGTCGTCAAATTGCCAGCGCAATGTTCTGACCACTGGGCTATCCCGCACCCCAAGCATGATATGTGCAGTACAGTCGGCTGGAGCTACCCCCAAAATCTGTTTGCTTCTAATGGCATTTTCTTCTTCTTCTTCTTCTTCGTCATTGTTGCGTAAGAGCAACGTGTCTTCAGAGAGCGAAAACGTGTGCTGTCTTAAAGGGGTGCCAGGATTGAGCGGTAGTTAGAGTTTGTTTTCTGTGTTGGGGGCGCGCGCTGTGTGTGGTGGGTGAGGTAGGGGGGGGTGGGTGAGTGTGTTAGAGGCGTGAGAGTGCAGGACACATTGACAAGAGGTAGGTAGGCAGAATAAAAAAAAGGTGACAGAAAGAAAAGAACAAAGTAGAACAAAGAGAGAGTAGAAAGAGGTGCAGTATTAGTTGGTGTGTGTATAGGGGGCGTAGCTAGGAGTTGGGTAGATCAGGGCAGAAAATAAGAAAAAGTGTGACAGTAAGGAAAAGAACAAAGTAGAAACAAAGGAGAGAGATGAAAAGAGGGCAGAAGAGGGGGTGCGAAAAAAGAACAAAGTAGAAAAAAAAAGATAGAAAGAGAGAAAGAAACTTATGTATAAGGATGACAGAAGGAAAAGACAAAGTAGAAACAAAGAGAAGTAGAAAAGAGGTCCAGTAGAAATCCAGAAAGGAGATCTAGGGACGCGTATAAAATCGACATGTGCCCAGACATCCAGGGGGGAGATCAAACACTCGACCTGACAGATGCCTATGAGTTACGGGCACAGTCAGTGGTAAGGCACAGTCGAGCATCAGCGAGGGTTCACTCGCCTTCAGCAGTCAATCGCTGGAGTGTGTGTGTGGGAAGGGGGGGGGGGAGTTCTCCAGAAGTTAACATAAGTTCCGACTCCAATCCCCGACATTTATCCTTCGAACGAGTTTTCTGTTTCGTGACCTGATGATCACTGCAGGTGTCTGTAACTCTCGGGCCTGGCTAGCACAGGGGTTTATATTTTGAACAACAGCAGAGACAACAGCCAACGCGGTATAAACCCTGTTTCATCTCCAGTTCCAAAGCACAATATTTTAATCCTCATTTATCTCCTAGCAAAGAAAACAAAAAGAAGAAGAAAGTATCAGCCTTCACTTCTAATTGAATTGATTGATCGATTGGTTAAAAACCACTTTTAAGTCACGGCAGATTTCTGCGCATGAAATTTGGGTTGTTGTCCCTGGAGATAGTGCCTTGCCACAAGACACGAGTACTTGTTTCCCTGTCAGAGTGGCTTTTTTTTCTACAGAATTTTGCCAGGGACAGTTCTTTAGTTGCCGTGGGTTCTTTTATGTGCGCTGAATGCCTGGTGCACATGGGACCTCGGTGTATCGACTCATCCGAATTAAAAGACTAGCACCCAGACGACCACTCAAAGTCTAGTGGATGGGGGAAAGAGTCGTTTTGCTTGGTTGTGTTCTGATGCCAAAGTGATGTTTTTCCATTTATTACATTTTCTTCTTTTTATTATGTCATAATTCACAGAAGTGCATAATTTACATACTTTGCAGACATGTGTATCGTAATGTCAGGGTTTACAAGCGTGTCTTTTTTTTCTTTTGTGGTTTACAAGTGTGTAGCGGTTTATCGCATGGTTTACATGCGAGTATTCTCGTGTCGTGGGTTACATTTCTCCGTTTTTTATGGAATGGTTTTCTTTCAAGATACCATTTTACTGACATGGTTTACGTGCGTATAGATCTTTGTGTGGTGGTTTTAGGTTGGCAGCATCTGAATGGTACAGTTCATCTGAGTGTTTGCTTTTTCCTTGTTCGGCTACATCTCCGAGGTTCACCAATGGCGATATTTTGTGTATAAAAGGTACAAAGGTAAAGGTGTCCTATAACCTGTGTAGTCGTGGGGGAGCAAGGCGTCAGAGACCTCAGCTTCTCTAGGGCAGCATATTGAGGGCGGCGCCCATCTCCTCTCCCTCGCTGCTTTACCTTCCCTGACCCTAAAGAGGGCAGGTACCCATTGACAGCTGGGTGAACTGTACTGGAGACAAGGTGCGCAAACAGTCACCCATCCAACTGGTAACCATGCTCGACGCTGCTTAACTTGACTGGGGGAATGCGAGCTATCCCGCCCCACGACACCAGTGTGCATGCGTTTTTGGCTTTAAAAAAAAGTCCTCCGGAGTCTAGAAGTGTGCACACTTAAGTTGTGGTTTACATCTAGGTGCATGTACTGTTATTTAAAAGTGTGTGGTGTTTATTCAAAATACCTGTAGGTGATATTTTGGCCAACTTCTGTTTTCGTTTTTTGTTGTTTTTTTTCCCTCAAATAGAGTGAGAGTAGGAAGAGGATGAACGAGAAAAGAAAGGTTGCAAGTTTAGAGAGTGATAGTTTTTGTTGTTTTTTCCGGGGGATATTGGGGGGGGGGGAGGCGGAGGAGGGGGGGGGAGGGAGCAGTGGTGAATAACCACACACACACCCGTTGTTCACAGGAACCAGTTTTAAAACATAATCCTGTGTTCATCACCTTTAGGTGGTGGTGTTATAATTTAAAAAAAAGTCCATTGTGTGCATGTGTTTCGGAGGGGGGGGGGGGGGTGTAGGCAAAGTAACGCACATTTGTGTGGATGGTATTTTTCTTTATTATGTATATGCATCTCTAGCACTTTTAAGCAAAATACGCATTTGAGAATTTTCGATTCATGCGCCGGTGGGGTAGATGACAACATTTTAAAAACGCAGGCACATTGGTGTCGTGTTTATCTGTCATCCCCTAAGTCATGCGGCTACCTTAGTGGTGGGCAAAAACAGTCGCATACGCAAAATCTCACCGTTGGTGAACCTCGGAGCTGTAACCGAGAAACAGGGGAAAACTGACAAAACATCTTGCAGGTAAAGGCGTCCCATAACCTAGGCGGTCGTTGGGGAGAAAGGCATCAGAGACCTCAGCTTCTCCAGGGGCCAGCATATCGAGGGCGGCGCCCATCTCCTCTCCCTGCTGCTTTTTACCTTCCCTGACCCTAAAGAGGGCAGGTACCCATTTACAGCTGGGTGAACTGGGGTGGGGGTGGGGTGGGGGGGGCTGTACTGAAGCCAAGGCATGCAAACGGTCACCCATCCAATTGGTAACCACGCTCGACGCTGCTTAACTGCACACACGTTAAAACATATACTATCCAGCTTTTGTGGAGTAGGCCTGCTATGGTGAGTCCACGGAAGAGGCATAAATTATCTATAAAAATAATCATCTCGACTTGCCAAATCATCCACAACTCCTCCAAGCTTTGAACAATAGAAGACTTCAGCAATTTCTAAAGTAAAAGACACCATCTTTTGGTTTTTCACTTGATGTCCCCTTTAATTAACGATGGGTTAATTACCGGAGCTGATCAGCCTAGTGCACTGTTCCAATGTAAGGGATGTAACTGTAACCAGTGGGCTCATCCAAATGGGATACAATTATTTCCCTTACACCGATTCCCCGATGAGTGTGTGTGTGTGTGTGTGTGTGTGTGTGTGTGTGTGTGTGTGTGTGTGTGTGTGTGTGTGTGTGGTGTGTGTGTGTGTGTGTTTTACAGTTCTCTACTTTTTTCAAGATGATTAAAATCCAAAAACAATTTCTTGGTAATCAACAGAAATATTACATTCAGACCTGTGTCTACGCGCGCCCTGTCTCCCTCACTCCACTGTGTGTGTGTGTGTGTGTGTGTGTGTGTGTGTGTGTGTGTGTGTGTGTGTGTGTGTGTGTGTGTGTGTGTGTGTGTGTGTACTGTTAACATTACTTTTATTGCTCACCCTTTTCTCCCTTGCCTGTCATTATTATAGCTCACCATCTTTTCTCCCTCACTCAACTGTCATTACATAACTAATGTTTCCCTTGCCTACCTAGCATTATCATAACTTACCATCTTTTCCCTCAAGTGCCTTTCATTATTATAGCTCACCATCTACTTCCTTTTCCGTCTTATAAATAATCATAAATCACCATCATGTCTCTTGTTAAACTAACAATATCATAGCTCACCACTTTCTCTAACCCCCCCCCCCCTCCCCTCTTTATTTTTGTTCCCCATTTTCTCCCCTTCCTGTCATTGTTATACTCACCATTTTCTCCCTTGCCTGTTCATTATTGTAATTCACCATCTTGTACCTTACTTAACTGTCATTCTTATAGCTATTTTCTCCCTTGCCTAACTCAACTGCCGTTATTATGGCTCATCACCTCTTTTTTTTGTTTAACTGCTATTATTTCAGCTTGAGCACTATTTTATCCTCCCCTGTCATTATTTTGCTCACCATTTTCTCCCTTGGCCCAACTGTCATTATCATAACTCACCATTTTCTCTGTTGTTTGTCATTATTCTAGCTCTCCATCCTCTCCCTTGCCTTTCATTGTTATAGCTCCTATCTTCTGCCTTACTAAACTGTTATCAATGTAGCCCACCACACCAGTCTCCTATGCCCAATTTTGATAATAACACCTCAATATATTCTCTAGTTTGTTTTAATATTAGTAGTTCCTTAAATTAGTGGAAAAGCCTATAAAACTTAATTGAATTTAAAAAAAAAAAAACCAACCCAAAGTGATGGAGCAGAGAGAGAAAAGTGTCATATTTTTCCTGACTGGTCACCAAACAGAAATAGACTAAAAAGTGATATTTTGAACACATAATGTTATCATAAGAAAGGGTGTGGCTTTAGCATGAACTAGACATTTTATAGTATAACCTCAAGTTTGTCTGGAAAAGGCAGCCAATTTTTTTCACAAAAAATTATATTAAATGGTCCATAACTATGTTAATAGCAAACAAAATCACTAGATTTTAGTACATGTTAAAGGCATGATATAAAAAAATATGCCCAATTTGGTAACAACCTGAACATGTATACAGAAAACAAGTGGTATTTAGCATTTGAACATGCTCATTTTCAACAGTTTTGATGTACAAAAAAGAAAGACATGACTCACCAAGACTGAGACAGCTGTTTCCACTGGCGCGAGCCCATAGTTTTGTTTTTATGTTTGGGGCATAAGGTCCTGATCATGTTGTTTAGGCTTTCATTTTGAATTCGTGTGAAACCACCAAGACACTTTTCCAGAAGCTCAGTTCTACACAGGTCCTTCCAAATTGGTTGTAGTACATCCATAAGTTAACAGCAAAAGATAAAAAAATTATAGCTTATTGCTGGAGTGGGTGAAAGCTTTTATCTCTTTTAACTTTAAAAAGAACCCTACTTGCACCACAAAAGCTACGTGTGGGATTGTCATAGCATGACATTTTTTGTGAAAGAAAACTGGCAATATAGCCTTCCGCGTGCTTACAATATCTTTCACGCAGACTCCTACTGCACTGCCGAAGAATACTTGCATTCAATTACCAATTTGTCTGTCTGTCAGTCTGCCTGTTCCACCTAATCCTTTCTCATCCGTGATTTTGTTTTTGATATTAATTTTCTGAGTGGTGCAAGCTACACGTACAAGTCGTGGTTTTGCAGGGGGAGGTTTGTCAATCAAGTGGTACAGTTTGTCAATGTTCTATCTAGATCTACTCTCAGCTATCTGCTTCTTTGCGTACCTCTTTCCACAAAATTTGCGTTTCTCGGGCTTTGGAAGCACGTACTCTTCATCACTGGGCAAAGTTTGCACCAAAATATAAACCCGAATGACACTAAAGGGCACTAAACACAGAGCTCTACACACGATAAAACTCGACAGTGGAATGAAAACTGCATAGACCTAAACAATCCGCCATTTGCATTGGAATGCAGGGAGGTGCGCATTATTTCCGGTTTTCAAAGGGAGCAGTCCTTGTTTACTGGTAGAGAAGGAGAGAGACTGACTGTCGCTGTAGTCATTTTTTAGTCGCTATTTTGGGCGTTGTCAACATACACTCACCCTACTTGAAAACTTTTATCTAAAACATTTTTTTTAAAAGCAAATATAAAAATTGCGTGAATAAAAGATATATTTTTATGAAAAAGAGCTATAACAAAGGCATGTATCTAAAAAGCAATAATTTTTAGGCAACAATCTAGGTGACCCTATTCTATCACAAAGCTGTATCATCATCGTCTCCTCTATAATATCTTTTGCCTAATTATTTATTATAGATTTCATCTCCCTCTCCTGTCACATTGTTTATCCTCTCCCTTGTCTAATTACCATAATTAAGTCTTACCATCTCCTCTCTCATTACAGTGCTGGTAGACCTCAGTTAACTTGGTAGTTGATAAAATAGGCTCATGCTGGTTTAGACTGCGACATTACAAATCAAACTTTATCATCATTTTCTGTTTATGATCAAATTTGATGTTCCTGCAAATCAATGTGGGCTCTCTCTCCCTTCTACAGGCACTGTCCTTCTTCCCCTCTAGCCTAATGTATAGACATTTAGAGACATTAGTCATAAGAGACACACACACACGCACGCACGCATACACACACGTGCAAAACAAGCCGCAGAAAACACACACAAAAAAACACACTTTGATCGGGAAGTGAGGTTTTATCCGAAGTATTAGAAACCAGGAAATAGAGTGTAGCTGTTGTGGTACATCATGTGACAGCATCACGTGACTCCCCCTCCCTCCCTCCCCTCTCCACCCACCTACACCATCTTCCACATCACTACAGACACATTTTAATTAAAAAATAAAAATTTTAAAAAAGCTCGGCTAGCATCACAGGACTTGCTCGCATTCACCATCTGCTCGCTGCACTGTTCAGTCGTGTGCTGTTGGGCCTAGGCTATCTATCACACGGGGCAGTCTCACCATGCTCCTGTTCCGCTGCTCCCAATTTCCACATCACTTCATGCTGTTGGCATCCTCTGACAATCCTATGCTGACAACCCTTACAATGCCCTTTGTGGTCGGCTCAGCAGTAAATCAGAAGAAAGATAGGAACTGAGTGTTTGGGTTTGTTGTTGTTGTTGCTGCTGTGGTCGCTTTTATCTGCAGATCTATGTTTAACTTTAGTCCCCAACTTTACAATCAATAGCTACATGTTGCAGATTTCAGAACTGAGAGACGCTTTGAACGCTTGAACAATTTTATTGTCATCGCCCGATGTGGCCTATTGACATGGGGAGTTACAAATGGCTTTCTTTTGTGAATACAAATATGAATACACATAAAAGAAATCACACGATGCATACCTGAGACAGAGAGAGGAGAGAGAGAGAGAGAGAGAGAGAGAGAGAGAGAGAGAGAGAGAGAGAGAGAGAGAGAGAGAGAGAGAGAGAGAGAGAGAGAGAGAGAGAGAGTGTGTGTGTGTGTGTGTGTGTGTGTGTGTGTGTGTGTGTGTGGTGTGCGTGCGTGCGTGCGTACGTGCGTGAGAATGTCAAACTTTGGAGAAAGATCAAGAAAACTGTCATCCAGTGTAAATAGTAAGTATCTTTAAAATATAAAATGGATTTAGTCCTCATCCCACAATCTTTTGGTGCTGACTCAAGATTCAAGATTGAAGATTTCAAGCTGACAGATCACAGCACACTTCCCAACAACTGGAACATCAAAAGCTTTTTTAAAAAATGAGTTGGCAGATAACATATGATGGAGGTCAAAGATGAAAACCAAAAGATAGAAACTCTAGCTCTACACAAGATTCAAGGATCTAAGAAAAGCAGAAGTAAACAACCTCCCTGTTGTACCTTTTAGCAAAAGTAAGTTATCTTTTCTAAAGAGTAGCTGTATATATTGCTTATTACAAATACGTTAACTGAGCTGCTTTCATTAGCTCATGAATAAGCTCAACGCAAAGCAAGAAAAGAAGGCGTTTAGATTAAGAAAAGAAAGAAAGATAAAAAAAAAAGAAAAAGAGGGCAGTATAGGGCTGATAAGCCACAAAACTGCGAGGAAGAAAATCCTACCAAAATACCAGTTTTTAGAGATACTTACATAGCAGCAGGGAGTGGAGGAATCTGGCTGCAATATCTTCAGTGGTGCCCAAGAGGTCTACAAGATTATGGGATAGGTGCAGGTAAAGGTGAACACACCTGATGACCGATTATTTTTAAATGCCATTGATAATTATTGCCGTGATGACCCTGTAATGTAATATTAATCTGGTTTCAAGCTTCAAATCTTAATTAAAACAAAGTGTTTTTTAAAAAAAAAAATGTGTTGTTGTGCCAGTAATGGCAGGATTGTTGTTGTTATTGTTGTTGTTATTGTTGTTTACTTGTTGAGTGTTTTTTCTTTCATCAGTATCGCGTGGGTTACAACACATTTGACGAAGTAGGCAATCATTCAGACATTTTTTTTTATTCGTTTTCAACGAGCTGTCTCTGTCTCTGTCTCTGTCTGTCGTCTGTCTGTCTGTCTGTCTGTCTGTCTGTCTGTCTGTCTCTCTCTCTCTCTCTCTCTCTCTCTCTCTCTCTCTCTCTCTCTCTCTCTCTCCTCTCTCTCTCTCTCTCTCTCTCTCTCGCTCGCTCGCTTTCTTACCTGTTGTTTGATACTTAGTATGGTTTCTTGCTCTTGGTATTTGGATCATTATAATTGTTCTTGTTTAATTGAGGTTATCTTTTTATCTTGATGTAATCCCTGAAAAGGGCGGGGACTGGAAGTAAAAAAGCACCCGAGTGCTTATCTATTATCCTCGAATAAAAGAATTTGCCTTGCCTTGCCTTGCCTTGCCTTGCCTTGCCTTGCCTTGCCTTTTCTCTCTCTCTCTCTCTCTCTCTCTCTCTCTCTCTCTCTCTCTCTCTCTCTCTCTCTCTCTCTCTCTCTCTCTCTCTCCTCTCTCTCAGAATGTCAGAATGTCAGAACATTGCGCTGGCAATTTGAAGACCGGGTTCGAGTCCGGTCGAGGAAATTTTCTTCCTGGAGTTAACATCAGTGCTGACTCCACTCTCCCCAAAAGTCCTTCGGATGAGACTTTAAACCGAGGCCCCGTGTGCGAACGCACGCAGAACATCTTGCGCACACGTTAAATCCTGTTCCGCTTTTCGTAAGAGTAGGCCATCGTGTGCCGGTGGGAACAGATGACAACATTTACAAAACTGCATACACACGGGGACCGGATGAAAAAAAGCACATGATTGCTTATTCTGTTATCCTCGATATAAAAGAATAAATAAAAAAATAAAATAAATATCTCTCTCTCTCTCTCTCTCTCTCTCTCTCTCTCTCTCTTCTCTCTCTCTCTCTCTCTCTCTCTCTCTCTCTCTCTCTCTGTCTCTCTCTGATCTTATCCCTGATAAGGGTGGGGACTGGATGTAAAAAAAAAACATTCATTATCCTCGAAATAAAAGAATTTGCCTTGCCATGCCTAGCTTCTCTGTCTCTCTATCTCTCCGTCTCTGTCTCTCTGTCTCTGTCTCTCTGTTCTGTCTGTGTCTCTGTCTGTCTGTCTATCTGTCTGCCTGTGTCTGTATGTGAGTATGTGTTTTCACCAATACAAGCTCCTTTCAGAAAGCAATAGTGGGGAGAATGAGAAGCACACATCACTGTTATCAGCCTCAAGATGTCCCGACCTGTCCCATCCAGCCACCGTTATCTCCTCATGGCGTGTTTTGAGAAGATTTCTACCACCACCACCATCATCACCACCACCATCTCTATACAGGCTACACTCCGGTGTTAGCTTGGGGGTCATGTAGTATTTTTTCTATAGAGTGCCGGTGGGAAAATTTTTGGGGGTTGATTTTTACTTTTTTTTTTAAGTATGAAAAATTGCACTGTGCACTGTTTTGGGGGGATTGAGGACATAGAGCTATACCAGGTAGTCACGAGAAAGTTGGAAATGATCATCAAAATTTTATGAGGATTGCTTGTGTTCCTACAGCGTTGACCCCGCGCATGCATATTAGGGTTAGGAAGCTAGCCTTAGCAGACGGCAAAGGACTGAGGGGGTGCAGTGTTTGCTGGGAAAAAAATTAAGTTCAAACTTACCCAAATTTATGCAAAATCACATGAGTTTTTGAGTCAGGGGCTAGCCTTAATGAAATAGTGGATTTTATTTCTGTGGATTTATTGATTTCAATTATTAAATTTTATTTGTTGCTATATACAGCCGCGAGCCGCCCTGGGCGGCTCGCGGCTGTATATGGCAACTTTCTGGTGGCTCCTGCGACGGTACTGGAACCAATCGTATAGGTCATTTCCTTTCCAATGGATCATTCTAATGGCGTGGAGAGAGGGGGGGGGTCTGCTGCATGGGTAACAGTTTGCCCTCCATACTTACTTACCCAAGCTTTGCGCTCTAAAGACTAGAGCGCAACTCCATAGTCTTCCGAGACTGATAGGTGCCTAATACTAGTTTGATATAGAGGATAATGGAATTAAGCACTCATGTACATTTTTTAACATCCAATCCCCGTGTTTTGTAAATCTTATCATCTGTTCCCACCGGCACACAGTGCCCTACTCTTACGAAAAGCGTAACAGGATTTTAACGTGTGCGCGAGATGTTATGCGAGCGTTCGTACATGGGGCCTCGGTTTATAGTCGAGTCTCATCCGAAGGACTTGTGGGGAGAGTGGAGTCAGCACTGATGTTAACTCCAGGGGAAAAATCCCCTCAAACGGGAAATCAAACCCGGGTCATCAAATTGCGAGCACAATGTTCTGACCGCTAGGCTATCCCGTTCCCCCTGATGCCTTAGTACGTGCAGTGCGAATGCAAGACAAGAGTGATAATTATATGAAAATAGAAGGAAAAGTAGTCAAAATTATCACCGGTGTGTAGCCTAACTCTACTTGTACCTGAGGAAGCAGACAAGATCAGAAACAGAAAACGAAAAGAAAAAAAAAGGGGGGGGGGGGGGGGAATAGTGCCAGAGAAAAATGAAATGATGTTAAGCTTTGCCTTTGCTTTGCCAGAGTTGCACTGTTTTTCCATGAAAAGGATGGGGGGGGGGGGCTGGCAGTCGGGCAGTCGGCTAGAGGTTGCGGCCCTTTGTCTGGAGCGGTGTGAAACTGACATGGTTTTTGGAGTTGACAGGGGGGTGGGGGGTGGTGGTTGGTGATGATGGTGGTGGTGGTGGTGGTGGTGGTGGGTTGGGGATGGGGGTGGGGGTAGAGTGGATTTTGAAAGAGGCAGTTTTGAAAGTTTGTTTTATCATGTTCATTGCTGTCAGTCAGGGAACATGAAATACACATCAGAGTTTTTGTCCTTCCCTCTCCCTCTCTGTCTCTGTTTCTCTCTCTCTGTTTGTCTCTCTGTCTCTGTCTCTCTCTCTCTGTCTTTCTGTCTGTCTGTCTCTCTCTCTGTGTGTGTCTCTCTAGCTCTCCGTGTCTCTCTGTCTCTGTCTGTCTGTCTCTGTCTCTCTGTCTCTCTCTGTGTGTCTGTGTGTCTGTCTGTGTGTCTGTGTGTCTGTGTGTCTGTCTCTCTCTCTCTCTCTCTCTCTCTCTCTCTCTCTCTCTCTCTCTCTCTCTCTGTGTCTCTCCCTCTGTCTGTCGCTCTGACTCTTGTCTCTGTCTGCCTGTCTGTCTGTATCTGTCTCTCTGTCTCTCTCTGGAGTATGGGCTTGGATGGTGGAAATAGGGCAAATCTTTAGTATTGTGTTGAATTGCATTGTATTGTATTGAATTGCATTGTATTGTATTGTATTATATTTTATTTTATTGTGTGTTACGGCAGATTTCTCTGCATGAAGTTCGGGCTGCTCTCCCAGGGCCGGAGAGAGCGTATCGCCACAAGTGCAGGGCCACCCATTTTATTTTTCCTGTCAGCAAGTGTCTTTTGTTTCCTTATCAGAGTGGCTTTTTTCTATAAAATTTTGCCAGGGACAACCTTCTTGCTGCCTTAGGTTCTTTTACGTCGTGTGCTAAATAATGATGTGTCCTGTACCTCGATTTATCATTTCAACCGAAAGACTTACACCCAGACCACCACTCATGGTCTTAATGAATGGGAGGGGGGCGGAGTTTTAGGCCCAAACGGGGATTCGAACCACCACACACTTCCGACCCGAACTTTTTGCTTTCTAGGCAGGCGCTTTACCTCTAGATGACAGGGAACAGATGACATTTACAAAACCTGCATACACACGGGGACTGGATGTAAAAAAGCACAACAGCGCGTATCCCATTCTCCTCGATATAAAAGATTATATATATATATATATATATATATATATATATATATATATATATATATATATATATATATATATACAATCCACTTATAGCTTTCTCTCCCATTCCTCCCAGCCTCCCCACCCCACCCCTGCCCTACCCCCCACCCCTCTACCCTCACCCCCCACTCCACCCCCGTACAACCATTCTGAAAGACGTTGGATACTACAAGCGAGTATACAAGTCAGAATACGAAGCAAGACTGCTGATAGTGAAAACGCTTGAAAGAGTACCTCCACCACTACTGTCTGTTTGCACTAAACAAGTTTCCCTCTGTGTTATGTTTACCTAGATGCCTTCAAAGGAAACAGAAGTCTCTACTGTTGACAAGAATGATTTCATTAAGTGTGTGTGTGTGTGTGTGTGTGTGTGTGTGTGTGTGTGTGTGTGTGTGTGTTGTGTGTGTGTGTGTGTGTGTGTGTGTGTGTGTAGGTGGGTGGTGGTGGTGGTGGCGGTGTGTGTGTGTGTTTATGTGTGTGTGTGTGTGTGTTAGTGTCTTGTCTGTCTGTCTGTCTGTCTGTCTGTCTGTCTGTGTCTCTCTGTGCCTGGCTGTCTCTGTCTCTGTCTGTCTGGCTGTCTCTGTCTGTCTGTCTGTCTGTCTGTCTGTCTGTCTGTCTGTCTGTCTGTCTGTCTGTCTGTCTGTCTGTCTGTCTCTCTCTCTCTCTCTCTCTCTCTCTCTCTCTCTCTCTCTCTCTCTGTGAGTGTGTGGTTGTGTGTGTGTGTGTGTGTGTGTGTGTGTGTGTGTGTTGTGTGTCTGCGTGCATGCCTGCGCATGTGCCTCCGTGCGTGCCTGCGTGTGTGTGTGTGAGTACGCACGCACACTTACAATTTATCTACCAAAATCAAATAGGGTGGAAAAATGGGTGTAGAGTTTGCCTTTTCACCCCCACCCCCTCCCCTCCTCTCGCCATCTTAACAACTATGCTTTGCAAAACTCTTAGAAAGGGAATATCTATACAAAGGTAGATAACCTTTAACTTGAACACCCACCAAAACTCGATTTGCTTCCCTTAAAAATGGGTAGGTAGCATGGAAACTAGTACTTTAAGAAAGTAGTTCTTTAAGAGTTGTGCAAGTTTTATTCAGTAATTTTTTCAGATTAAAAAGAAATATTTTGCAGGTGTGTAGAATGATAAAGATACTTTTTTTTTCTTTTCCTCAAAACAAATCTAGTTTTTGTCTTTCTCTGCACGTTAAAAACTGCTAAATATTAAAAAAAATGTGATCGAAATTTAGTACAAAAGCTTTTCATTTATTTTTTATTCACACACTTTTAAATATTTGCCATTGCAGTAAGCGGGAAATCTGCATGGAACAAAAAAACAAACAAAACAAGATACATAAACAGGTATACACTCCATTCACAGTTATTTTTCTCCTTTTTTTTCGTAAAGTTATTCTTTGTTATACTCACAGTTCTCAATTGAACCATTGACGCTGGGGGCAACCGCAAAAGTGAGAAGTCTGTATCATCAGTGACTTTCTTTCCCACTCATAGAATTCCACTTCACAGCTTAGTCTTTAGTGATCGACTAGGACTCTCTGATTAGGAGGCTTGACTTGCACAGTCCTTATGTGCTGCAGCCCTGGGGGCTTGTTGGTCTTTTGGAGAACATCTGTCCGTATGCCCTCTTGGCTGAGAGAGAGTGAGGCTGGGGGGGGGGGGGGGTTGTGGGCAAGGCATCTCCTCTGTAATCAATTTTTTTGCCCCATTTCTGAAACAGCAGCTGTCTCCTCTGAAGTTTTGAAGGTCATTGTGGAACACCACAGACAGACATACATGATTATATTTCACCAGAGGCCGCCGGGATTCGAACCCACCGCATAGGTTTCATTGTTTCAAGTGAAAACATTTTTCTAAGTTTAAAAACCATCCAACCTGGGCGATCGATAGTTGACTTCCCGAGACTTTCTGTATATTATAGTTATACAAGTATACAGTAATGTATACACTAAATTGTACAGTGCTGTACACTAAATCATACAGTGCTGCACACTAAATTATACGACGCTTTACACTAAAATTATACGGTGTGGTACTCTAAAGTCACACAATGACACAGAGCTGGGCACTAAAGTCACACAATGACAGCGCAGGGCACCAAAGTCACACAATGACACAGTGCTTGGCACTTAAGTCACACAACTACACAGAGCTGGGCACTAAAGTCACACAATGACACAGCGCAGGGCACCAAAGTCACACAATGACACAGCGCAGGGCACCAAAGTCACACAATGACACAGTGCTTGGCACTTAAGTCACACAACTACACAGAGCTGGGCACTAAAGTCACACAATGACACAGTGCTGGGCACTAAAGTCATACAACCACACAGCAGCTGGGCACTAAAGTCATACAACCACACAAGCAGCTGGGCGCTAAAGTCACACAAGGACACACACCAGTCTTTTCAGCCTCCAGTGTGGACCATGTAACTAAAGGGAAAGGGAGCCCGCCCCCTGGGCCCTAGCACAGCAAAAGAGCAGAATCCAAATTTATGCACCGTCCACTCCAGAATTAGGGCCTGGCTGTCAACAACCATCATTCTCTCTCTCCTCTTCCCCAGAACTGAGGTCTGGAACTTGTTACCGACAATCTCATTGGTCAGGTTTGCTCTGGAACTTGTTACCGACAATCTCATTGGTCAAGTTTGCTGAGACTGGGGAGCAGTGTGTGTGTGTGTGGGGGGGGGGGGGACCAGAGAAAAAAGGGTGGCTTACAATTCACAGCTAGGAGGAATACAACAAGCCGGCGTGTCAGGGTTGGCGGGTGTGCGAGCAGTCCACATACTAGGGTGAGGTCCCTCCAAATTGTGTTTAGAGGGTGCACGTGCCCGCAGTGAAAGACAGACACTGGCCATGCCTTTCCCAAATCCAATCACTGTCTGTGTGCATTCACAAGCGGGCGGGGGACAAAAGGTGCTGACGCTCTTTTCTGGACACCGTCTAACCTCTACCCCTCCCCCTTCCCCTCCCCTCCAACCCTCTACCCCCCCCCCCCCCAACCTCCTGGCCCCCTCCCTTCCCTTGTATCCACCCTCAGCGTATATATATAATCTTCATCAGCCCCTTTCTGTCCCTCTGTCAGCAGAAGTTTGAGCACAAGCCCCACCCCCCACCCCCCTCCCCCCTGTACCCACACACTGGTAATCATCTTAGACACAAGCTGTTCACGTTAGCACGTGTCCCCTAGGGGACTGACAACTTACAGGCCTGTGGAAGTAGGTAGAGAGAGAGAGAGAGAGAGAGAGAGAGAGAGAGAGGAGAGAGAGAGAGAGAGAGAGAGAGAGAGAGAGAAGAGGCTCAAACAGAAAGGGATTGAGGGATCTGTAGTTAAAAGTTCCTGACCTCACATCGTCCTCCGGGATTAGGGATCAGGAGAGAGAGAGAGAGAGAGAGAGAGAGAGAGAGAGAGAGAGGGGGGGGGGGGAGGGGAGGAGATAATCTGAGAGGGTGGATAGGACTGGAGTGAGCAGATCCCCTACATCCCCCCCCCCATCCCCATCCCCCCCTCTCTTAAAGGAGAAGATGAAGTCGAACAACAAGAAGATGGAAGAGATAAACAGAAGGGAAAGAAAAGAGGAGACAGGGTGTGACCATAGACAATTACAATGTCCAGTTCTGATGGGGTCAGTTGACTAGGGAAATTGACCAGTTAACCACATGTTCCCCAAAAGCCAGGTGACTCATTGTGGGCTGTGCCTATGGGGGGGGGGGGGGAACAGTGGTGACATCTAAACCGATTTTCACCACTCATCTAAACCGATTTTCACCATTCATCTAAAACAATTTTCACCACTCATCTAAACCAAATTTCACACCACTCATCTAAACCGATTTTCACCACTCAACTAAACCAATTTTCACCACTCAACGAAACCGATTTTCATTACTCAACGAAACAGATTTTCACCACTCATCTAAACCGATTTTCACCACTCATCTAAACCGATTTTCACCACTCATCTCAACCGATTTTCATCACTCATCAAAACTGATTTTCACCACTCATCAAAACCGATTTTCACCACTCATCTAAACCGATTTTCATCACTCAACGAAACAGATTTTCACCACTCATCTAAACCGATTTTCATTACTCAACGAAACAGATTTTCACCACTCATCTAAAACCGATTTTCACCACTCATCAAATCCGATTTTCACCACTCTGCTCGGCATCACCCAGTCTCCCTAGCCCTGTCTCCTCTCTCCTGACCTTGAGGAAAGCCTCAGAATCTCAGACCTGGGTTCTGAAAGGTCGGAGGGGTCAGATGGTAAAAGGAACAAACAGGAAGCAGCCAAAGAGTGGAGTGAGGCCAACAGCTGTTCTACACTTCGGCCACACACCAGCATTCTTTTTTGTCGCTTTTCTTTCTGTTTTCCTATAATTATTACTCTTGCATTCATACTGCACGTACTAAGGCATTCACGGATATTCAAAAAAAAAAACCTTTTTATAAAAGACTACATAGCTTCTGGGGTCGGGATAATTCCGTGGTCAAAGTACTCATTTCCCCCCCAGCCAATGTTAAGCAGAATTGAGGGTGGTTACTGATTGATTGCCTGAGTGACCATTTGCGCCTTGGCTTCAGTTACAGTTCTCCAGTTCACCCAGCTATAAATGGGTATCTGCCCTATTCAGGGTCAGGGAAGGTAAAGCAATGAAGGGGAGGAGATGGGCACCATCCTCAACATGCTGGCTCCTAGAGAAGCTGAGGTCTCTGATGCTTCGCTCCCCTACGACCACATAGATTAAGGAACACATTTACCTTTAGATTTCTAGTCTCTGCCTCACATTTTGTGTGATTTTGCACAAAAAGTCCTCAATCCCAAAACCAAGTACATTGTGCATTTTTTCGTACTCTAAAAAATCTGTGAAAATCAGCATAAAATTTTAACAAATATTTCTGACTAGCGCTTTATGACCAGGAAGTTAGAGGTCGAGCGTAGCCTTCCACAAAGAGAAGATCAGAGGCATCAACTCTCTGTCTGTCTGTCTGTCTGTCTGTCTGTCTCTCTTTAAATTTGCTTAAAGAAAATGTGGTTTGCGCTGTCAGTTCTACACCAATCCTCAAACCAGTGATGGAGGAACATAAGCAAGAAGGTGACATGGCCGGCATTGAAGAATAACTGCATTCGTAATGTTACTGGGAAATAAAAGGAAAAAGTAGAAGAAAAAAAAAACGAAAAAAAACCCCCAAGATGATCAAGATAAATTTGGAGGAAGTGGAAAAAAGGAGAATATAGAAGAGAGAGAGAGAGAGAGAGAGAGAGAGAGAGAGAGAGAGAGAGAGAGAGAGAGAGAGAGAGAGAGAGAGAGAGAGAGAGAGAGGAGAGAGAGAGAGAGAGAGAGAGAGATGAATGACAATGACAATGACAATGACACAAGTTTATTGTTATAGGCAGGATGCCCATTAACAAGGGGGACAGTGGGAGGGGGGCTGGGCACAACACACAAAATGTCATGTATTCAGAACTTCCTTAATTACAACCCAAAAGGTCATCATGTCATGGATGCCATAACATTGTTACATGATAAATTTAGATCCTTTTTTCATAAGCTTTGATTAACCCTTACAATTGAAACTGTAGAAATCCAAAAATCAACATCTAACAACAAACTGGTCAGCGACAAGAAAACTATGTTACGATGTCTCTTCTTCCCTCTTTTTTCATGGCTTGTGCAACTGTACACCACTAACACGTTACAGATCCGTGATAATCCAGGAGGCATGTCGGGTTCAGCTACTCCTCTCTCTCTCTCTCTCTCTCTCTCTCTCTCTCTCTCTCTCTCTCTCTCTCTCTCTCTCTCTCTCTCTCTCTCTCTCTTCATATGCACCCCCCTTACACACACACACCCCAAACATACACACTTTCTCCCTCCCTCAAACACACACATTCACACACTCACACATACACACATACATACATACATACACGCACACACATACATACACACGCACATCCACGTTCATACACACACGTGCACATAAATACCTACACAAACATGTATACATCTCCACATGCTCCAACACACACACACACACACACACACACACACACACACACACACACACAACACACACACACACACACACACACACACACACACTCATACACACACACACACACTCATACACACACGTAAACACACGCACGAACGCACGCACATACACACCCCTCAAATTCACATACATACACACATATACGCACGCACTACACACACACACACACACACACACACACACACACACACACACACTCACACACACACACACACACACACACACACACACGCGCGCGCGCGCGCGCGCGCACGGACACACACATACACACAACACACACGCGCGCACGGATTTAACCAAGGAAGAATCGAACAGCATCCACGATTACATGCATTACATCACGCCCGGCACTGACTTGATCTTTGAATCTTTCCCGGTCGGCAAGGCACCACAGTTTCAGCTTCTGGAAGACAAAGCTTTCCTCGTTGGTCATCAGCCTGGTGTTCCTTTTCACAAACCAAAACAAATCCGGGGGTTGTCATCAGCAGCAGTCCATTGAAACTGAAAAAAAGGATCGTCAGTTTCGCAAACCAGCGTGTGTGTATGCCGTTTGCTGGTGAACACGCGATTAAAGTCCTGGTTCCTGCGAGTGTCCTTAAGCCTCCTCTGCAAGGTTCTATCCGTCAGTGCAGCTACATAGTCCCTGATGACATCGGCACTTGCTCCAACTTGCTGTACTTTCGCCAGACGATCGTCACAATCCGTGGTTTCCGCCGTAAACACAGACCAAGGTCAATGTCACCACGTTCCACGTCAGCATGCATGACGTCCTCTGCCTGTTTGACATCGCTTGGTGCATGGCGGATTTCCGTGCGTCTTCTTGTGACAGGTGTTGGTGGCAGAAGGGGGTGTGTCAGTGAAAAACACAGGGCAGCTTGAAGGAGGTGTGGGCACAAATAAACTTTGTTATAACAATTTCACTTGCCCCTGTTCTTGCCACTGTGCTGTCCGTCTCCTCTCTTCTGTCCTCCGTCTGTCTCTGTCAATCTGACCTGGCGGCTTTCGTCGGTAGCTGCGGGAGCTGACAAGGGTGTCGTGTTGCGCCATGTTGCTGTTGTTGGCTGGGCTGGCTTGTAGTCGTAGCACAACGACTGTGCTATCGCCACTTCCAGCAATTTTCCACGAAGTGAGGTGGTTTTCTTGGAGCAGGGCATCCAGCGTAACGTTCAACGTTGTTGGTAGACCGACAACGGGCATTGTTTTGGATGGAAGTGTATTATTTTGATGAACAAGTTAACAGCAAAATAATATTCCTGCCTACCTCCAAGGGAGATCACTCCGAGTCCACGAGAGAGAGGGGAGAGAGAGGAGAGAGAGAGAGGAGGAGAGAGAGAGAGAGAGAGAGAGAGAGAGGAGAGAGAGAGAGAGAGAGGAGAGGACAGACAGACAGACAGACAGACAGACAGACAGATAGACAGACAGACAGACAGATAGACAGACAGACAGACAGAGACAGAGACAGAGAGACAGAGACAGAGAGAGGGTGATGATGGTGATGATGATGATGACGATGATGTGCTAAATATGACCAGGACATTATATGACGACTTTAGCCAGCAGTAAATCCCACTACCTTGTCAGGAGACTTAAGCTATGAAGCACCTGGCAATGAGGGCCACAGCTAGCCAGCCTACTGCTACACTGACCACCAGACATGGCTGGGCCTGCCTCTGTCTATTCTGGTCAGTTGTCAGCTACTGGACATTATGACGGTGGGGGATGAGGAAGCCAGCAGGTGTTGACCTGATTTATGAGGACTGGGCACAAGGCTTTTGTCCAGGTTTTCTTTTGGGGGGTCTGAAGTAAAGGAGAGAAAAGGGTTGTCTGCTCACTGTAGTCTTCTTTCATTAACATCTTTCGCCACCCACCCCTTGTTCACTGAAGTTTTGTTAGTACTGTACTGATTTTCTTATACACAATCTTTATTCAAAATTTAGCGTATCATTCTGAGATGACCCCATGGTAAGTAGGTTACCTTTCCCTGTGATCAGAGCCTTGTCTAACTACCTTCCAGATGTTGAACAATTCACAGTTTTGATTGCCCCATCTGATAGTTCCCTTTGGTCTTCTGAAAATGAGAACATTTTTGGAGATAATGTGTTTAGAAAAAGTTCTTTTTAATATGTAAGATGCTGGTGAAAAAAACTGTTGTCAAAGGCTTTGCTTTAGTCTATGAAAGTGATACTAAGTTCTTCAATCATTAATGATCACCTTTTCAATCCTGTTTTAGAGCACGAAGTACATGTCATTTCTCTGTTTGTTCTGCAGTCTTGTCTGTTAGTCTAATAGTTCAACATCTACTTTGGTTTGATTCCACTTCTGCTTGTGATCTGCAGGCACTTACCTGCAGGACAGATAAGAGCTATTGTTCTGTCCTTTGGGTCTGTAGTTATTGAAGTTTTTTTATATTTCTGTTCTTGAAGAGCATGACAAAGTCTGGAGACTTCCAGTCTGTTGGTCACTCTACCGGTCTTCCAGGATTTACAGTATGGGTAATACGGGTGCTGGGACATCGAAATCTTTATGACAACTTGTGTATATAACAACTGAATGAATCGGAGGTCGTGATGCTTTATTGCTCTTCTTATATGTTGAATTTACTCTCCATGTAGCATTTTGCACCAAAAATACATTTAGCATGCGCCATCAACAGTTGGGGTTTTTTTGGGAGCTATTGTAGGCTAGATG
This sequence comes from Stramonita haemastoma, assembly GCA_030674155.1. Taxonomy (NCBI): domain Eukaryota; kingdom Metazoa; phylum Mollusca; class Gastropoda; order Neogastropoda; family Muricidae; genus Stramonita; species Stramonita haemastoma. The sequence goes on along the minus strand of CM060334.1, from coordinate 39,139,170 downwards.
TTTTAAACGCAATATGCTTTGATATCAAGACATGTTAATGGTGCTTTTTTTCCGTGGAGAAAGCTTCTGCTCTGAAAATCGTTTTCTTTAATTTCTGTAAACACACACACACACACACACACACACACCACACACACACACACACACACACACATACACACACACACGTGCGCGTGCGTGCACACACACGCACACATACATACACAAAACAGGTTCAAGTACACAACTTTAATTTTGATTTTGATATTCAATATCAATTCGTAAATATTGACAATTACAAACTAACAAAAAAAAATTAGAAAACTGATAATTATAACAAATGATCAGAGGAAAGTTGACTTAACAACAAAAAGACAGTCTCCACACAAAATAAGTTTATCTTTGATCAACATCTTGCTGTCACAACCTTCGTACCTGCTTCAACGCTCCTATCAATGTAACTATACTCACATTTCTGTCTAAAATACGCAGCAAAAATACTTGAAACACAATACAAAAAAGAACAATCTTAGGGCACAAATACATGCACACACGCACACGCACACGCACACACACACACACACACTCTCTCTCTCTCTCTCTCTCTTTCTTTCTTTCTTTCTTTCTTTTTGTCTGTCTCTATTTGAGACACTCTGGTGTGTGTGTGTGTGTGTGTGTGTGTGTGTGTGTGGCGCGTGCGTATGCGTGTGTGTGTATGTGTGTGTGTGATAGAGACAGAGAGACAGACAGAAAGACAGACAAGAGACAGAAAATGAGACAGAGAAAGAGAGAGAACTCGCGTAATAATACGTTTGGAACACACCCGTTTCTTGTCTCCCTTGCAACAACATGCTATCAAAATGTATTTTCCCCATTTCTCCTCCCTATGATTTCCCGATCAGGTCTGACACTCTAATAGCTGTTGTTTGTTTGTTTGCTTGTTTGTTCGTTAGCTTGTTTGTTCGTTTGTTAGCTGGCTTGTTTGTTTGCTTGTTTGCTAGTTTGTTTGTTTGTTCATTCACTGTCATCCCTTGCATTTTGTTTTTGTATACTTGTTTGTGAGATAATATTGCAGTGTTGTGAAAGTCAGTGTGTTTGTAATATGGCAGATTGTTTCATTTAAATGATATGTTTGTTTCTTTCATCAAATTGTGGGGATTTTGTTTCTGTTTTTTTTTTTCTCCAGAGATCTCGTATGCATTGAGCGTCAATGCTAAGATGACTTTGAACAATCGTTCAATTCTATCTCTTGCCTGAATTTGCACCAGACAGTTCTTTCATGGTAAGCTCTGGGCATTGTGTTGCAATTAAGTCTTCTGACAGTATTTTGTCATACGTTTTCTTTGTGTTTGATCCTCAATCACATCTTACTTCTTTGGGTTTTTTTAAAGTCATTCTGTGCATCTTTTTGGTGTTGTGTTTTGTGTCTTGTTGTTGTTGTTGTTGTTATACTGTGGTTCAGGGGCACTTTGTTTGGATTCTGCATGTTAGGACTATCTTTTGAAATGATCATAATGATCATTGTGTTGTTGTTGGAGATGTTTATAGTCTCCAGATGTTTTTTTTAATTGTTGTCATTGTTAGCATCTCCTGGCTTAAACAAATGCGTGTGGTTACTTTTTTCATTGAATGTAAAATCTGGTGAGCGCTTGTTTAAACTGCATACACGCAGACACACAGACACAGACACACAGACAATCAGACACACAGTCACAGACACAGACACACACAGACACACAGACAGACACACACATACACACACAGACACACACTTACACACTCAACACACACACACACACACACACACACACACACACACACACACACACACACACACACACACACACACACACACGACCAGCCAAACAAGCAAGCAAGAAAGCATCCATTCAATCAATCGATTGACAATGACATCAATCTTTTGTGCACAATAAACTAAGATAGCATTTAACAAATAAAACTATCAAAGCATCTACCTAAGAAAAAGAACACAATTACGAAAACAGTAGTGACAAACATGTGACCACCCACCACAAAATTAGTCACATTGTACGAGAGGTAAACTATTAACTGTTCACAAGTGATAAATCTTTAATGAAAAAAAGTTATTCAAAAATAAACATAACTATTGAAAATCAGACAATTCTATGAAAAGTTGTTTTTCAAGTTAAAATGACAGGGGGTGATGGGATTGCTCAGTGGTCAGAGCACTCGCTTTCCCCAAGCTAAAAGGTTGAGCAGCATCAAGCGTGGTTACCAACATTGGATGGGTGACCGTTTTTGCGCTTTGGCTTCAGTACAGTCCCCCAGTTCACCCAGCTGTAAATGGGTACCTGCCCTCTTTACGGTCAGGGAAGGTAAAACAGCAAGCGAGAGGAGATGGGTGCCGCCCTTAATATGCTGGCCTCCTAGAGAAGCCGAGGTCTCTGGTGCGTTGCTCCCCTACGACCACATGGGTTATGGGAACAACAGACTTTAACATAAGCTGCAGTGAATGACAAAATGCGAAACTGATAAACCTTGCGTCGTAGTAGGTGATCAGCATGAGGGGTTCGGAGAACTATATAACGTGTTTTTAAGAGCAACCCCCCCCCCCTCCCCTTCACACACATTTATGTCTTGATATTTCAGTACAGGGTAAAAGAAAGCTTATAGTTTTAAAATCAATCAAAATCTCAAAATCGATAGCCTGAACCCCAACTGCCTGAAAATAATGGCTCCTGGCAGAACTGTGGCTCGGGTGCAATGCGACTCATTTCGTGGTGGAGTGTCACATACAGCTATGCAAAGTCAGTATGCATCTGTTCCTTCATAAGGAGACAAGTGAACAGACAGAAAGTGGAGAAAACACAGCTAGCCACAGACGAAGGTACACATCTTTGAAACAAACACTCCTACCCTACCCTACCCTATCCTACCCTACCCCACCCTACCTACCCCTACCCTACCCTACCCTACCCTACCCCTACCCTACCCTACCCTACCTACCCTACCCTACCTTACCCTACCTACCCTACCCTACCTACCCTACCTACCCTACCCTACCTACCTACCCCTACCTACCCTACCCCACCCTACCCTACCCTACCCTACCCTACCCTACCTACCTTACCTACCCTACCCCTAGTAGAGAAAACAAGCCAAAAGAGACACAGAAGGAAGAACTCAGACCAAAAAAAAAATGACACAAAACCTGACACAGGATCTGAGAAGCTGACACAGTTCTGAATCATCATCACATCCAAAAATTGGTTGTAACATTTATTATGTACAACAGATTTCCAAAAACATATAACAGCAATGTGAATGTCCAGTCCTCCTCTCCCACCAGCAGTGACACGTGTGTGTGTTCACTCTTTCCGTATCAACACAACACAACCTTTTCCCTTTATATTAATATTAGTGATAAAAGGCATGAAATGATACAGCCAGTGACACAAAAGACAGGACAAGTAGGTACACACTCTGCGCCAGAGAGAGAAGAAAACAGTATGTCAAACACTACTCCTCTTTTTTTAGGTTTATATATATACAGCCACAAGGAGAAAGACATCAATGCTCAAAAAGTCAGTTGTTAGAAAACTCACAATCACATCCAGTATTTCTTTTAAAAAATAAAAGGGAGGAGTGGGTAAGAAGAATTACCCCCCAAACATTAATGCTCAGTCATAAAGTTTCTATGATTAAAAACAAAATTGTGTTCGTTCAAAAATCGTTTACATCTTCGTGCATAAATTGATTTCGTTAAGTTTCGAAAAAAGATACCAGTCCTCTTATAAAGGTTAGGATCTGTAAGTGATTTATGGTACAATTCATTCTGTGCATCATCAGAGAGAGAGAAACACAGAGGCAGTGACAGAGACATAGAGACAGGCAAACAGACAGAGAGACCCAGTAAGTCTGATCAACAGATTGCCTGATTTAGCTCCTTTCTTCGTAAACAAAATGAAAACGTTACACTGCCAATAAATCAAAGAAATTAGAGATGCAATTCAAATCCAAATCAAAGAAATTGTGCATAATATCACGAGATTCTACATGAGGAATTAACAGTGGAAGATTAAATAATAAATGCCAAAAGAAGTAGTACTGGGTTTATTAATAATTTATTCAAGCGTCTGTGTGCTGTTCTGTATTAATTTTCTGTTTATGATTCACATAGAGAGCCAGGATGTGTGTGTATGTGTGTGTGTGTGTGTGTTGTGTGTGTGTGTGTGTGTGTGTGTGTAATTAGTTTAAAGTGGCAGTAGTTCTGTCTGCCACCATCCTTTCTCTGGCAGTTTTCCAAGTGGCCACAGCTGTCCAGCCATGGAAAGAAACCAGCGGTTTTCTACTCCAGGTTTTAGCTGTTGAAAATACCACCCTTTTCTCTGTGGGATTGTATGCTGAAGAATATGCCCAGCTGGGAAGAAAACCAGCGTGTGCAAAAGTATTGATCAGAGCTAGCTCATCAATGCTGAATGATTTCAAGACGACAATGGTGCCAGTTAAGAAACTCTACAATGACCAGTGTCACTTCTAGGAGTTAACAATCATCTTCCATATCATATAACATGAACTCAGTTTGCTCACAACAATTTGAAAAAAAAAAATCAGGCCTAATTTCTACTACGAAGTTCTATAGTTCTGTTCAGCTGGGTAGTGTTTTGTTAAACGGTAAAAGACTACAATAGGTACCATCTATACATCCACTACAAGTGTTTTTGGCCAAAAAAAATATACAGAGTTATTGTTAAGTCCATATTAACAATCAAATTATTTATACCATTATTGAAAATCGTATATTTTGGCATTGACATCTTTTTTTTCTGCAACAGTTCTTGACGTGTGACCCTTCCCAGTGGTTAAGTCAAAGATGTTTGACACACACACCAAAAAAAAAAACGATGAGCGTTAATTAAACACTACATCCATCCAGCTCTACAGTTTGTACACTGATGACATGGGGCTTCAGAGTGGCGCTGGTTTTAGTCACTGCCCCCCACTGTCATCACACTCCTGGTCTGGCCTATGACTGTGTCACACAACAGCCTCCACAACACCCACACCCAAACACTGCGCTGGAGGTGTAGCACACACATCTGCCAGCCAACCAGCCAGCCAGCCAGCCAGAGAGAGAGAGAGACAAACACTCCATACCAGTATATTTGTCTAGCAGAAAAACAGTGACATACCATTCATCATGTTTTTGTCCTCAAAAAAAAAAAAAGAATGTTCATCATCATCACCTGTCCATCAAAAAAACAACACGTGTGTGCAGTCTGTCTCTCACACGCTGACAAAACTAATGTATGTTACTGTCAAGGATGTTCTTGCTTTACGTTTGTGGTGAGGTATACAGTAGACATGGCAGCGTCCAGTCCCGTGTGGTGGAGTGCATTGTGATCATTGAAGGAAGGGGGCCCAGGCCTCATAGAGAGGACACCCTTGTCACGCTAACTGCCGCTGTCACACAGAAACACAGTCTGCACCCTGTCCCTTTAGCTTGACCAAGCTGAAGAACAGCTGTAGGCTGATTCCAGTCTGCAAGTCACAGTCTGCACCCTGTCCCTATAGCTTGACCAAGCTGAAGACCAGCTGTAGGCTGATTCCAGTCTGCAAGACACGGTCTGCAAGACAGTCTGCACTCTGTCCATTTAGCTTGACCAAGCCGAAGAACAGCAGGAGCCTGCTTTCAATATGCAACACACAGTCTGCACTGCGCTCTCCTTCTCCTTGGTGATGCCACCAGCACTTACTGCCCGGCACACTGACACAGGCTGACTGACTGACCGGCCCTCTGACGCTGGATCGCGGACAAACAGTGACCGGCGGTCAGTTGCAGTAGTTCATTTCGCGGACGTGGGTGCACTGCTTGCACTCCACGCGGCAACACCAGTAGAACTTGCAGTCGCAGTCGTCCTTCTCCTCCTGGATCAGCGTGTAGTAGCCGCGGCCACAACACATCAGCGTGCACCCGTCCAGCCCGTAGCTGGTCTTGTTGCAGCGCCTGCCCCGGGTGCCCAGCGACCCCGTGTCTTTGTTGTACTCGCAAAAGTCCGGGGACTCGTTGAGGTACACCAGGTCGTTCTTCCTGGGCCGCTTTTGGTGCTTGGTCACCCGCTTTAACCGCCGGCGCTTCAGGTCGAAGCGGACGAAGCTGGCGCCGTCGAACTTGTCCTTGAGGGCGGCGCCGATGGCGCGGAACGAGCGCAGCTTTCGCCAGCAGACCTTGACTGAGCAGGAGCCCGACACGCCGTGACACTTGCAGACGATGTCCAGGCTGTCCTTGGCGATCTGAAACAGGGCCACCACCACAAACCATCAGACCTGCCAGGCGTTATAGCTAAGGCATGTCCAGGCTGTTTTTGGTGATCTGAAACAGGCCACCCACAAACCATCAGACCTGCCAGGCGTTATAGCTAAGCATGTCCAGGCTGTTTTTGGTGATCTGAAACAGGCCACCCACAAACCATCAGAACTGCCAGGCGTTATAGCTAAGGCGTGACACTAGGCAAGCATGCTGTCTGTAACCGCCACTGTATGTGCTGTTTGACGATTTTCTATTCTGAACTCGGTGTCATTGTGGATTGGAAAAACGAATTTTCTCTCTAGAAAGCTGATGTTTTTGGTGGTATGACTCTCTGAATTCTGGAGTCTAGATGTTAATCATTTCATATTATGTATAAGCAAGTAATCTCACCGACAGAGTTGACATTTGACAATGACTTACTTTGCTAAGCTAACAGAACTCGAGGCTCCATGTGCGAACACACGCAGAACATCTTGCGCACACGTTAAATCCTGTTCCACTTTCCCGGTGGGAACAGATGACATTTACAAAACTGCATACACACGGGGACTGGATGTAAAAAAAAAAAGCACAAGAGCGCTTATTCCATTATCCACGATATAAAAGAATAAATCAAATCAAATCAAATCAAAGCACCAACTCACCTTGCGGCCTGCCCCGTTGTTCCACAAGTTCATCAGCCCGTCCGCGTTGAAGCGCAGCTCGGTGGCGTCCACGAAGTCCTTGGAGAAGCGGGCCCCGTAACGAATGTTGTCGGAGCAGCCTCCCCACTCAAAGGTGCCGTCCGTGGCGTGGCGACGCCTGACGCGCCTGTCACAGCCACACTTCATCAGCTCCCCTTTGGAACAGGCGCGAGTGACCGCGTACATCACCCCAGCGCTAGAGATAGCGTAGATGTAGGCCGTCTCTCTGCTCTCTGAAAATGTTACATAGTACAGATATACACACAAGCATGAACAGGGCTGTGTGGATATAGTCTTGTATTTTGTATACACACACAGAGAGACACACAGTATACAAACACAGACACGCGCGCGCATACACACACACAGCATACACACTCATACACAAACACACACACATACACATAAACAGGCTACACAAAAATTTGTGGCTAAGTATAAATATATTGCAGGGATTTGGGGGGGAGGGGTTACTTCAAATCTCCATATCTTGTTATACCTGTGCAAGACGTCAAGTAATATTTGTATCATTCAATAAAACAGTATCAACTTTGTACATCAATGCCTGATACACATTTTGTTCGGTGTCACTGCAAACAGCAATAACAGCAGGGGAAGAAGATTCGCACCTTGCCCAACACCCAGAAACGTTTTTTTAAATTAATTTTTAAAAGACAAAAGCGTTTTCTTTAACAAAAACACATAAGTTTATTTCATTATACATATCCACTAACATTTTTAATGTCATTGCCCAATTACACTACAACACTTGCCTACACTCAGAATCAAATGCATTTTGCAGTCAGAAAATAACAATGCACTGTACTTTCTGTCGTTGTTAAGAGTTCATGGGCTAGCCTTAAAATATAAACTCTCTGTCTGTCTGTCTGTCTGTCTGTCTGTCTGTCTGTCTCTCACACACACACACACATACACACACATACACCCCCCCCCCCCCCCCTCAGACAAACACACACATTCTCTCCTCTCAAAGTGCATCAATGCACTTGCTGATCTACTACACTTGTCTGAATTTACTTTCTAATCACATCCTCCACACACGTGAGGATGATAGGCAAAGGTATTTTGGGGGAGGACATCTTTACACCTGGGTGACTTTGAACAGGATGAAGAGCCCAGACCATCACTGCTGCGCTAAATGCAGCCTCCCCATCTGCTCTACTTGTCTGTGAGGACGTGACAAGAGATGGGAAGGCAGAGTTTGCACACACACACACACACAGACACACACACACACACACACATGCACACACGCATGCATGCACGCGTGCACACATGCACGTACGCAAACACACACACCCATGAGTTCACACAGACACACACACACACACACACACACACGCACACACATGCACGCACACACACACATGCACGCACACACACCTACACACACACTCACATTTTAACTACCAGTTTTTTTGATCCATGACAAAATTCATGCACTTAGCACACAAGTAGATCTGTATTTTGCACACACGTGTCAGTTCAAAAGTAGATGTCACTAACACTGCCAGACATAATATAAACCTTCCTCCAACGTCTTGACCTGGTTTTTTGCAAACTGATAGAACCGCTCACAGCGGCAGACAAGAATGGAAGGAAGAAGAGCAGAGGAAATTCAGCTCACTCAGGAAGAGTTAAGTTGCAAGCATTCCACCTCAGCCCAGAGCTGATAACAAGGAAATTCAGTCAGGGATTATCAGCCCCCTTCTGTCTCCCCACACCCCAAACCACACAGCTTCCCAAGGGGGCAGAAAGAGAGAGAGAGAGAGAGAGAGAGAGAGAGAGAGAGAGAGAGAGAGAGGAGAGAGAGAGAGAGAGAGAGAGAGAGAGAGAGAGAGGGCCCATTTCCAAGAGACTGTCAAGAATGTGTGCATCACAAATCATCTATCTAAAAAAAAAACACTTGTCTGTTTATCAGTGTACGTGAGAGGTCTGTTTGTCTGTGAGACTATTCCCTTCTGGGAGCTCTTTGCTCAATTATTCTAGATTGAGATGGTATGTGAGGAGGCTCCTGATTTTGTATTTCTGCAGTTGCACTTAGTGCAGAATTTCTAATTTTATAACGCTACGCTTTAAAATTTTCTAATTTTACTTCACCTTCCTTTGTCAGTTCTGCCCATTTATAGCATGAGTACCAGAGTGAATAGAAATGGAAATATGTGGTGAGAAAGCACCCCATCCTCTCCACCTCTCATTCCTGAATTTTTTTATGGACTCAGTGAAATGAGAAAAAGAGAGTATGATGACCTGTACAACAAGGCATGAGCTTTATTTTGATCTCTGGCTTTGAATAGACCAACCTTCTGACTGACTGATTTAGGGTGACTGTTGAGCAGATGCTTTAATAGAAACCTATATAATGATAGTCATGAGATAATGCACTGTACTGATGATATTAACTTTGTTTTAAAAGAAAACAGTTCAACATTGTGAACATTACCTATAAAATGTATCTTTTTTTTATTATTATTACTTCTACTGTTCACTTCATTCATGGGCAAAATGGCCACATGCCAAGTGTAGTCTAAACAATTTGTCCTGACTGACCCGCTGCTTGCTGACAACCAAAGCAGAGTGAAGAACACAAGCAACAGCTGCAGAGACATGTGGACATCATAAACACCGGCTGTAAATGATGCATCACATAGAACACTACATGAACAACGATTATGTCATCAGGACATCAGTACAACCACCTGGATATCACTCTTCAAACATAATGGCTCAAACAAGCCACGCAGTTCCAAATGCCTCACAATCCCCTTTAAAACTTCCCAAAGATGCAAAGCTGGCCACACAAAGAAGAGAAAAGAATACTGAATGCATGCAAACTATTTCAGCTGTTCTCTTAGAGTTCTGAATCATCCATGGACACCAAATCCAAATTTTAGGAGGACAGTTTTTGCTCCCATCTTACCCACTAGTGCTAAACCCAAATCCTGAACAAAGCTGTGTTGCAAAGTCTGACAACCTGTGTGGTGACAGTGTCACCACAGCTGGTGAAGATCTGAAGCACAGATATCAGACGTAGGGCTAGAAAAGGTTGGACCAGCAGCACAGATATCAGACATAGGGTTGGTGGTGGTGTACCTATCAACCAGCGCACGAAGCACCAAACAGTCACGGGGGCTCAAAACTTGACCAGAAAGCTGAATAACCAACTGACTCTAGGAGCCTGCAACTTCAACTACTGAAGCTTCAGAGCCAGAGGCAGACTGTGTTTGCAGTGGACTGATGATGGAGTTGAGACCATCTCTGTGCCAGTGGCATGACATGCTTTCAGCCAGCAATCTTGCCGCACATCAGCAACTTCATTTCTCCATGACACCTTCCTGGTAGAAGCTGCAAGAGAAAACAAACGAAAAGGGAAGTAAGTAGTCCTTGCACATCTCAGGATGGAATCTTTTTATTGCCTTGCAAAAGGCTTCCTCAGGGCTAGTCCCCACCTAGTCCCCTATCTGAAAAAAAGAGAGAGGATAACATGTAACCATACAGAGAGAGAATGGCTGCCGCCTGCAGGCAACAGTCTTCAGCTGTCTGCAGTTTATCTCAGCTCCAGCCACTGTGGACACTGAGCTCTCCTCATCCTCCTCTTCCTCTTCCTGTATTTCTTCCTCCTCCTCCTCTATCTCCTCCTTCTCCTCTATCTTCTCCTCCTCCTCTGTCTGACTTTTGACAGCAGTGCCATTGCCAACGCTGCACTCGACACTGCCAAACAGCCACTTGGGAGTGTGGAGAAAGGGGCATGCAAGAGGAGAAGGAGAAGCCTGGGGGAGTATCAGAGAGGTGGAATGGGGCAGAGATGAAGGGCTTGTCTTGTCTTGTCTTGCTGGTGCAGGCTCTGTGAGATGAAGTTTGAGGACTGTTTCTGACAAGTGTCTGGTGTTGACACACGTGAAATGAAAACAGCGCCTGGCTGGCATGTGTGGGCAGAAGCCAGAGATCTTGTTTGAAAGGGAAGGAGGTGGTGTCTGCTATGTAGTTTTTTCCTCTTTCATTTTTTTGGTGTTGGGCTGCTGGCGTATTCTATCTCTTTCTTCTTTGACTACTTTTTGGGCGCTTTCTTATCGTTATTTTCATCATCAACCTTGCCATTTTTTTATCACAAGAAGCAAACTGCACATTTTTCTCTCTATGGAAAGGCATCATGGTGCAGGTTTTGGGGTTTTCCTAGAAAGATGTCAGACAGGTCAGAACTTCCCATGCACGTTACACTATTTGGGGCGGATGTTCACCGCCTTGCAAACTAATTTGCTTGTGAAGCTGTGAGTGTGTGCTAGGTATCTTTGTATCATTTATTATTATGTGAGCACAGTATTATTGCTTATGGTTCCTCTATCAAAATCAAGTAAAGAAGGAGGTGTGTATGGAAATATTATGCTAGAAGATGATGTGACCAAGAAGGCTGTATGACTAACTGTCTCTGTCTGACTGACTGTCAGTCTGTCTGTCTGTCTGTCTGTCTGTCTGCCTCTCTCCAGCATTTTGTTTATCTATCATTTCGTCAGCATGTAGGCATGCCTTGTCTGTGTGTGTGTGCCTTAATCCACGAAGTGTTTTTTCTAGAGCTAGCATAAGTGGCAGTGGTATTTACACGTCAATCAGCCCAAAATACCTGTCACTCACACACACACCCACACACCCACACAGACACATCCATCTTCCTGCAACTTCCTGACGTTTGACGCGATTTGCAAACTGGCAGAACACTTGACAGCGGCAGACAAGAATGGAAGAAGAGCAGAGGAAATCCAGCTCACTCAGGAAGAGTTAAGTTGCAAGCATTCCACCTCAGCCCAGAGCTGATAACAAGGAAATTCAGTCAGGGATTATCAGCCCCCTTCTGTCTCCCCACACGGCAAACCACACAGCTCCCCAATGGAGAGAGAGAGAGAGAGAGAGAGAGAGAGAGAGAGAGAGAGAGAGAGAGAGAGAGAGAGAGAGAGAGAGAGAGAGAGAGAGAGAGAGAGAGGTGGGGAGAAAGAGAGAGAGAGATACATACAGACAGAGAGAGAGAGAGAAAGAGAGAGAGGGCCCCTTTCCAAGAGACTGTCAAAGATGCATGCGTCACAAATCATCTGTCTAAAAGAAAGCAGGAGGGTTTATCTGTGAGCGTGTTACATTTCTCCTGAAGCAGCGGCACTTTGCTCAACTATTTCAGCCCGGAATGGAATGTGATGTGATGGCGCAGGTTCTGATTCTTTATGTCTAGATTTAGTTCTTTTTAGCTACCTGTTCAATGTTGGCTGGGTAGACAACAGACAGACAGACAGACACACAGACAGACTGTCAGACAGACAAACAGATGGACAGATACACAGACAGACAGAGACACAGAAACACAGGCAGAGACACAGAGAGAGTGAGAGCGAGCAAGCGAGCGAGCGAGCAAGAGAGAGACAGAGACAGAGAGGCAGACAGACAGAGACACAGAGAGAGAGAGAGACAGAGACAGGGAGAAACAGATAAAGAGACAGAGCTTATGACATTAATTTTGGAGGAAATAACGATGACACACAAAGAGGCAGTAAAACATTCCAGGGGAAGGTGGAGGGGGAAAGTATCTGAAGAGTTGCCTCCTAGATCTTTGTCCTCCCCCCCCCATACCCCCCCCCCCCCCTCTTTGCGCCAAATTCGAAATGAAACTACCTTAATAGTGGTAGGTAGAGTATAAACAGCAACATACTCAAAATCTCATCACATGAAAAACAACAACCATAACAACAACAAAAACACCCAAAAATGAAGTTTGCCCACATCAAAACATGTAGTCTAGAAAAAAAAGAGACTGTGGCAGTTTACCCTTTTCTATCCATCTGAGGTGAAGACACGTGTGTGTGCGTGTGTGTGATACAGGTGATATCAGCTGCCTCGCTGACAGACGGGACAGACAGCTCCATCATACTGCTTGATAAATGGCAGCCAGTCTGATGAGGAGGGCCCACAGTCATATCTTCTTGACACTCACCCCCTACACCGTTTTTGGTGGTGTATTATTATTTTTTATATTTCATATTTCCCTGACTTCTTCACGGCTAAGAGCTCACAGAGACCTCTTCTCTCCTCCACCACCACCACCACCATCACCCCCTCTTCTCCCCTTATCTACATCTATTTATGATATAATTTTCTGCCTCTCTCCGCCCCTACTCCCCACATCTTAAAGAGCTGTCATCTGACGGACTGCCAGACAGTGACTTACTTGCCTTAGAGGGAGAAAGGTGAAGAGATGGAAGCTGTCTGCAGTTTATCTCGGCTCCAGTCACTGTGGACACTGAGCCTTCATCCTCCTTTTTTTTTTTTTATCTCATCCTCTTGTATATCATCATCCTCTTTTTATCTCTTCTTCCTGTATCTTCTTATCCTCCTCTTTCTTTATCTTTTTCTCCTGCATCTCCTCTTCATTCTCTATCTCTTCCTCTACTCTTCCTCATCTTCCTCTATCTCTTCCTCCTCTATCTTCTCCTGCTCAAACTCTTCCTCTATCTCTTCCTCATCTAACTTCTCCTCTCTCTTCTTCCTCTTATATCTTCCTCATCTTCCTCTATCTCTTCCTCTATCTTCTCCTTCTCTATCTCTTCTTCCTCTTTCTCTTCCTCCTCTAACTTCTCCTCCTCTAACACTTCCTCCTCTATCACTTCCTCCTCTATCACTTCCTCCATTTATTTTTTCTTCCTCTACATTCTCCTCATCTCTTCTTCCTGTATTTCTTTCTCTGTCTCCTCCTCTTCATCTACCTCATTCTCCTCTATCTCCTCCTCTTCTTCCTCTATCTTTTCCTTTTCCTCTACCTCCTCCTCTTCCTCTATCTCCCCCTCTTCCTCTATCTCCCCCTCTTCCTCTATCTCCCCCTCTTCCTCTATTTCCCCCTCTTCCTCTATCTCCCCCTCTTCCTCTATCTCCCCCTCTCTATCTCCCCCTCTTCCTCTATCTCCTCCTCTCCCTCTATCTCCTCCTCCTCTCCCTCTATCTCCTCCTCCTCTCCCTCTATCTCCTCCTCTCCCTCTATCTCCTCCTCTCCATCTCCTCCTCCTCTCCCTCTATCTCCTCCTCTCCCTCTATCTCCTCCTCTCCCTCTATCTCCCCCTCTTCCTCTATCTCCCCCTCTCTATCTCCCCCTCTTCCTCTATCTCCCCCTCTCCCTCTATCTCCTCCTCTCCCTCTATCTCCCCCTCTCCCTCTATCTCCTCCTCTCCCTCTATCTCCTCCTCTTCCTCTATCTCCTCCTCCTCTCCCTCTATCTCCTCCTCTCCCTCTATCTCCTCCTCTCCCTCTATCTCCTCCTCTCCCTCTACCTCTCCCTCTATCTCCTCCTCTCCCTCTATCTCATCCTCTCCCTGTATCTCCCCCTCTCCCTCTATCTCCTCCTTTTCCTCTATCTCCTCCTCCTCTCCCTCTATCTCCTCCTCTCCCTCTATCTCCCCCTCTCCCTCTATCTCCTCCTCTCCCTCTATCTCCTCCTTTCCTCTATCTCCTCCTCCTCTCCCTCTATCTCCTCCTTTCCTCTATCTCCTCCTCTCCTCTATCTCCTCCTCTCCCTCTATCTCCTCCTCCCTCTATCTCCTCCTCTCCCTCTATCTCCTCCTCTCCTTCTATCTCCTCCTCTCCCTCTATCTCCTCCTCTTCCTCTATCTCCTCCTCCTCTCTCCTCCTCTATCTCCTCCTCTCCCTCTATCTCCTCTTCCTCTATCTCCTCCTCTCCCTCTATCTTCTCTTCTTCTCCTCTATCTCATCCTTTCCTCTCTCTTCCCTCTTTTTCTATATCCTATTCTTCTTCCTCTATCTCCTTCTCCTCCTCTAATCTACTCCTCTTCCTCTAGTCTTCCTCTCTCTTCCTCCTCTTCCTCCTCCTTCTTCTCTATCTCCTCCTCTTCCTCCTCCTCTATCTCCTCCTCTCTCCTCTATCTCCTCCTCTCCCTCTATCTCCTCCTCTCCCTCTATCTCCTCTTTCCTCCTCCTTTCTCCTCTATCTCCTCCTCTCCCTCTCTTCCTCCTCCCTCTATCTCCTCCTCTCCCTCTATCTCCTCTTTCTCCTCCTTCTCCTCTATCTCCTCCTCTCCCTCTATCTCCTCCTCTCCCTCTATCTTCTTCCTCCTCTCCCTCTATCCCTTCCTCTTTCTCCTCTATCTCCTCCTCCCTCTATCTCCTCCTCTCCCTCTATCTCCTCCTCTTTCCCTCTTATCTCCTCCTCTCCCTCTATTCTCTCCTCTCTCCCCTCCTATCTCCCCCTCTCCCTCTATCTCCTCCTCTCCCTCTATCTCCTCCTCTCCCTCTATCTCCTCCTCCTCTCCCCTCTATCTCCTCCTCTCCCTCTATCTCCTCTTTCTCCTCTATCTCCTCCTCCTCCCTCTATCTCCTCCTCTCCCTCTATCTCCTCTCACTCTATCTCCTCCTCTCCCTCTATCTCCTCCTCTCCCTCTATCTCCTCTTCCTCCTCCTCTTCCTCCTCCTCTTTCTCCTCTATCTCCTCTTCCTCCTCCTCTAGCCTATATGACTTCTGGCATCAGTACCATAGCTAACACAGCTCCCTTCCTCCATACCACTGTAGTACTGCCAGATCAGACAGACAGAGGAACACCACCAGTGCACAGGACGATGAAGGCTGGAAAGGAGGGGTGTGGGGGGATAGAGGTTTGAGCTAGAGGGGTAGGGGTGGGGGGGGGGTGGGGGTGGAGGATTGGATTGGATCAAGATAAATGGTGTTTGTCTTCTTGCTGAAAACGTTTGTCAGATAAAAGTTTGAGGAAAATTTTCAACTGTGCAAAGTTGACATAAGTGTGGAAGAAAATACAGCTCTCTCTCTCTCCTCTCTCTCTCTCTCTCTCTCTCTCTCTCTCTCTCTCTCTCCTCTCTCTCTCTCTCTCTCTCTCTCTCTTTCTCTGTCTGTCTGTCTGTCTGTCTGTCTCTGTCTCTCTCTCTCCATCTCTCTCTCTCTCCCTCCCTTCCTCTGACTGTCTGTCTGTCTGTATCTTTGTGCCATCGATTCCACGTGCCATGCTGGTCTATTCTTCTAATGAAAGATGGGTTGCTTGTTGTCAGGCGTGCACAACGTTCTGCGTGTGTTGGCCCACTGAAACACAGCTTAGGGTCCAGTCTAAGCCAATAATAAGTAAGGTAAAGGTGTCCCATAACCTGTGTGGTCGTAGGGGAGCGAGGCGTCAGAGACCTCAGCTTCTCTAGGGGCCAGCATATTGAGGGCGGCACCCATCTACCCTT
Source organism: Stramonita haemastoma (assembly GCA_030674155.1). Lineage (NCBI taxonomy): Eukaryota > Metazoa > Mollusca > Gastropoda > Neogastropoda > Muricidae > Stramonita > Stramonita haemastoma. Next base: position 39,122,976 of record CM060334.1, on the reverse strand, counting down.
CCTCGCTGCTTTACCTTCCCTGACTCTAAAGAGAGCAGGTAACCGCTTACAGCTGGGTGAACTGGGGGGGGGGGGGGAGGGGACTATACTGAAGCCAAGGCGCGCAAACAGTCACCCATCCAACTGGTTACCATGTTCGACGCTGCTTAACTTGACTTGGGGAAAGCGAGTGCTCAATCCAATACATTGGAAAGGAAATCCAATAAATTGTCAGGGAACTAGAAGAGTAAAGCTCCTTTCCAACAGACAGACATTTTTAGCGGAGATCAGAACTCGTTAGTGTCATTTCATGTCATGTCATGTTGCTGATAGCTCTGCCCACCAGTGTCATCAACTCCAATCACATTCACCTCCAGTTCAAAATCATCACCATTTAGGTAAAGGTAAAAAAAAAAAAAAAGGAAAAGGAAAAAAAAAAAAGTAAATGTGTCCCATAACCCAATTGTGGTCTAAGGGGAGCGAGGCATTAGAGACCTCAGCTTCTCTAGGGGCCAGCGAGTGAGTGGAACAACATACTGTAGAAAGCTGAGAAACGCGAGGAGAGAAGGAAGCTGGTTGCAGAGTCTTCAGTGATGCTTTCAAGTCTACGGGATAGGTGAAGGCGAAGCCATGATGAAGACATACATGTAAGCAGCTACATTTTGTTAAGGAATTGAAGTTCAATTAGAACTAAAGCCTTCAGATCAATTCAGAGAAGAAACAGATCATTGTATACTATTGGCAAAACAATTTTAAAAGCACGAAACACTACACTATCCGTAATCTGACAGAAACTTAATGTTGAAGAGAGAGAGAGAGAGAAATAGAGAGAGAGGGGGGGGGGGAGAAGAGAGAGAGGGTGGGGAAGAAGAAGAGGGAGGAGGAGGAGAGAGATATACAGAGATAGAGAGAGACAGAGACAGAGATCGAGAGAGAGAGAGATAGAGATAGTGGGGGGGTGGGGGTGGGGGTGAAACAGTTAGGCAGATAAACATACAGACAGATAGACATATAGACAGACAGATAGACATAAGTATCAAAGGTCTATATACTTTAAGCTCTGCTACATCATTTCAACATTGCAACAAAAAAGAGGAGGGATGAAGAAGATAACCATGTCTTTCTTACCCTCAATTTGAGGTTATACCAGACAGATATTTGCAGACTCCCCTACCTCCCTCCCTCCCTCCCCATCCCCAGCCTCCTCCCCCCCATCTTCCCCGAAAGATGCTGTAGCCTTTCATCTGAAGCGAACACTTCTCTGTGATAACAGTGACGTCAGCTTGCTGTAGACAGCTCCATCATGGGCCCCTGATAAATGGAAACCTGACGACAAACATATCTTAGTGACACTCACCCCGCCTTTTTGCGCGCGCGCACGCACGCACGCACACACACACACAACAAGCACACACACACACACACACACATATATATATGTATATTATATATGTATATATATGTATGTATATATAAACATACATATATATATATGTATATATACATATAAGTATGTATGTATGTATGTATGGATGGATGGATGGATGGATGGATGGATGGATGGATGGATGGATGGATGGATGGATGGATGGATGGATGGAGTTAGTTAGGTAGGTAGGTAGGTAGGTAGGTAGGTAGGTAGGTAGGTAGGAAAGTAGGTGGGTAGGTAGGTAGGTAGGTAGGTAGGTAGGTAGGTAGGTATAGATGTAGGTAGGAAAGTAGGTGGGTGGGTGGGTGGGTAGGTAGGTAGGTAGGTAGGTATGGATGTAGGTATGTAGGTAGTTAGGTAGGTAGGTAGGTAGGTAGGTAGGTAGGTAGGTAGGTAGGTAGGTAGGTAGGTAGGTAGGTACGTACGTACGTACGTACGAACGTACGTACGTACGTACGTATGTACGTATGTACGTACGTGACTACCTCAGCGCAGGGCCAGCTATAAGCATTGCATGCGCAGAAGAACAGAAAAAAAACATTTCTGGCTTTATGTTCTGTCTCCCTCTTCTTCCTCCTCCTCCACCTCCCTCTCTTCTTCATCTTGCTTCCACTTAAAGAAGCTGTCATCTGACGGACTGCCAGACAGTGTCTTGTCTTAGAGTGAGGGAGAGAGGGGAGAGAGAGAGAGAGAGAGAGAGAGAGAGAGAGAGAGAGAGGGAGAGGGAGAGAGGGAGAGGGAGAGAGAGAGAGAGAGAGAGAGAGAGAGAGAGAGAGAGAAGGAAGCTGTCTGCAGTATATCTTAGCTCCAGTCACTATGGACACTGAGCCATCCTCTTCCTCCTTCTCCACCTCCTCCTTTTCTATCTCCTCCTCTCTGTCTCCTGTCATCCTCTATCTCCTCCTCCTCTTCTGTCTCCTCCTCCTCTCTGTCTCCTCTTCATCCTCTATCTCCTCCTCCTCTTCTGTCTCCTCCTCCTCTCTGTCTCCTCTTCATCCTCTATCTCCTCCTCTCTGTCTCTTGTTCATCCTCTATCTCCTCCTCCTCTTCTGTCTCCTCCTCTGTCTCCTCTTCATCCTCTACTCCTCCTCCTCTATCTCCTCCTCCTCTTCATCCTCTATCTCCTCTTCCTCTTCTGTCTCCTCCTCCTCCTCTATCTTTTCCTCCTCTGTGTCTCCTCCTCCTCCTCCTCTTCTGTCTCCTCCTCCTCCTCGTTTTCCTCATCCTCTTTCTCCTCCTCCTCTTTTATCTCCTCCTCCTCTTCCTCCTCCTCCTCTATCTCCTCCTCCTGTTCTGTCTCCTCCTTCTCCTCCTCTTTTATCTCCTCCTCCTCCGTTTCTATATCATCATCATCCTCATCCTCCTCCTCCTCCCCTGACTTTTGACAGCACTGCCATTGCCAACACCGTTTTCTCTACATTGCCAAAACATGCCACCAGTCCACAGAAGCATGAAGGCAGAAGAGAGGTAGGGAAGTTGGGGAGGGGTAGGGGTGGGGGGTCCGGGAGTTTTGGGGGAGGGGAGTGGGGGGGTTGGAATAGGATCAAGACGAATGATGTATGTTTTGTTGCTAAAAGAAGGGGGAGATGAAGACGTTTGAGGAATATTTCCCACAACTGTGCAGAGTTGACACAAATGAAAAGAAAACACAGCACTCGGCTGATACCAGACAGAAAAGGGTTAGGGGGAGATAGACATCTTTTCTTTTAGCAAGAGGGTGTGTGTGGGGGGGTTATATTATTATTTCTGTCCCCCTCCCTCCTTCTCACCTCCCCCTCCTCCTCGCCCCTCTAGCTGTCCCAAGGGATTACAGTCAACCCATTTTTTGTCTTTCTTGTCTTTTTTTCTTCTCTGTTGTTGTTGTTGTTGTTGTTGTTGCTCTCAACTCTTGTCTCTTTCTACTCTGTTGTTTTTGTTGGATTTGAGGTGTAAAGTTTTATTATTTTGATGTTATCTTAGAATATTTGAACAAATATGAAATGTACAGGTCTGTCTTGTGTTCTTTTTTATTATGATTCGTACCAATATTATGCCTGTCAGTATTGTAATTGTCTTTTCAGGGGGGATGATTCAAGCGTTTTTTTGACTTCACTTGAAATTTGGCAGTTTGAAAATGTCTACCTTCTGACCGTTGCTGGTTAAAATGTGTACAGAATATATTTTTTGTCTAAAGAGTACAACGTTTACAGTGAAACTGGACGATATCTTCCATCTTTCTGGTTTAGTTTCCGTTTTCAGAAATTTCCGATTTCGGGCAAAGTGGACGTCTAGATTAGGAAACGTTTCGATAAAATGTCTGTTTATTATTTTTTTCGTTTATTTTATTCTTTTATTTCGAGGATAATGCAATAAGCACAATCACACACTATCAGAGTGATATTTTTCTACACATTTTTTGCCAGGGACATATCTCTTGTTGCTGTGGGTTCTTTTACATGTGCTAAATAATGATGTGTAACACATCGTTTATCGTTTCATTCGAAAGCCTAGCACCCAGGCCACCACTAGTGGTCTAATGGATGGGGGGGAATGTTTTGGGCCCTAACGGGATTCGATCCACCGCACACTCCCACCCAGACTTTTCGCCTTCTAGGCGGCGTGTTACCTCTAGACCACCAATCCATTTTGAGGGCAAATTGAAACTAAATTTGTTCTTTAGCCTGGATTATTAAACTTCTCCAGAAGTGGTAAAAAGACTTAAATTAGTTCTTCTTTTCTTTCACAATATCTCTTTTGGAACGTTACAAGCAAATCATCAGACATGTTAAATGGGAGAGAAAATCAGTCTGGAAATAAACAAATGTTGGTGTCCCATAACCGAGGCAATCTTAGGGGAGCGAGACATCAGCGACCTCAGCTTCTGTAGGGGCCAGCATATTGAGGGCGGCACCCATCTCCTCCCCCCAGCTGCTTTACCTTCCCTGACCCTAAAGAGGGCAGGTACCCATTTTCAGCTGGGTGAACTACGGGGACTGTACTGAAGCCAAGGCACGCAAACGGTCACCCATCCAACTGGTAACCACGCTCGACGCTGTTTAACTTGACTTGAGGAAAGGGAAAGCGAGTAAAAACAGCCAATAAATGAAGAGGTAAATAACAAAAAAGAATTCAAAGCTAGAAGTGTGTTGGGTGGATGCACACGCAGATACCAAAGCACACACATGGATGCTCAGGTTGGTAAACTACAACAAAAAACTGACTTGCATCCATGGCTGAAATAAACAATTGTATTCATAGCTACTGAATGTGCATTTTCTAGCCAAATCAAGTCAAAAACACTTAGATCTATCTATATCATCCAGAGAAGGGCATTTTTAATAGTGACAGGCATATTGATACGAATCACAATATCAAAAAGTCAAAAGAAAGATGAATTTCATATTGGTTTAAACATTCCAAGATAACTTCAACTCAGAAATATCACACACACACTCGCGCACGTACGCACGCACATACACACACAAACACACACACACACACACACACACTCGCGCGCGTGCGCGTGCGTGCGTGCGTGCAAGCACGTTCACACACTGTAGACAAATAATGTTCTTTCACCCAGAGTAAAAGTAGAAAAGTTTGAGAAATGATGTACTTACAAGTATGACTCTTTGTCTTAATTGTAGGTGAGCTTTTGAACATATTACGAAGTGGTGATTTTTTAAAATGTACAGTCATAAGCGTCAACTTTTTAACCCCTTTTATAATAAAATTGTTCAAAGACACATTAATATAAGGACATAATCATGTAATAAACGTTGCATTTTCATATTTAAGGATAACTTTTGGAAATTATGTCTTATTATGAGACAAGCAGATTTAACATGAATGACCCTTTTTTATAAAAAAAAAATTGCAACAAGCACATTTTTAATGAGCTGCTGACAAGTTCTATAACTTCTGCCGCTATCCTTGTTATCCTTGTTCCAAATGCTCAGATCTCCTATAAAATTATAGGTTGCAGCTAAACATGAAATCATGAAGACTGTTGTCATACAACGACACGAATATCTTTATCTAATGTTAGTATGTCGCCCACCCCTTCTACAACCTAACACCGTACTAGGCTAACCAGCTCCCCATCACTGTATACAAGCCAGCTCTCTCTCTCTCTCTCTCTCTCTCTCTCTCTCTCTCTCTCTCTCTCCTCTCTCTCTCTCTCTCTCTCTCTTTTCAATTACCGCTGGCCCGGGCTGTAGGATCAACATGACCGACAGGTTTGGCAACAAAAGGAAGAGTAGTCGGAGGTTCCTCACCCACAACAGATCAAACAGAAGCACAGGGATGTATACCCTTGTCACTGTAGGCCCCCCTTCCAGCTGTCGCCGTATGGGTAAACACCCGCTTAAAAGCCTTCAAACGCTTTGGTGAGAGCTACCGGAAATTGGATCTATTCTGGGTGAGTGCGCTTGCGCGTTCTAACATCACGTTCATTGGGTACAAAGATGCTGCGCAAACGACACGTGATGGTGGAAAGCCATTTACTGTACTGGGGGAAAAGTTGGGAGGGGGAGAATCGACACCTTGCTCAAGTGGGGAGAGACGTAATCTGTTACATGAGCATCATAGACACGCGTGTGTCCACGCATTTTTTTATCACTATACACACACACACACACACACACACACACACACACACACACACACACACACACACACACACACACATATCAGAGCAAGGTTAGGTATTCGTTGGTGATTCCAACAATTTCATAGCAAAAACATCAACTCTTTTTTTTTTCTTTTTTTTTTTTTCTTACTTTCTGTTTCTGGGCTAGAGCTCCGAAGTTCACCAATGGTAAGATGGTGAGAGATTTTTGCAAATGCCACGGTTTTCTTGCCCACCATTAATTAAGGTAGCAGCATACCGACTTCGGGAGAAGTATCTAAAGAAGGCTTGTTGAACTGATCGTGTACATGATGACTCCCCCCATAATATACATTGAACACCGTGTAGTACATGAAGTAGATCTAGTTATGCGTTGACTTTTTTCTCTATAATTATGACATTTTGGTCCTTTTTTGTTCTTTGTCCAGCATTGTCTTTGTATAGACCCCTGGGGCAACAGCAGGACTACAATCAACTATTTCTCTTATGAATTTACATGACACAGTTATAGGGGGATGGGATAGCCAGGGTGGTCAGAGTGATGCACTCTGATCTGTTGACCCGGGTTCGAATCTCGTTCAAGAGGACCTTTCTCTGGAGCTGTGTTTTCTCAGGGATATGTGCTGACTCCACAATCCCTAAAAGTCTTTCAGAGAGAGAGAGAGAGAGAGAGAGAGAGAGAGAGAGAGAGAGAGAGACAGACAGACAGACAGACAGACAGACAGACAGACACACACACACACACACACAGACACAGAGACAGACAGACAGACAGACAGACACAGAGAGACACAGAGAGAGAGACAGAGACAGACAGATAAGGCAAGGCAAGGCAAGGCAAGGCAAATTCTTTTATTCCAGGATACTGAATAAGCACTCATGTGCTTTTTAACATCTAGGACCCGCCCTTATCAGAGATAACATCAAGATAAAAAAGCACCTCTAACTAAACAACAACGACAATAATGATCCAAATACCAAGAGCAAGAAACCATACCCAGTGGCAAACAACAGACAAGAAATAAGACAGAAATAGAATAATAAGGTAATAATTTAAAAAAATAATCGTAAGGCTGTGGGTATGGGTCCAACATTGTCTCTCCTTAACACCCTCCTCCCTCCCCCTTTTTTTATCCTACAGAGACAGACAGACAGACAGACAGACAGAGAAAGAAAGTAACAGACAGAAAGACACACACAGCTCTTGAGTAAAAACCAAGTTTTCAGCAAGCATTTGGCAGATTTCCCCCTCCTTTGATTACGATATTATTCTAAAACCCCTACCCACCACAAGCTCTGACAAGCAGAGCAATCACAGGGTAACCCCTCTTCTCACAGAGGTGAAAACACCCACAGAACAGTGCTACCACCACCACCACCACTAAGAAAACTGTTGGCCTCGTTTGAACAGGTGTGATGTCTTTTTTCCTGTAGACAATACAAGGGCTAGGCTAGAGAGGGAAACAGAGAGGGGAGTAGAAGTAGAAGACTGGGAAGAAAGAAAGAAGAACGGGACTATGGCTTGGCCATGTGACTCCCATTACCACCCTGGCCTCTGTTCTCACCAAGGGAGAAAAGATGAAACGCGTTCCTTCTTTCTTGGTGGGCGAAGAGACGAGAGTGCACAATGGCTGTGTGAAAACACAGCGAATTAAAACAGAGAGAAAAGAGACAAGCCACACACTGAGAGGGGACCGGGGCCCCTGAAGGAGGAGTAGCTAGGCCCACCATAGTGCGGGCCACTAAAAACAAAAAAAGAAGAAAAAAAAAAAGGGGCCAGCCGGCGACTTGAAAGCGTTTTTTCAGATCTTGGGGCCCAGGTAATGTGTTGTGTCAACATGGCCCCTTCTCTTAACAAGGAACAAAAAAGGGGCTATTGGGATTCAACCACCTCTCTTTCCTTCATTTCAACACCCCCACACACACCTTTCTCACCCACCCACCCACCCACCATCCCTACTCCCTCTACTGTAAGACCATGGGTATGGGTCCCACATTGTCCTTCCCTCTACCACATCCCCTCTCCCCTCCCCTCCCCTCTTTTCTATCTTGATCCGTTTTGGGGGGATGAAGTATAAAGCCATTCCTTTGAAGACGAATCTGTGGACAGGAGGTTTGGGGACCATTCATTGTTGTTGACAGTTCATCCCAGCACTGTTGATGTCAAACTTTGCTCCTGCTGTCTACATCCTTCAGTTCTTCCTTCCTTTCTTTCATCTCTCTCCTGCTCCCTTGCTATCTTCACTGATAGCTTGTTCATTGTGTTGTTGGCGATTGTAGGGTAATCCCAGGGGAGCTATCAGATTTAGGGATTTGCGGAATTGAAGAAGCAAAGAGTTCCCCCTCTCTCACTCAACTCACTCCTTTAGCTCAGTGACAGGTTCAAGGCTTGTGACTGACAAACTGGACAGTGGTCTCCGGGACCAGTATGGTTTTTTGTTCATTCCCCTTGTTGTTGGGTTGTTGTTTTTTTTCCAACTTCCCCTTGTTGTTGGTTTTTTTTTGGTTTCCCTTGTTATTGGTTTGTTTTTTTCATTCCCCTTGTGGTTGTTGTTGTTTTTTATTCCCCTAGTTGTTGGTTTCTATTTTCATTCCCCTTATTGTTGGTTTGTTTTATTTATATTCCCCTTTTAGTTGTTTTTTTTAGTTTTTTTAATTTCCATTGTTGGCTTGTTTTTCATTGCCCTTCTTGTTGGTTGTATTTTTTTCATTTCCCTTGTTGGTTTGGGTTTTTTTTTTATTTCCCTTGTTGTTGGTTTAGGTTTTTTATCCCCCTTGTTTTTTTTTTGCTATTTCTCTTGTTGTTGGCTTGTATTTTTCAATTCCCCTCATTGGGTTTTTTTCCCCTTGTTGTTTTTTTCTATCTCCCTTTTTCTATCTCCCCTATCTCCCTATCTCCCTTGTGGGTTGCTTTTTTCCAATTGATCTTGTTGCTGGTTTGTTTTATTCCTTCCCCTTGTTATTGGCTTAGATTTTTCTTTATTTCCCTTGTTGTTGGTTTGTGTGGGGTTTTTTTTTCCCAATTCACCTTGTAGTTGGTTTATTTTTTTTCCAATTCACCTTGTTTTGTTTTGTTTTTCCAATTCACCTTGTAGTTGGGTTTTTTTTTCCGATTCATCTTGTTGTTGGCTTGTTTTTTTCTGTTTCCCTTGTAGTTGGGTTTTTTTTTCCCAATTCACCTTGTTATTGTTTTTTTTTTCCAATTCACCTTGTTATTGGGGTTTTTTTCCAATTCACCTTGCTGTTGGTTTTTTTTTCTAATTCCTCTTGTTGGGTTTTTTTGTTTCCCTTGTTGTTGTTTTGTTCTATTCATGTTGTTGCTGGTTTGTTTTTTTCTTCCCCTTGTTGTTGGCTTGAGTTTTTTCCTTCCCCTTGTTGTTTCCTCGTTTTTCCTTCCCCTTGTTGTTTCCTCGTTTTTCCTTCCCCTTGTTGTTTCCTCGTTTTTCCTTCCCCTTGTTGTTTCCTCGTTTTTCCTTCCCCTTGTTGTTTCCTCGTTTTTCCTTCCCCTTGTTGTTTCCTCGTTTTTCCTTCCCCTTGTTGTTTCCTCGTTTTTCCTTCCCCTTGTTGTTTCCTCGTTTTTCCTTCCCCTTGTTGTTTCCTTGCTTTTTTTTTTTATTCCTCAGCTACCACTCCAACCTTCCCCAACATCAGATTTCGGGTATGTAACCGGTTTTGCCCAGCTTTAAGGTGGCTGTTTTTCGATTTCGGGAATAATGTTTAAACAGCCATTAGCCTGCATGTGGGTTTATATATATATATATATATATATATATATATATATATATATATATATATATATATATATATATATATATATATTAACATCTATTCCTTACAGTGTGCAATGACCTACCCTTCCAAAAGGCAGAACAGGTTTTAACGTGTGCGCAAGATGTTCCACCCACGTTGGGGTTTACAGTCTCATCCGAAGTGCTTTCGGTGCAGTCGGTGCTGTTATTAACTCAAGGGGGAAAAGTTCCCGGAAGGGGTGCCTTGGTGGCGGCTTGAACTCAGGCCATCAGATCACATGCACACTGCTCAAAGTACCAGGCTATCCCTGCCCCTTACCCTCTCCCTCCCTCTCCACAAATGTGTGCTGAAACAAAATTAGAAATAATGGCCTTCCTTCACTGTGATCTTGCAGCCACTACACTGTGTGACAGGGCAGGAAGTCAAGGCCTAACAAGACAAGACAATGGACTATAAAAACAGCAACAGTGAGCGGAAGGGTGTGACTGTGCATTTAATGAACACTTCTGGTTGGTAAGGGAATTGTCTGTTAATTATTCAAAATAAACTTTGCACTTAAAAAAATCCCACTATTTTTTTTAATTAAAAAAAAAAGATTTGCACTTCTCAAAGATTCCATTATGTTTATTAAGTTGTGGTTTGACTTGTATGTTAAAATTAAAGAATTGTCTCATGTTACAAGTCAAACCAGAACTATGTGTGAATACCCAGAGGTAAATCAATGAGTTTGTTATGTTTTGAACATAAATGCAAACTTCTTTTTGATTAAGACACAATGTGCCTATCAGTAACAAGTCCTCATAAAATGTACATTTCATTTTGAAGAAGAAATAATATGCCTATCAACTGATAACAAATGTTCTCAAAATGCAAAGTCGGTTTTGAATAAGAAAAATCGGCATTTATAGATACATGTGTCTGTGAAATGTAAAGTTGATTTTGATTTTTTTTTAATAGAAAATAGTCTGCATTTATAAATAACAAACGTTTGTGAAATGTAAAATTAATTTTGAATAAGAATTCTACACTTATAAATAGCAAATGTTTATGAAATGTTCAGTTGCTTTTGGATAAGAAATAATGTGCTTATAAACAACAACGGTTTTGTGAAATGTCTGCACTTATGAACAGCAAGTGTTTGCGAAATATTAAGCTGATTGTGAATAAGAAATTCTGCACTCATACATACAAGTGTTTGTAAAATAATTATAACAACATAGTTTGAGGTGGATCAGTGGTCTAGAGGTAACGCGCCTGTCTAGAAAGCGAAAAGTCCGGGTCGGAAGTATGCGGTGGTTTGAATCCCGTTTGGACCTAAGACTTTTCCTCCATCCATTAGACCATGAGTAATGGTCTGGGTGCTAGTCTTACAGATGAGATAATAAACCGAGGTCCTGTGTTTTACATATCTGCATTTAGCGCACGTAAAAGAACCCACGGCAACGAGAGAGTTGTCCCTGGCAAAATTATGTGGTAAAATATCCCACTCTAATAGAGGAAAAAATACAGTTGCAGACTGGAAAAGAAAAGAAAAGGTGGCACAGCTCTTGCGGTGACGCGCTCTCCCCTGGAGCGATCGGCATGAATTTCACGCAGAGAAATCCGCTGCGACTTAAAAGTGGTGTAAAATGTTTAAAAACAACAACAAAAAAACATAAAATGACAGTTCTCTGTTATAGAACCCGGGAAGGCAAAGACCCTAAATCTAACTGAACCAGGAGTCTCCTTCTTGCCTGACTGCGTCAAGGATGGGCGCCTCATCCCTGAGAGGGCCTCTTTCATATCCGGTGGATTGCAATAAGGGGGGCAGGCAGGGCAGGACAGGGCAGGGCAGGGTCTTTTGAATGGCTGAAGGCGTTTAGTTCCTAAAACAGGCCCTCACCACACACCCATGAACCAACCCCTCTTCATCACACAACACTCTTCAAACACACGCTTCTCTGTCTGTCTGCCAGTCTGTCTGTCTCTGTCTGTCTTTCTGTCTGTCTGTCTGTCTCTGTCTGTCTCTGTGTGTCTGTCTGTCTGTCCTCTCTCTCTTCTCTCTCTCTCTCTCTCTCGTCCTCTCTCTCCTCTCTCTCTCTCTCTCTCCTCTCTCTCTCTCTCTCTCTCTTCTCTCTCAAAGTCTTGGTAGAAAACAACAGAAAAAAATCCTTATGATAAAATACGTATCTTCTTGTTGTTGGTTAACATGTCTGTCTTGCCATTACTCCTCTCTTATTTTCATCCTTTACTTTTTTTGCTTTTCATTCTTTAACTTTTTGTATTGGGTAGGTTGACAGTTAAAAGGTACCTCCATTTTTTTTTTATCAAACTTTTGTTCATCTATTCAATAGACAAGTCTTTTTGTGTAAAAATTGTCAATTGTTTGACTATAAATATTCTGTGAATGTTAACGCTGTTATCATTCTATTCAGTCTTTTTTTTCTTGTTTCCTTCTTATGTCATTCTAAGGAATCATTAACCGCAATGTAAATGTTGGTGTACGTGTTGTTGCACTAGAGCACATTATAAACTACTACCTTGATGTTGCTATGCTGATTATGTTCTTCACGTTTTATCATTAATTTTGTTCCATGCTTGTTGAATGAATAAACGCAGCCTCAAAGCGCACTTATTTCCTACCTAATGTCTTCCCCTCAAGTCTTTTCCAATTTCCCAACAGCAACCTTTATCCCCACCACCCTACCTAAATGCGTGTGCGTGTGTGTGGTGTGTGTGTGTGTGTGTGTGTGTGTGTGTGTGTGTGTGTGTGTGTGTGTGTGTGCGAGCGTGCGTGCGTGTGTGTGTGTGCGTGTGCGTATGTGTGTGTGTGCGAATGTGCGTGCGTGCGTGCGTGTGCGTGTGTGTTGTGTGTGTGTGTCACAGATTTGATATTATATGTTTATTCTGATATTTTGTGGACGGTTGCATACGTGGAAATGATTTGAATGCAATGGTTTCGATTTGTTTGCTTTACAAGATTCAGTGCTATAATCAATACCATACATTTTTATTATACAACAGGGGGCTAGCTTCCAGAAAAAAACTCTCTATTTTTCTCTCTCTCCCTCTATCTCTCCCTCCCTCTCTGCCCCTCCTCTCTCTTTCTCCCTCTCTCTCTCTGCCCCTCTCTGCCCATCTCT
>CM060334.1:39100087-39105087 GCA_030674155.1 Stramonita haemastoma | reverse complement strand
CTCACTCACTCTCTCTCTCTCTCTCTCTCTCTCTCTCTCCCCCCTCTCTCTCTTCTCTCTCCTCTCCTCCTGCTCCTCTCCTCCTCCCCTAATTATATATACATATATACACATTTACATATGAATATATGAATATGTGTATGCATATTTATATATATACATATACATATATATATATATACATATATATATATATATATATATATATATGTGTGTGTGTGTGTGTGTGTGTGTGTGTATACATATGTATGTTTGTATGTATTTCCTTATGTATGTAGGTATACAATATATATCATTTACACACAATCCCCCCCCCTCTCTCTCTCTCTCTCTCTCTCTCTCTCTCTCTCTCTCTCTCCCTCCCTCCCTCCCTCCCCTCTCTCCCCCCTCTCTCTCTTTCTTTGTCGTGTGTGGTGTGTGTGCGTGTGCATCTACACGTGTGTGGTTAACCAAAATAATTCCTCTCTCCTTCTGGAGGCTTTCATGTGACAGCTCGTATTTATGGAAGTGACAAAGGCTGCAGTGTAAAGCTGACAGCTCCTTCAACAACGTCATACACAGGTCAGGATTTACAGGCATGGGGGGCGGGGGGGGAGAAAATGGGGGAGAAAATGAGGGAGAAGATGGACAGATAAATAGAGCAGGGGCAGGGGGAACTGGAAAGATTCATGACTTGCTCTGTCTGCAACAGTCGCCCATTTTTGCTCTGTCTCTCTCACTCGTCAACACGGAAGTCAGGAGGCTATCAACACGGCAGCCGCTCTTATCGGCACGATAGGGGAGGGGGGGCTTATCCACACGATTGGCAACTCATCCCGCAGCAGCAGAAGTCTAACAAAACTATAAAAAAAAAAAAAAAAACTGCTGCGCTTTGGAGCTGTTACAATTCTAGACTGCCTTGTTTAATTTATATTTTTAAAAGCCTGCCCCCCCCCCCCCCCTCCCTCCGCCCCTCCTTTCATTTTAGAAATGTGTAAAACCAAACGGTAATCAAAGTAAAAGTTTAAGTCTTTTAAATCACTGCTGTTACTACTTTTTTTAAGCTGCACGCTAACAATGTCAGCTTAATAAAGGCAACACAGACCTAGGCAACAATCCAAGTAACACATTGGCTATTTGAGGCTGTTGTAATAGGCCCATGAACTGAAATTAATAGGAAGGAGCAGCCTGAAATGGCACTCACCTCTTTTTACCGAGTTAATCGCTAAAGAAGACAACGACAGCTCAAAATAATGCTTTTTAGCACAGTCATATCCATGTCCTGTCAGAGTGAAAGATGGCATCACCGTATTCAAAGGAGAGGAGAAACTTGCCAATAAGAGTACTTCGAGGATTCCACACCCGACTTCAGCCTGCCTCACCTGACCAGACCTGTTTCACTTGGCATGACCTGTTTCACTTGGCCTGACCTATTTCACTTGGCCTGACCTGTCTCACCTGTCCTGTCTGACCTGACCTGTATCGCCTGACCTGACCTGTCTCATCTGACTTGACCTGTCTGGCCTGACCTGTCTCACTTGACCTGACCTGCCTCGTCTGACCTAACCTCTCTTACCTAGCCTCAGCATGCCTCACCTCACCTGACCTGTATCGCCTGACCTGACTCACATGACCTGTCTCACCTGACCTCAGCCTGCCTCACCTGACCTCAGCCTGCCTCACCTGACCTCACCTGTTGTGTAAATCATGTCATCTCTTCCCACCGACCCACAATGGCCTACTCTTACGAAAAGCGGAACCGGATTTAACGTGTGTGCAAGATTATCTGCGTGCGTTCGCACACGTACGGGGCCTCGGTTTACAGACTCATCCGAAAGACTTTTTAGGGAGAGTGGAGTCAGCCAGCACTAATGTTAACTTCAGGGGAAAAGAAAAAAGGGATAAAAAAATAATATGATATAATTAAATAAAATAAAATGAAATAAAAATAAAAAATAAAAATATAAATATAAATACAAAATAAAAATAAAGAAATAATTTTTTTTAACTCCAGGGGAAAAATCCCCTCCAACGGTGAATCGAACTCGGGTACGTCAAATTGCCAGCGCAATGTTCTGACAGACCACTAGGCTACCCCATCCCTGCAAGAACACAAAAAGCTAACAGCAGCAAGCAGCCTTCTCCAGTAGCCAGGAGACCCTGTTATCCCCTGACAACAGTCTATATCTGTCAGAAGCGGGGATTAGGCCGTGAAGGTACAGAGAAAAAAAAGGGGTCCCATCCAGTCTGTCTACAGTCTTCAGTCTACAGGGCCCATTGCTATGAAGACAGGTGGCTAATCCTCTCCCAGAAAGGTGTGACAAACGCCAAGCCATCCTCTGTAGTCCGTGTCCCGGGCTGGCTCTCTCCCCCTCTCCCCCTTCTCTCCCCCCTCCCTCCCCCCTCCCTCTCACTCACACAGACACACAGATACACAGATACAGATACAGAGACGCACACACACATGCACACACACATACCACATACTTACAAAAACACACACATACACATACACAAACACACAACACACACACACACACACACACACACACACACACGCACACCGCAACGCACACGCACATACTTACAGAAAGATAATTAAAACTGATGTTTGTTTTGTTGTGTCAAATAGGTCTGCATGACTTAAATGGCAATAAATATTCTGAATCTGAATCTGAATCTGAATCATATCATCCCATTACACCATTCACCCATTCCACACACAATACACATCTACACACAACACACACACCACACACACACACCACACACACACAACACACATACACACCACGACACCACACACACAGCACAACTCTACACAAGTGGTACACACACATACAAAATGACAAAATACAAAATACAACACAAACACACAAACACACACACACACACACGCACGCACACTCACACACACAACCACAACATCACACAATACCACACACACACACACACACAAAACATTCACACACACATCACACACACACACACACACACACACACACACACACACACACACACACAACACACACACACACACACACACACACACACACACTCTTGAGGAGCTTCTTTTGTCTTCCCAAACAAACAGACAAACACACCCCCACGCTGATCTGTCTATCTATCTGACCCTATGCTCTTGCTTGATGAAAGAGATGACCTTTTTTTTCTCTCCCTCAAACAATACAGTACCTTCGTGTAAGGTGATAAAAGAATGTTGTTTTTACACAAAAACATCGCTGTTTTGAAGAAGTCTTACTTTTTGTGTTTTCCCCCCAACAAAGCAGTTTGAGACACAGTGGTATGTTAAACCTTCAGAACGAATGAAATTAGAGTCTACATCTTAGTTCAGCTGCAAAGCAAATCATCACAAGAAGTAATCTGTTCTGTTTTTTTAATTAAAAGAAAAGAAGAAAAGAAAGAAAAGAAAAGGAAGGGAGAAAAAGTACAGGCCCCAAATAGGAAGCATGAGAAGAATGCTACTTCTGTAGAAAGAATCAACAAACCTAAGCCCCTTGTTGAAACAAAAATGAAATCCACGAAAAGCGGATCGGTGGTCTTAGAGGTAACTAACCCATCTGCACAGAAAGTGTGCGGGTTCGATTCCTCATTTGTGTCCCAAACTTCTTTCCTTATCTTGACTGGTGGTCAGAGTGCTAGTCTTTCGGACGAGAAGATAAAACGAGGTCCAGTGTGTAACACATATAGTGCACTTTTTTTTTTTAATAGAAAAAGAACCCACGGCAACAAGAGAGTTGTCCCAGGTTAGTGTGGTGGTGTTCCTATAACCTATGCGGTCGTAGGGGAGCGAGGCGTCAGAGACCTCAGCTTCTCCAGGGGCCAGCATATTGAGGGCGGCGCCCATCTCCTCTCCCTCGCTGCTTTCCTTCTCTGACCCTAGAGAGAGCAGGTACCCATTTACAGCTGGATAAACCGGGGGACTATACTGCAAAATGGTGCAAATGGTCACCCATCTGGTCACCCGTCTGTGTGGAAACGGTCACCCATCCAATAGGTAACCACGCTCGATGCTGCTTAACCTTAGCTTGGGGAAAGTCGAGTGCTCTGACCACTGTGCTTATGACCGCTATCCGGTCCCTCCATGGTTAATAAAAACATCACCGTGAAAGAAAAACAAATACATATATAGACGGAGAAAACATTATAAAATGGGTGGAGCTGCTCTTGTGGGCGACGCGCTCTCCATAAAAAGAGCAGCCCACAGCTTCACACAGAGAAATCTCCCATGGCACAAAGGGTACCATACAAATACGATTCAGACCTCAAAAGACAGAAAAGACTCACAGTCAATATAAACCGCCCACCAGAAAAGAAAAGAAAAAGAAAAATAAGAAACAACCCCTGACGTCTTTCGGCTGGTATATTTTCAATAGATTGACTTTAAAGAACACACACACTCACGCACCTGATTCTCTGATTCTGATTCGGTTCTATTAAGTGCGCTAAATAATATGTATAACACACAGGACCTCGTTATCGTCTACACCCGAAAGACTAGCACCCAGACACACTACTCATGGTCTACTGGATGGGGGTGGGAACTTGGACCCAAAACAGATTCGAACCACCGCACGTACACTTCCGACCCGGACTTTTTTCCGCTTTCTAGACCACCGAACCATATTTACCCAAGAAGTGGTTGGTTGGTGAACCACTTCCATCCTTCTACCAGACACCAACCTCCCACACCCCCACCCACCTACCCCCCACCTACCCTCCCCACCCACCCACCCAACTCCCTACCCCATTCCCTGGTGGTACCCAGTTTTAAAGAGGCAGAAGAGGGAGAGAGGGAGAGGTTTAGTTTCCTTGATATCCATCACAAAATTCCACCCCTACCCTGGCCTCTCTTTCTTCTCTACCTGTCTCAGGCTGGTGCTAAGTGAGGGAAATAGCAGGGTGTGGGGGGGACAGTCAAGGACTTGACAGAGAAGTGAAAATGACAGTTGTGTCTCTCTCCCTCTCTCCCCCCCCCCCCCCCCCCCATCCTCCCATCC
>CM060334.1:39082587-39095087 GCA_030674155.1 Stramonita haemastoma | reverse complement strand
TGGACACTTTGACGATTTGTTGAATCTACAGCACAATTTTTTTTTAAAGCATAAGACATTGTAACATTCAGCAAGACACGTTTTTTTTTATCATGAGGCACCCGTTAATTTAGTCAAGAGGTAAAGGTAAAGGTGTCCCATAACCTGTATGGTCGTAGGGGAGCGAGGCGTCAGACCTCAGCTTCTCTAGTGTAGAAACACACACGGGTGCTTATTCCATTATCCTCGAAAAAAAGAATAAAAAAAAAAGAATAAAGAATCATCATATTTTATTTGTTAATTAAGGCAAAACAAATTTCTACCGTTATTCGTTTATTAATCCGATTGGACACATTTTTATCATTTTTCATTTAATTTAGGTACACACATTTTTATCATTATATCACATTTAAATTTTAGGTACACACATTTTTATCATGATTCATTTAATTTAGGTACACACATTTTTATCATTATTCATTTAATTTAGGTACACACATTTTTATCATTATTCATTTGTCAATTCCCAAAGAGACATTTTTATTATTATTCATTTGTTAATTCCCCAAAGACACTTTTTATCATTATTCAATCGTTAATTCCCAAAAGAGACATTTTTATTATTATTCATTTGTTAATTCCCAAAGACACACTTTTATCATTATTCAATATTTTTTGTTCATTCAGATGAGACTATAAACCGAAGCCACACCTGCAAACATACGCAAAATGTCGTCTTGCACACACGTTAAAATCTCTTCTACTTTTTAGAAGAGTAGGCCATTGCATGTTTGTGGGAATGGCTGACAAAATTTATAAAACTACACGCACACAGACATTGTATGTAAAAAAAACACATTAAAGTCATGAGTGATATATTCTATTATCCTCAAACTAAAAGAATAAAAGAAAGAAGAAAAAACATACTTGTATCATCATTCATTTTGTTAACTCAGTTACGAACATCAGTATTCATGTTAAAATTCTGTAAAACATACTTTAGCATAATAATTGTTTTCTTTCTTTCTTTCTATTTTTGTACACTTTTTTAATCACTAATCATTCATTAATTCAGAGTAGAGTAGTAAAAAAAATAGATAATACACCTGTTAAATGGAATGTTTAGTAACCAATCGTTCACATAATAGTTTGTTTTTTTTACATATACTTACATTCACTTACATTCATTTATGATATTCTTTAATCAATCAGATAGTAGGAGTTATTTCATCATCAACCAGCCACAAATCTGGAATGACACACTTTAAGACATAACGTCAAAGAACAACTACCAACCATGACCAGTCTTTTATATCATTAATATAATTATTGTTAATCATCATTTAACTTCTAATCAATGATAATATTATAATTTCTATCTTCAGTCATCTCCAAACCCATTCTATCAGACAGTACAAAATTTAGCACCTTATGACCTGTTTGACCCCAGTATAGTACCAAGCGGCAATCAACTCCATAATTTGTACAATTATGTTAATTTGTAATAGCCTGCAGCATACTATTATGTGTTAAGCCTCAATGAAAAAAAAACATTAAAACCACCTGCCACCTTGGCAAAGTGGCTAGTGCTTTGAGTTCTTGGTTTGAGCATTGAGGGTTTGAATCCCAGAAAGAGTGGTAGTGGGGGGTTTTTGTTTGTTTTTGTTTTGTATGTTTGGTTTGTTTGTTTGTTGTTGTTGTTGTTGTTGTTTTTTTTGGGGGGGGGTATTTTTTGGTAAGCATCTTTAATGGTACTATGACAGTGATATGAGAAAATGACGTTGGCAATTGCAACAGTAACGTCAGTAATGATACTATGACGGTCATGGAGAAGACGACGTTGACGACATTAACGCCAGTACTGATGCTATATGGGAGAAGATGACGCTGACGACAATGACGTCAGTAATACTATATGGGAGAAGATGACGTTGACGACAATAACGTCAGTAATGGCACTAGAGGAGAACGATGGAGAAGAGACATTGATGACAATAAAACCGTCAGAATAAATGCTATGGATGAAAATGACGTTGACGATAATAATAATAATAATAATATAATAATAATAAATAATAATAATAATATAATAATAAAAAAAATAATAATAAGACTGTGTCGCTTAACGCTTGAAAAAAAGCACATTTTCCTTCCAAACATGGTCAGACAATTATTTCTCCCTCCTCCTCCTCCTCCCACCCCCAGCTTTTTTTCCTTTTTTCTGTTTCTTCTCTCTCTCTCTCTCCCTCTCTCTCTCTCCCTTCAGTCGGGCCGGGCCGTGATAAATGGCAGGCAGTGGCACTCAATCCTGCGCTGCTTGCAGTCAGTCTGCCTAGAGCCAATGATTCCATTTTGCGGGTGGACCCTTTAAGTGGACCCTAGAGGTCATAACTGCATGAATGTTAAGCACACATTTGTCTGATGCCTCTCTCCCTTCCCTACCCCCCTGGGGGGTTAGGGGGTGGGGGATGGGGCGGTGGGGTGGAGGAGGAGGGGGGTGGGGTGGGGACAATGCCCGTTTTTGGCTCATTAGTAGTAGCAAGAGCAGGCTCCAGCCAGTGTGATTGTCAAGCGGGGTGTAATGCGATGCGACGACGGTTCGGTTCCTGCCTTGCCCTTATAACGTATAGTAAGGCCATCATCGTCTTTGCAAAAATTATGTCCTCTTCTCTGTCTGTCTGTCTGTCTCTGTCTGTGTCTCTCTCTCTCTGTCTCTCTGTCTGTGTGTGTTTCTCTCTCTCTCTCTCTGTCTGTGAGTGTGTGTCTCTGTGTGTCTCTATGTGTGTGTGTCTCTCTCTCTCTGTCTGTCTCTCTCTGTCTCTCTCTGTCTCTCTCTGTCTCTCTCTGTCTCTCTCTGTCTCTCTCTCTCTCTCTCTCTCTCTCTCTCTCTTTCTCTCTTCTCTGTCTCTCTCTGTGTCTCTCTCTGTGTCTCTCTGTGTCTCTGTCTGTCTGTCTGTCTGTCTGTCTGTCTGTCTGTCCCCCTCTCTCTCTCTCTCCCCTCCCCCCCTCTCTCTCTTCCTCTCTCTCTCTCCACACACACACACACACACACACACACACACACACACACACACACACACACACACACACACACACACACACACACCACACACAGAATGGATTCAGGCTGAATGGATCATGTGGAAAGGAATTCCCTGCAGTGGGAGGGTTATGACTGATAGTTTGTCGCTAATGTGAGTTCTCTCTCTCTCCTGTCTGGCTCTTCGGCGACAGCGGTGGCGGCAGGGGGGTAGATAGATCTATCTACACACGCGCGTCCGCGCGCACGAACACACAAACGCACACACTTGAACCAGCGTATTATTTTCTGTCTTTTTCTTCTACTATTCCGTTTAAGGGGCAGCATAACTCAATGTATGGTCAGAGTGCTCGCTTTTCTCCAAGCTAAGGTTAAGCAGCATCGAACGTGGTTACCAAGTGGATGGGTGACCGTTTGTGCGCCTTGGTTTCAGTACAGTCCCTCCAGTTCACCCAGCTGTGAATGGGTACCTGCCCTCTTTAGGGTCAGGGAGGGAGAGGAGATGGGCGCCCCCCTCAATATGCTGGCCCCTTGAGAAGCTGAGGTCTCTGATGACTCGCTCCCCTACGACCATATGGGTTATGGGACACCTTTACTTTTACCTTTATTTTCTTTACTTGAGGCAATGAAAAGCCAAAGGACTGGTGGTGGTGGTGGTGGTGGTGATGATGGTGGTGGTGGTGGTGATAATGTGGTGATAGTAGTGGGAGCAGTAAGAGAGAGAGAGAGAGAGAGAGAGAGAGAGAGAGAGAGAGAGAGAGAGAGAGAGAGAGAGAGAGAGAGCTAGATATATGTGTGTGTGTTTGTGTGTGTATGTGTGTGTGTGTGTGCACGCGCGCGCGCGTGCTCTCACTAGAAAGTGCATACGTGAAAGCTTATACAAGGCATGAGAATGTACACCTTGTTGAGATATAGGCTATCATCCGTGTTTGTAAACAAGCATCCATGAAGACGCCACAGAGTGTTCCTTAACCCATACCCCACTTTCTTCTTTAAAGAAAGTGTATTTATCATTCATTCGTTCACTGCATCCATTGCAATGATTCTATTTACAGCCCCGCCAACCATTGTAGGCATCTGTTCGTCTCGACAGACTATAGAGTTAAGCTCTAGCGCGCAAAGCCTGGGTAAGTAAGTATGGAGGGCAAGCTGCTACCCATGCAGCAGGCCCCTACCCTTCCCCTCCCCAAGTCGCTGGAATGTTAATAATCCATTGGAAAAGCAATCGTCATTACGAATGGTTCCAGTGTCATAGCAGGACCCACCAGAACGTTGCAATATACAGCCACAAACCGCCCTGGGGACTCCAATTCCCCGATATTTCCTGAGGGATGATGTCTAAACACAACACCTGTATGCATGCTAGCTTTTTTTAAAAAAAAAAAATTGTCATCCTCTCCTTCCGGCTCACAATGGCCTGCTCTTCCAAAAAAGCGGAACAGGTTTTTAAAGTGTGCGCAAGATGTTCTGCTTGCGTTCGCACACGGCCAGCCGGGGCCTCCTCGGCTTTTAGCCTTGTCCGAATGACTTTGTGTACCCTGGCGAACGAACCACTGAGGCCCTATAGGGGTGTCACGAGAATACAACTGTTTTCTCCTTCGTTATCGTGGAACGTTCAGAAAACAACTAGACCTATAGTTGTCCGTTGTCAATTATGAGCGAAAATGCGTTGCGCTGGCCGTTAACCGAACGAAAAGTCAGGGACCAGCCTATCCAATTTCGGCATGGGAGAGAATTGTTATCTTTGAAGCCTTTCTTGAAATAAATAGGCCAGGAGAATGATCCAAGAAGGCAGAATAAAAGAGATGGAAGGAAATAACATGAAGGAAGAAAAAAAACAAGGTATTTATTTATTTATTTATTTATTCTTTTATATCGAGGATAACAGAATAAGCAATCATGTGCTTTTTTTCATCCGGTCCCCGTGTGTATGCAGTTTTTGTAAATATTGTCATCTGTTCCCACCGGCACACGATGGCCTACTCTTACGAAAAGCGGAACAGGATTTAACGTGTGCGCAAGATGTTCTGCGTGCGTTCGCACACGGGCCTCGGTTTAAAGTCTCATCCGAAGGACTTTTGGGGAGAGTGGAGTCAGCACTGATGTTAACTCCAGGAAGAAAATTTCGAAAAAATTTCGAAAAAAGAAAAGGTAGAAATAAAGAGAGGGATAGAAAAGAGGGGATTTTAAGCAGAGCATTTCCAAAAGGGGGACGTGGGGGTGCTAATTTGTACTGATCAGGCGACGGGGGAAAATAACTGTACCTAATTAACAGACAATTTGCAAGAAGTCAGGAAAATCACGTTCCTCTACTTCTTAGTTCCTTACTTTTGTTTCCAAACCTGAGAAAGGAAGAGAAGCAGAGATGCAAGAACGGAAGCAGTAACGAAAAAAAAAAAAAAAAAAAAAAAAAGAAGGGCACCCCCACCTCCATCCCACAATTTGAAAGGGACAGGGGGTATGAGTAAGCTGTTCGAAAAAAAAAGAAAAAAAGTTAAACATAATTATGTGTAAAAACAGGACTTCATCATTTTTCCCCTACATTCTCTTCATAGTGCAGCGGACAAGGATTAAAATCTGACATGAAGAGTGACAGCATGTCAGTCTGCATACACATTCTTACTACTATCATTGTGAACGCTATTAGCGTGGGAAACAATGAATCTGTGCCCCAATGGGAGACATGGTAAACAACACACACACACACACACACACACACACACACACACACACACACACACACACACACACACACACACACACACACATACAAACATACAAACACAACCAAAAAAAAACCAACACTATTGAACCCGGAAGAAGATAAAAAAAACAACAACCTGGACTGAGACCCCAAACAGGAACTGAACAGAAAAGTGAATGGGGAATTGAATCACGAAACTTCTTCCTACACAAACTATTCATCTTCGGACAAAATAAAAAAAACCTGGGGTAGGTTAGGGGGAGATGGTGGGAGGGTTAACCCCTCCGTTTTATTCTTTCCTTCCGTGTCCTCACTCCCAACCCCACCCCCCACCCCACTCACCCCTATTCCGTCATAGCGCAGGGGAACAGAGAGAAAAGACAGGAGACTGCAGTGTCAGTTAAGAGGTAGTAGCAGAGAACAAGAGGTCGGCGTCTCTCTGTCTCTCTCTGTCTCTCTGTTTCTCTCTCTGTCTTTCTCTCTGTCTCTCTCTCTCTCTGTCTCTCTCTCTCTGTCTCTGTCTCTCTCTGTTCTCTCTCCTCTCTCTCTCTCTCTCTCCTCTCTCTCTCTCTCTCTCTCTCTCTCTCTCTCTCTCTCTCCCCCCCCCCCCTGAAAAGGGTGGGGACTGAATGTAAAAAAGAACACGAGTGCTTATTCATTATCCTCGAATAAAAGAATTTGCCTTGCCTTGCCTCTCTCTCTCTCCTCTCTCTCTCTCTCTCTCTCTCTCTCTCTCTCTCTCTCTCTCTCTCTCTCTCTCTCTCTCTCTCTCTCTCTCTCTCTCTATCTCTCTTAGATGTAAAAAAGCATATCCTTCGAATAAAAGAATTTGCCTTCTTCTCTCTCTCTCTCTCTCTCTCTCTCTCTCTCTCTCTCTCTCTCTCTCTCTCTCCTCTCTCTCTCCTCTTCTCTTCTCTTCTCTTCTGCAGGTGCTTCTGCAGTTCCAGACTTTTATTGCGCGGGCTTTTCTCCGCCACCCCCACACCACGCCCACCACTACCACCATCCCTCCTCCTCCTCCTCCTCCTCCTCCCTCCCCTTCCCCCCTTACGCTCCTCATGCTATATCTGTCAGTCTACTGTTGTTGAGAGCTTCATCTCTTCCCTTAACAGCACGAGCACGCACGCACACACGGACACACACACATATACACACACGCACGTACACGCACGCACGCACACACACACACGCGCACACACGTACACAATGTGGAAGGACGTAAAATTAAAGACTACACTCACATACACACACACCACACACGCACACACACACGTGTACGCACACACACACGTGCGCGTATACACACACACACACACACACACACACGTG
Organism: Stramonita haemastoma; assembly: GCA_030674155.1. Taxonomy (NCBI): domain Eukaryota; kingdom Metazoa; phylum Mollusca; class Gastropoda; order Neogastropoda; family Muricidae; genus Stramonita; species Stramonita haemastoma. The sequence continues at coordinate 39,088,035 of CM060334.1, read as the reverse complement.
CGCGTATACACACACACACACACACACACACACACACACACACACACACACACACACACACACACACACACACACACACACACACACACGTGCGTGTATAATGAGAGAAAGAACAAAGAGAGGAAAGAGGAAGGTAGAAATAGAAACCAAAAAATGCGGGCAGACAGACAGACAGACAGACAGACAGACAGACAGACAGACAAGCAGACAGACAGACAGACAAGGAGACAGACAAGCAGACATGCAAGAAGAAAAGAAAGGCAGAGAAAGACAGGAAACACTGGATACAGCCACAGAGAGAGAGAGAGAGAGAGAGAGAGAGAGAGAGAGAGAGAGAGAGAGAGAGAGAGAGAGAGAGAGGGAGAGAGGGAGAGAGGGAGAGAGAGAGAGAGAGAGAGAGAGAGAGAGAGAGAGAGAGAGAGAGAGAGAGAGAGACAGACAGACAGACAGACAGACAGACAGACAGACAGACAGACAGGCAGACAGACTGACAGACAGACAGACAGATAAACTGACAGACATAGACAGAGACAGACAGACAGACAGACACTGAAGAAGGACATAAAGAGACAGAGAGGCACAGAGAGAGAGACCGACAACAAACAATAAATAGGAAAAGAAAAGCTTTACCCACAAAAATACCCAAAGCAACTTTTAAAACGCTCAACGATAAAGTGAGATGACAGTAACGAAGAAGAACATCAAAGACACACACCCCCCCCTCCATCCACCCCCCCGACCCCCCCCCCCCCCCCCCAAAAAAAAAGGAAGAAAGAATGAAAAAAGGAAGACAGACAAGAGGAAAAAAAAGAGAAAAGATTTCTTTATTTTCTTTAAAGAACAAAAAAGAACGTGGTATAGAAAGAAGACGGAAGAAAAGAAGATAACTTGTACCCCCCCCCCCCCCCCCCCCCCACTACCTCCCCACACACACACACACACACACACAATCCCCCCCCCCCCACCACCACCACCACCACCACCTCCCCCCCACCTCCCCCCCCTACCCGCCCGCCCCCCCCCCCCCCCCCCCCATCCCTAGCTACCCTAGCTAGCAAGACTATCCACACGGCAGCTGTAGTAGGCCTAGTGTGGGAAGGGAAAGGTAAAGGGAAAGGAGACGAACGAAACGGAGAGAGACGAGTCGAGGAAGAGAGGAGGGGTGGGTGAGTTAGCTTGACTGGCAATATCGAGTATCTAGCAGCACGGCGTGAGTCCACAACCCGGCGCTTTTCGATAAGGCACTGCCGTCTCCAGTGTCTCAGACCCTGGGGAAAGGCAAGACTCTTGCTAAGACCGAAATGAGCATTTTCCCCTAGTAGTATAGCCCACGTACCACGACAGACTAGTCAGACCTGAGTCTGTTCTTGTGTAGCTAGCTGGCTGGTCCACGACAGACTAGTCAGACTGGAGTCTGTTCTTGTACGTGTAGCTGGCTGGTCCACGACAGACTAGTCAGACTTCAATCTGTTCTTGTACGTGCAGCTGGCTGGTCCACAACAGACTAGTCAGACTTGAGTCTGTTCTTGTTGTAGCTGGCTGGTCCACGACAGACTAGTCAGACTTGAGTCTGTTCTTGTGTAGCTAGCTGGCTGGTCCACGACAGACTAGTCAGACTGGAGTCTGTTCTTGTACGTGTAGCTGGCTGGTCCACGACATACTAGTCAGACTTGAGTCTGTTCTTGTACGTGTACTGGCTGGTCCACGACAGACCAGTCAGACTTGAGTCTGTTCTTGTACGTGTAGCTGGCTGGTCCACGACATACTAGTCAGACTTGAGTCTGTTCTTGTACGTGTAGCTGGCTGGTCCACGACAGACTAGTCAGACTGGAGTCTGTTCTTGTGTAGCTGGCTGGTCCATGACATACAGTCATACTTGAGTCTGTTCTTGTGTAGCTGGCTGGTCCACGACAGACTAGTCAGACTTGAGTCTGTTCTTGTACGTGTAGCTGGCTGGTCCACGACAGACAGTCCGACTGGAGTCTGTTCTTGTGCGTGTAGCTGGCTGGTCCACGACAGACTAGTCAGACTTGAGTCTGTTCTTGTACGTGTAGCTGGCTGGTCCACGACAGACTAGTCAGACTTGAGTCTGTTCTTGTGTAGCTGGCTGGTCCACAACAGATTAGTCAGACTGGAGTCTGTTCTTGTACGTGTAGCTGGCTGGTCCACGACAGACTAGTCAGACTTGAGTCTGTTCTTGTACGTGTAGCTGGCTGGTCCACGACAGACTAGTCAGACTTGAGTCTGTTCTTGTACGTGTAGCTGGCTGGTCCATGACAGACTAGTCAGACTTGAGTCTGTTCTTGTACGTGTAGCTGGCTGGTCCACGACAGACTAGTCAGACTTGAGTCTGTTCTTGTAGGTGTAGCTGGCTTGGTCCACGACAGACTTGTCAGACTTGTGTCTGTTCTTGTACGTGTAGCTGGCTGGTCCATGACAGACTAGTCAGACTGGAGTCTGTTCTTGTATGTGTAGCTGGCTGGTCCACGACAGACTAGTCAGACTTGAGTCTGTTCTTGTGTAGCTGGCTGGTCCATGACAGACAGTTAGACTTGAGTCTGTTCTTGTACGTGTAGCTGGCTGGTCCACGACAGACTAGTCAGACTGGAGTCTGTTCTTGTACGTGTAGCTGGCTGGTCCACGACAGACAGTCAGACTTGAGTCTGTTCTTGTATGTGTAGCTGGCTGGTCCACGACAGACTAGTCAAGACTTGAGTCTGTTCTTGTGTAGCTGGCTGGTCCATGACAGACTAGTCAGACTGGAGCCTGTTCTTGTACGTGTAGCTGGCTGGTCCATGACAGACTAGTCAGACTGGAGTCTGTTCTTGTACGTGTAGCTGGCTGGTCCACGACAGACTAGTCAGACTTCATTTTGGTCTTGTTGTAGCTGGCTGGTCCACGACAGACTAGTTAGACTTGAGTCTGTTCTTGTACGTGTAGCTGGCTGGTCCACGACAGACAGTCCGACTTGAGTCTGTTCTTGTGTAGCTGGCTGGTCCACGACAGACAGTCTTGAGTCTGTTCTTGTGTAGCTGGCTGGTCTTTTCTCTCTCTTCCTTCTACTAGTAGGGCCTAGTCTATACCCTCACGATCACTCTCCAGTGAAAACCTGGTCTGCTACTGTCTCGCGCCGAGATTAAGAGAGAGAATGGAGTTTGTAGGTGGGTAGGTGGATTAGGCTGATAAAGAGACGAGATACACACAGATACACACATGGAGACACACAGAGACACAGACAGACACGCACACGCACACTACAGACACAGACACGCACACGCACACAGACACACACACTCAAACAGAGATACACAGACACACAGAGACAGACAGGCACACAGACACAGACACACACACGCACGCACGCACGCACACACGCACGCACGCACGCACACACACACACACACACACACACACACACACACACACACACACACACACACACACACACACACGACGATGATGAAGAAGAAAAATATGAAAGAGAAACGCGTTTCAACCAGTTTAAATTAAGAGCAAGTTCTCTCTGTTCCAAATTAATGTTCAAGATGACTGGTCTGCTTTAGATTTGGGAATGATGTTGTTGCTGCTGCTGTTGTTATTGTTGTTGTGTGTTCCCCAGCTTAACACTCTGGGGGGTCACCCAGAATATGCTACTCTGACTCACTCATCCCACCTGGGATCACAGTGAGATTGAAATTGCACAGTGAATGAGAAGTTTGCGTGTATGACTGTTTTCAAGTACCTCACCATTATAGGCAGCCATACTCCCGACTTCAAGGATTTTTCTTCTTTTCAGGAGAATGCAAATTTATGTTAAGAGGTTGTCATGGCTGAAGGCAATCTCAACACAGTTTACATCATAACAAGATTTTAGTGACGGCCTTGGCGATTAGCTGACATCAATAACTGACACAGCTTTTGGCCTGGGCCAAGATTTGGGAAGAACAAAGTGCATTAACAGACACATCCTGACTATAGATCTTTTATTTTGGCAATAAAACGTCCATTCAGACACATCCTAACTATAATTATGTCCTTCCTTTTGGCAATAGTCCATACATACACACCCTAACTATATGTCCTTTCTTTTGGCAATACTTCATACAGACACATCCTAACTATAATTATGTCCTTCCTTTTGGCAATAGTCCATACAGACGCATCCTATGTCCATCTTTTGGCAATAGTTCATACAGACACATCCTAACTACGTGTCTTTTCTTTTGGCAATTTATAGTTCATACAGACACATCCTAACAATATATATGTCTTTTCTTTTGGCAATTTATAGTTCATACAGACACATCCTAACTATTTATATGTCTTTTCTTTTGGCAATTTATAGTTCATACAGACACATCCTAACTATATGCCTTTTCTTTTGCAATTTATAGTTCATACAGACACATCCTAGCTATATGTCTTTTCTTTTGCCAATTTATAGTTCATACAAACACATCCTAACTATATGTCCTTTATTTTGGCAATTTATAGTTCATACAAACACATCCTAACTATATGTCCTTTTCTTTTGCCAATTTATAGTTCCTACAAACACATCCTAACTATATGTCCTTTATTTTGGCAGTTTATAGTTCCTACAAACACATCCTAACTATAATGTCCTTTATTTTGGCAATTTATAGTTCCTACAAACACATCCTAACTATATGTCCTTTATTTTGGCAATTTATAGTTCCTACAAACACATCCTAACTATATGTCCTTTATTTGGGCAATTTATAGTATTTATTCGCTAGAGCTTCGAGTCTCTCCAATGGTGAGACTTTCCATACATGACTGTTTTGGTGTGTTTTTTCTTCTCCAGGTATAAATAAGGAAAGGTAGGTGTGTATTTCACCCAACACTGTGTTTCACCAGGTACAAAGCCAGGGATATAAGCCGAGGGCATCACAGGCACCTTTTCTTCACTACTGAGACTGGAGGCATTTTGCAGCTATGCTAAAAAGACAAGGGGGAAACAGGGAGAGGGTGGTAGGAGGAAGCAGAGAAGAAGAGGGCAATGGGGTGGGGGATGGAGGGATTGGGGGAATGGGGGGAGGGAGCAATGAGAAGATGGGAATTCACAATGACACAAAGCGGGGAAGCCAACAACAGATAGAATATGACAGTCTGCATATTGGCTGCACCTTCTGAACTGCCGTCTCTCTGTCTTTCTGCCTTTGTCTCTTCTGTCTCTCTCTCTGTGTCTGACTGTTTCTGCTCCTCTCTGTCTCTGTCCCTGTCTCTCTCCCTCCCTCCCCCCCCCCTCTCTCTCCTCTCTCCTCTCTCTCCCCCATCTCTCTCTCTCCTCTCTCTCTCTCTCTCTCTCCTCTCTCTCTCTCTCTCTCTCTCTCTCTCTCTCCTCTCTCTCTCTCTCTCTCATCTCTCTCTCCTCTCCTCTCTCTCCTCTTCCTCTCTCTCTCTCTCTCTCCCTCCTCTCTCTCT
>CM060334.1:39077587-39080087 GCA_030674155.1 Stramonita haemastoma | reverse complement strand
CCTAAAACAAAACACAAAAACACAAATGTTCTTTTAAAAAAAAAACAAAACAAACCCGCAATATTACAAAAGTGACACTACAGTGCACTGACTTCAAGAAATAGTGGACAGGAGTGGGACAGAAAGACATTGTGAAATCTTGTACTGTAACAACCAGTTTTAAAAGACAAACTTCTCTTCCCCTACTTTCAATTTAGGGGCTAGCAACTTACTCTTCGTTGCTGTAACGCATGCACAACCGCAACCCTGGACACCATGACATACAATGCATTGACTTCAAGAAATAGTGGACAAGAATGGGACAGAAAGACAGCGGGAAATATTCTAATGTAACAACCAGTTTAAAAGACAAACTTCTCTTTCCCCTACTTCCAATTCAGGGGCTGGCTGGCAACTTACTCCTCTATGTGTAATACACACAACTACAGCCCTGGAAACCATGACAGTACCAGTGCATTGACATCAGAAATAGTTGACAAGAATGGGACAGAAAGACGGAGGGAAATATTTAAAATGTAACAACCAGTTTAAAAGACAACTCTTCCCCTACTTTCATAATTATTCAGGGCTGGCAACTTACTAATCATTGTAATGCATGCACAACTGCAGCCTGGACACTATGACTTCAGACAATAGTTGACAAGAAAGGGACAGAAAGACAGCGGGAAATATGTAATGTAACAACCAGTTTAAAAGACAAACTCCTCTTCCCTTACTTTCAATTCAGGGGCTGGGTGGCTGGCAACCTACTTACTCCTCGTTGTTGTAACGCACGCGCAACAGAAACCCTAGACATCATGAAATTACAGTGCATTGACTTCAAGAAATAGTTGATTTGAATGTGGCAGAAAGACAGCTGGAAATATGTAATGTAACAACCAGTTTTAAAAGACAAACTTCTCTTTCCCTAACTTTCAATTCAGGCGGGCTGGCAACTTACTCCTCGTTGTTGTAAACGCACGCACAACTGCAGCCCTGGACACCATGACTTCAGGAAATAGTTGAAAAGAAGGCTGGCAGAAAGACAGGGGAAATATGTAATGTAACAACCAGTTTAAAAGACAAAACTTCTCTTCCCTACTTTCAATTCAGGGGCTGGGTGGTGCAACTTACTCCTCGTTGGTTGTAACACACGCACAACTGCAGCCCTGGACACCATGTAGTACGTGCATGCTTCAAGAAATAGTTGATTTGAATGTGGCAGAAAGACAGCGGGAAATATGTAATGTAACAACCAGTTTTAAAGACAAACATCTCTTCCCAACTATTCAATTCAGGGGGCTAGCAACCTTATTCCTCGTTGTTGTAACGCACGTACACTGCAGCCCCTGGACACCATGACTTCAGAGAAAAGTTGACATGAATGCGACAGTAAGACAGGGGAAATGATTAATGTAGCAACCGTTTAAAAGAAACTTCTCTCCCTACTATCAATTCAGGGGCTGGGTGGCAACTACTTACACCTCATTGTCATAAACACGCACCACAACTGCAGCCCTAGACACCATGACAGAACAGTGGCATTGACTTCAAGAAAAAGTTGACAGGAATGGGACAGAAAGATGGAGGGAAATAGTTTAATGTAACAACCAGTTTAAAAGACAAACTTCCTTCCCCTACTTTCAATTCAGGGGCTGGCAACCTATTTACTCCTCGTGTTGTAACGCACATACAACTGCAGCCCTGGACACATGACTTCAGGAAACAGTTGACAAGAATGCGACAAAAAACAGCGTGGAAATATGTAATGTAACAACCAGTTTAAAAGACAAAACTTCTCTTTCCCCCATACTTTCAATTCAGGGGCTGGCTGGGTGCCTGGCGCGCAACCAAAACCTACTTACTCCACGGTGTTGGTTAATAACGCACGCACAAGCGCAAGCCCTGGACAACAACCCCTATCTTGTAAAAAGTAGCACAAGCAGAGAGAGAGAGAGCCCGATCCGAGGTAGGTGTCATAAAGTTCAATATTGACAGGGGGGTATCGCTTTCCTATGTACGTGCTGACTACTCACATTCTGGGCACAATCATTGCGGCGTTGGCGGAGTGTCGGCAATAAGGCGACATTGTATGTGGCAGCTAATTGGACTCCCAAGGTGTGAACCACATCGCGAAAAGGGGAGAGATGGATAGATGGATAGATGGGTGGACGCTGGTTGGTGGTAAGAAGAAAAAAGGTTACAATATTTTTTAAGGAAGAAGGGGAGAGGGAGGGTGGGGGTGGGTGGGGGATCTGTCTTTGTGTCTGTGTGTCTGTGTGTCTGTGTGTCTGTGTGTCTGTGTTCTGTCTGTCTGTCTCTCTCTCTCTCTCTCTCTCTCTCTCTCTCTCTCTCTCTCCTCTCTCTCTCTCTCTCTCCCTCTCCCTCTCTCTCTCTCTCCTCTCTCTCTCTCTCTCTCCCCCATCCTCTCTCTCTCCCTCTCCCTCACTTCCTCTCCCCCCTCTCTCTCCCTCTCTCTCCCTCTATCTCTCTCCCACCCTCCCTCTCCCCCTCCTCTATT
>CM060334.1:39050087-39065087 GCA_030674155.1 Stramonita haemastoma | reverse complement strand
GGTGGGGTGGTGTGTGTGTGGTGTGTGATGGGGTGTGGGTGGGTGTGGTGTGACCTTTCAGCCGAGTGACCTTGACCTATGAAGTACTGGGGCCTTGAGCGTTATGCTAGGGAAACACCTAGTACCTATACATGAAGCTGTTGATAGGCAAAGCCCAAGCCTTGTAGCTCTAGATCATTAACTAGTCTCCCTCATGGACCACATGCTGCTACAACCAACCCCCTTCCAGCTGTACGCCACAGTTTGCATTGTTAATTAACATGGCTTTTCTTCTCTACTTCCTAATGTTCACTATGGAAAATTACCATAGGTTCTTTTACATGCACGTACGTACGTAATGTCTGCTGCACTTTTTAGGATTCGTTTCACCGTCTCACCTGAGAGACAGGCACTCAAGTCATGAGTCATGTACGTACAAGTGGAGGGGAAAAGTCTAGCAAGCTGACAGGGTTTGATCTCGGGGACTTTAGGCTTTCTGTACGGGTGTGTAAGACTACAGTGCTACGACCACTACGGCCAGCTGTGCAAGGAGTTAATCCCTGCATTGAGGTACAGCTACAATTAAGCAGGGCTCATCCCCTCACACAGAAAGCTGAGGGCTTAGATAGCGATAGAGTGATGGCATAGATGGGTGAATGGCATATACTCACACTAGTTATTACTCGCTAAAGTCATGAAAAAAAACCGCCTGCTTCCAGTTTCGCTCACACACAAAGGTAATAAGTAGCAGAGATAGTGTAGAACACCAAGCGTCAGGTGGAAACTATGGGTTGTTGTGGGGGTAAAAGAACAACAGCTGTTGTTGTAACGGGATACAACTGACTAACAACAGACCGACGCCCCCCACCCCGACCCCCCCCCCCACACACACACACCACCTTACCAAATCTCATCTTCCATAATTATTGTCTGTCTCCCTCACCAAAAAAGGAATAGAAGCATCTCCAAAACTATCGGAGTTGAAGGTCATACTGGATATGTAATTGTAGTATTGTGAAATGTAATTGCTTAGGATGATTAAAATGTTTTTGACTGGATTAACTTGAACATTCTCATTGTGTGGACATGTGGTCTAGTGGTAAGGTATCTGTCTTACAAAGCCAGTGGTTTCTGGTTCCAATCCTGTCTGAAGCCGATCTTGTCTCCCACCCACCCCACCATGAATGCTTGTCTGATTGCTTTACAGAAAACATGATAAAAGTATTCAGCGCACGTAAAAGAAACTTTGCGGCGAAATTCTTTCCTGACAAAATTCCGAGGTAAAATACTCTTTCAGAGGCAAACATACAAATAAAATGACTAACACTTTACCTACACTGCAAAAGAATAGAGTTTTATTCATTCATTTATTATTCATCCAATGTTCATTGTTTCAAGTTTAGATGACCACACAGTCCATATCAACAGTGCCTCCATGTAAAACACAAACTACTGTTGAAAAAATTTTCAAAGCACAATCGAAAAGGTGTGAACTAGCGATTACTAATGAATAATGATAATGATAATGATGATGGTAATAATAATAAAAACATTAAATTATTAATCATAAACATATCATCATAATACAATTAATTATTATTATTATTATTATTATTATTATATATTATTATTATTTATTATTATTATTATTGTTAGTTGTTGTTGTTTGTTATTAATCATTATCATCATTATCATTATTATTATTGAGGAGGAGTGAGGAGGAGGAGGATGAGGAGAGGAGAGGAAGATGAGAGCAGGAGGAGAGGAGACAGATAAGGAGGAAGAGATAAAATATATGGAATTTATATAACGCTGAAATGTGTAAAGCAACAAATCAAAGAGTCTTACAGTGTGTATGTGTGTGTGTGTGTGTGTGTGTGTGTTGTGTGTGTGTGTGTGTGTGTGTTGTGTGTGTGTGTGTGTGTGTGTGTGTGTGAGAGAGAGAGTGGATGTGTGTGTGTGTGTGTGTGTTGTGTGTGGTGGTGTTGTGTGTGTGTGTGTGTGGGTGGGTGGTGTGTTGGTGTCCAAACTAAAACGCTAACTAAATAATATCACGATCACATCAGATACACCGCCACATTTCTCCTTTCCTAGCAGCGATTCACAATCATGATGCATCAAGGATAATCATTATGTAATGACAAGGAAATGATCTCTACAATCTCAGTCCCTGGCATTCTTCCTGTGATCCTGAACCCAAACAACCTACATCTAGCTCTGTATTTCACAACACAAAAACCTGACACAAGAATCGATATTACTGTGATGGTGCAAAGTACTACAGCAGCTTCCTTCTACCTACCACCTCCCCTGCAGCACCAATGACATCACTGCCAAGAGTACGAGTACATCTTCACCTTCATCTGACAAGAAAGAGAGGAGGAGGAGGAGGAGGGGATGGTGATGTCACTCCTCCCAGCTGCACTGTGTCCGAATGGAAACTGGCACTAATCAGCCCGTAACTACTACTGACTGACACCAACCATCCTTACCTGGTCAGCCCTGCAGGGTTATAGCCAGTGCAAACACTTTAGGGATTGTCTATGGGGTTTTACCTCACACCTAAAGAAAACAGCCTCAGAGGTATAGGGCTGGTTCCCTTTAATTTAACTAAAAAGTATCAGTGGAAGACACTAAACACCATATACACTGTTCGCCTCTGTTATATAGCTTTATTGGTGGTGCTGCATGCATCTTGCTGAGAGCATGGATCTGGTCTGCCCCTACCACTTCTGTTGTTGTTGTTAAGCAGATACCAGCAATTATTGGTGTTACATCTGTTTGCCATTTGGTACTTCTGTTGTTAGTAGATACCATCAATTATTGCTGTTACATCTGCTATGAGTGTGGTCTGCACTTCAGTTGTTGTTGTTGCAGATACCATCAATTATTGGTGTTACATCTGCTGTGAATCTAACACCTCTGTTGTTGTTTGCAGATCCATAATTATTGTGTACATCTGCTTGAATCGCATTTGTTGTTGTGTAGCAGTACATATTGATGTTACATTGCTGAACTATTTTGTTGTTGTTGTAGCAGTAACCTATATTGTTAATCTGCTGTAACACTGTTCTGTGTGTAGCGTAACCGAATACAGGATCTACCCTATGCCTACGTAAATCTCTTGTTATAAGAATAGTGTTGAGTTTGATCTTGTAGCCTGGAATTAATACCAGAGTTCCTCCCTCATTCTCCACTTCAGCCACTCCTTTTTCCTGTCAGTGTTATCACACTCCATTTTCTGGTAATAATTGATCCTTATGATTGTAACATGTTGATTTCTGAACTTTAGATTTACATTTCAGATTGCGTAAGTTGCCAAGTGCACGTGATGCTCATTCCTTGGATGCTACTTCATTACCTTCTAAAGAAAGATATTTCTTACTGTTCTTATTGCTCTCATACTATCTGTTTAGAATCTCTCTCTCTCTGTCTCAATCTTCTCTCTTACTCTCTCTTTCTCTCTCTCTCTCTCTCTCTCTCTCTCTCTCTCTCTCTTCTCTCTCTCCTCTCTCTCTCTCTCTCCATTCTCCCACCTCGTTATGCTCATTCCCATCAAGATGGCATGCACAAGCAGAAATAGACAGTCGAACGTATAGGTATATTTTAGATACGCCAAGCGTGAACGATTCTGACCGGCTCTTCACACCTAGGATCAGTTCAGCTGTCAATTTCTACAGGCTTCCGTTATTTCTCTCAGCATTCATTCAATCCTTCCTCCTTTTCCTCTTGTGCTGCATCCTTCTTTGTTGGCCTGTCAGTTACAACAAGAGAAAACACTATCCAGTATACCTATCAACTCAAAGATATAACCCCATCCAACATCTATGTGAACACTGCTATCAAACAGGGTATGATGTTTTGCATGCTTGACCCCCACAGAACTCAGTGTCAGGCAGCTGTCTATTATGCCTGGATGACATGCTGCCAAAATTCTGTTGTTTGTTCAATGTTTTGCTTTTAGTTTCTTCGGTTAAAATGTGTACCCCCTTGTATACAGGCCGGTGGCCTTACAATCAAAATCGAGTTTCGAGTTTCGAGTTTCGAGTTTCTCTCTCTCTCTCTCTCTCTCTCTCTCTCTCTCTCTCTCTCTCTCTCTCTCTCTCTCTCTCTCTCTCTCTCTCTCTCTCTCCCTCTCTCTCTCTCTCTCCTCTCTCTCTCTCTCTCTCTCTCTCTCAACCATCCTCCCCACCTTTCTCCCCGTTATGCTCATCCCCAGCAAAACTAGACCACGACACAAGCAGAACCTATTTTACTCAGTAGTATTTTAGAACGCCCACAGCAGTGACACCGAGGTTCATGACCGGCTCTTCCACACACTAGGATCAGTTCAGCTCTATTCTACAGGCTTCCGTTTCTTCTCTCAGCAGTTCCTCTCTCCCTTCCTCCCTTCCTCCCTCCCTCTGTGTGCCTGCATCCTGCCTTTGTTGGCCTGTCAGCCCAAACACAACAGAAAACACTTCCAGTTGGGTGGGCAGGTATAGCCCGGGGTCAGTCAGACTGCAAAGCGTACTACCCCCCATCCACAGTCTATGGCCCTGCACCCCGCCCACAAACACAGTGAAGATGTTTGGCCATTGCTGTGGCCCCAAACAGAACAAGCAGTGTCAGGCAGCTGTCTATTATGGCCTGGACTGACACCCTGCAGTTGGCCCACAGCACTGACACGTGGAGAATGGATCCCAACACCCCCATACAAACCCGCCCTTTGTGCGGGACCATGGACACCAGTCAGCACAAAGCCAAACAAGAAAACGAGATTTCCCCTTGAGCATCTCCATCCTGCACAAAGATGGGAGTGAAAAGATGTTTTTGTGTTAAACTGTCAGGGACCATATGGTTGGTGAGATAGTGTAAGTGATAAGTGTTCTGCACAGGCGCCTCCTTTGGCCGAAATGCTCAGTTTAGTCCTTCACTGTTTTCAAACTTTCAGCTTGAATTTGTTTGTGTAAAATGCGTTTTTGTGAGGAGTTTTAGTGTGGAAATGTAATTTTTTATACAAATGTTAGATTCCTTGAACATTTTTCCTTTCAAAAACGTGTTCGCTCTTTTCGAAGTTGTGGAAACATTGCAATCTCTGTATGGCATCTGGTAACAGTCAAAATGCAGGTTATCCTATTATCCTGAAGGCAGAAATGGTAACTAGTCAATAGACAGGTTATCCTATTATCTTAAGACAAACTGGTAACAGTCAATAGGCAGATTATCCCATTATTATCCAGTTCTTGTCGCTGTATACAATTCCAGCTTGAGCTAACATTCTAAGCCTCCTGTAATTCCCCACTACTCCAGGGAAAACAGCCTGAAGATGGCTCCCTGCATAACAGGAATCAGAGGGAAGAGACTGAACACCATTGTAAACTGTTCAACCTGGCAAATACGCAGTAGCAGAAACCACCAACACACCTAGGAATCACCTGAGCTGGTAATCTCCCAATTATAGAGAAGTGTTGTATTTCTTGCTCTTGTAACTCTTGGAACTGCTGCCAGGATCCAACACCTCCCCCTCCCTTCCACTCTCCAACCCATTACCCCCTCCCACCTCATATTTTCTCTTAGTGTTAATACATAGCACTTCTGCGAATTAGTTTCTCTGTTCACCTTCTGGGCTAAAGGGTAGATGAAGTGACACAGGACCTAGGAATTTGGGAATGCACACCCAGGAGGACCATTTGAGTCTGCTCAGTATGCTATGGATAATCTGCTACAGGAAACATGTGTGTGGTACATTGCTCCTAGAGATGTTTAATCAAGCAGCATGGTAATAGTGGACACAGCTGTTATGGTAAAGCAAGCAGTTTTTCCTGTCCATCCAAAGCAGTAGTTTCTATTATTATGCTGTTTAGAATGAATCCATTATCACTATACTGTTTAGAATGAGTTCTCTATGTCTCGGTCTGTCTCTCTCTTATTTACTTGACTTTTTCCATATCTTTGATTGTTTGATAGATTATTTAATAACATTTCTTTTGTAGTACTTTTTAGACTGTAGGCTGAATACATAAAGCAACGTCATTCCCTCCATGAAACCTGTTCTCTCTCTCTCTCTCTCTCTCTCTCTCTCTCTCTCTCTCTCTCTCTCTCTCTCTCTCTTCTCTCTCTCTTACCATACTCCTCACACCTTTCTCCCGTTATGCTCATCCCCAGCAAAACTAGACCACGACACAAGCAGACCTATTTTAGTCATATTTTAGAATGCTCACAGCAATGACACTGAGGTTCATGACCGCCTCTCCACACACTAGGATCAGTTCAGCTCTATTCTACAGGCTTCCGTTTCTTCTCTCAGCAGTTCCTCTCTCCCTTCCTCTCTCCCTCCCTCCCTCTGTGTGCCTGCATCCTGCCTTTGTTGGCCTGTCAGCCCAAACACAACAGAAAACACTTCCAGTCGGGTGGGCAGGTATAGCCTGGGGTCAGTCAGACTGCAAAGAGTACCCCCCATCCACAGTCTAGGGCCCTGCACCCCGCCCACAAACAGGGTGAAGATGTTTGGCCATTGCTGTGGCCCCCACAGAACAAGCAGTGTCAGGCAGCTGTCTATTATGGCCTGGACTGACACCCTGCTAGTTGGCCCACAGCACTGACACGAGGAGAATGGATCCCAACACCCCCATACAAACCCATCCTTTGTGTGGGACCATGGACACCAGTCAGTACAAAGCCAAACAAGAAAACGAGATTTCCCCCTGAATGTCTCCATTGTGAGGGATGGGAGCAGGGATGTATCTTCCTGAACCGTTAGGGAGGAACCAGTTAGAGGCCATGTCTAGGATAAACTGCGGCGGCTCACGGCTCACGTGTGTGCCTGTCTGCACTCAGCTGTTCGCTCTTTTCAATCATCTTTTTGCCTGGCTTTGTGTTGGAGTTTCTTCATAGCAAAGGAATAAGCAATTAAAATGATTTGTTAGGACTTTGTTGGTATTTTTCTTTTCCAGAAATGTATGGAGTGTTCCAAAAGAAGTAAAACCATGTTGACCTGCCTGTCTGTATTTTTTCTGTAACTTTTACAGATTGATTTCAAGAAAGAAATCATGCAACAAAAACAGCCAATCTGAAGCAGAGCAAAAGCTGTGGATCTTCACAGGTATTTAGCTGGAACATTGCTCTATTTCATTGAGTGTGTATTGACTGTCACATTGACATTTAAAACAGCTATAATGAGAACAAGGAATCGTGTCCATTAGTTTCCAGTTCGGAACTTTATGCTGATTCATAGGCTTTTTTTAGTCAATACACATGGGACTAGCTAGCATGGTTTTGTGGATTTTTTTTTAACTGCATGGTGTGGGGTTCAGAGAGGATTGTCTTCAGATTGAGATCTCTGGTCCAATCATTCCCCTACCTGGCTGTGAACTAAGGGCAGTTAGTATAAGTGGAACTGATGTTTTCACAGGTAAAAATTCAAAGATGCTGTGACTGAACCATAATATAGTGTAGGTAGGCTGCATTTTGTCTCCAGCCCTGCACTTCATGGTCAGCAGGAGGGGGGGGGGGGGGCAGAAGGAGGATAGAGGTCATGCTCTTTCCAGTACAACCCTGTTGAAGAATTCTCTGAACATGAGGGCAGGCATGACAAGCTGAACAACCCACTGGTCACCTTGTCATTAACACCACACATACTGACACGAGAGAGGGAGGTAGATTTACCAGAAGAGGCAGAATTCACATGTAAACAGTGAATCATAATTATAGTGTACAGAACACGCAATGCTATATATTTCAATACTGAAGAACAACAATGCAATCAAACGACTGCAATGAAAGCTACTTTGATTTCATTAAAAAAAACAGATAACAAAAATAAAACGATACATTTGTCACAATTTTAAAGTTATTTTGTCTAAAATATATGATATCATGCTGCTGTTGTGATAGATATAGAGTAGTGTAGTGTTGTGTGTGGTTGCTGTGTCGTACGTGCGTGCGTGCGTGGTGTGGTGTTTGTGTGTGTGTGTTGGCCTATAATTACATGTGCGCACTTGTTACATACATGTGCCAGGAATGTTTTCACAAGCCGAAAATAAAATCCAGGAAGAAAGGAGAGTACAACGTAAAAAGTAATGGACACAAAAAAGAAAGAACAAGCCAGACTGTACCAGAAAAGGAGAATGATTCTTATCAACAGCAAGAGGCAGCAGCATCAGACCACTGTCTGGAACAGAACACAAACTTTCCTCTCAACCCAGCCTGTAGATACTGATATAGAGGAAAGTAAAGGGGGGGCATTACAGCAGCGATGGTGGGGAGAAAACAAGACTTTTAGAGGCAAAAAAAAAGACTGGTACCATACCACCCCAGCTCTTAACGAGTTGATAGGCAGAAACCCATGACCTCCCACTCCTAAACAAGTTGATCATCAGCGAGCTATTACCACCCCACTTGCTCACGCCTGGCTGGGCCCGGGCTTTCCGCCTGTCAGCCTCGCCTCCTTACCCGCTTACAGGACTGCGCCGCCCTCCAGCCAGTACTGAGTAGGCTACACCACCACCACCACCTCCACCACCACCACCACCACCAACTCCACCCTCCCCCACCCCCCACCCCTCAACCGTGTTGAGGCTGGACAAGGCAAGCGTCCAAATCGAATTAAAGAGATACCGTCAGTAGGCGAAAACTCGTTCCGTAACAACATTAGCTGGCACTTTACGGGTGGCTGGCAAGGGGTAAACGGTTCAATTCCTCCTGATTGCCCGCCCAGAACTTGTAGTGTTGGTGTGGCGGGGGGTGGGAGCTGTGCTTTGACAAGCTGGGGGGGGGGGGAGAAAGCGGGGTGTCGTGTCGCTTTCGATCTGACACCAGTCCCGTCTCCCAGGGCTCAAATTTGTCCTGGCAGGGAATTTGATTTTCGCGGCTGAGATGACAGGCATAGGGAAGGCCCCTCACACCGTCCTTGCAATAACAAGTGCTGGCAATGGCCTGGGGGCCATTGGAGGAGGAGCTAGCTGGGATTTAGGGGGAAAAGAGAGAGAGTGATTGGGTGGTGGTGGTGGTGGTGGGGGGGTCCCCACAAGGAACAGGGGGTCCCCACAAGGAACACTCATCAACAGGCTTGGCTAGGGGTGGTGGCCACTTTTTTCTATGGTCTGTACGCCGACACGGGTGGCTGAAGAAGGGGTGGAGGTATTCCATGGCTCAGCGCACATGGGTGATGGATTCACCACTGGGCTGATTAGTATTCTGATTCCATGGTAGGTAGGCTTATAGGCTTTGCTTAGCCTGGCCTACACGTGCGTGGGGGGGGGGGGGGTGTTGTCTGTGTGTGTTGTGTGTGCTGTGTGTGTCTGTGTGTATGTCTGTGTGTATGTGTGTGTTGTGTATGTGTGTATGTGTGTGTTTTGTGTGTGGTGTGTGTGTCTTGTGTGTGTGTGTGTGGCTATTCAGTCCCTGGGGCAGGACTGGACTGGTAGGTGATGAGCTGCCTGACACCTGCCAGAAGCCTGCTTCAGTCACAGAGCAGCGCGGTGCCTGGTACCATCATGGGTGGGGAGATTAATGCTTCCTGCTTGCATTGTGCTCGCTCTTTCCTAGGGGCAGTCCCCACTCACTCCCCACTCTCTGGTCACATCCCCCCTCCCCCTCCCTCTCTCCCCCCCCCCACACACACACTCCCGCCCTGGTCAGGTGGTGTTTGTCCTCCTACAAAAAAAAACTCTCTGTCTGTCTGTCCTTATTGACTGGATGAAATGAAATTCCAATCAAGCGGGGCAAGAGCTGTGGAGGGTCAGGCCATTAACATAATAATCAGCATTGGTTCCAGGCCTGGGTCATATAGGCTATGATCGGAAAGTTTGTGAAGTTCGTTGTTTAATTAAAATGTGGACAGTTGTTCCTGGTATGAATTGCTAACGGAAGATTTGTTTAAATCTTGTTGTTGATTGTAGCTGTGAATTATATCATGGACATCCCAGCGGAGATTTCCCATTGAGGGACTGATACAAGTCCTGGTGTTGATTGTAGGCCGAGTTGTCAATCAATTATGTCCCATGGAGATTTTCCATGATTCAACAAGTCCTACATTTCTGTCAGTTTTCTTCCCCAAGCCTGGGTTCAAACCCTAGCTCCGTTCTCATACCCATGCCTTGTTTCTTCTCCTCAGTGTAAGATTCTACAGCTATGTCCCCTTCTGACTGTGTCCCCTGACATTACACTACACTAGACCTATTGCCCGCTTGCTTTCTTGCTGACCAGTTGCGGTCAACTGACTGGTGGGTGAGATGTCCGTCACAGTCTAGCAGAAACAGGAAAGGAGGGGTAGTAGTAGGTAGTAGCCTAAAGGACAATGGAAGTGTCAACCCCCTCCCCTCCCCCTCCCTCCCCCTCCCCCTTGCCCAGGTGCTGTGATCAGATTGGAGAGTGTGATTAGCTTTACTTTTGCCCCCAGGTGGGAGCAGGCAGGAGGTGTGAGGAAGGACAAGGGCCTGGCGGAGAGATATCATCTCCTTTCTCACCTGCCGGACTTCAGGTGGCCAGGGCTGTCTGCCCCATACCTCCCCTCCTGCCCCTCTGACCGACCATAGGTCTACTGACCACAGTTGCTCTTTTGCCTGTCAGCCCTCTCGACACTTACCGCCTTTTTCTTCTTCGTTGGAATGCTCAGACAGCCAATTTTCTGTCACATAGGCGAAATTGGTTGGACTGCCGTTAGGCGCCTGACAAGTCAGGCCCAGTGCATCCGAATTTAAGCCTTCTATAACCATGCTAAATCCATTTGCACCAAACTAAGCTTGTCCAGCTATACTTCCAGTATTTTTACTCACCCAGTGTGCACTGAACCTGCTAGACTGCTCCTCCAGTCATGTCTCATGTCCTCGTGGCTTCTACAGCTTAACTCTCTGCTACAATCTCTCTCCTACTCTCTCTCATCTTCACTCACTCTCTCTCTCTCTCTCTCTCTCTCTCTCTCTTCTCTCTCTCTCTCTCCTCCCTCTCTCCTCTCTCCTCCCTCTCTCTCTCCTCCCCCCCTCTCTCTCTCACTCCCCCCCCTCTCTTCTCTACCCCCACCCTCCCCTACACACAGCACGCACGCACGCACGCTCGCTCGCACACGCGACATACACACACACATACACACCACAGAGAATAGAATGGAAAGATAGCATGATTGATTTGTTTAAAATAGTTTCATTACCAAGGGCTGTTGATAAGCACATTATTTTTCCAGAAGAAGAGAGAGAGAGAGAGAGAGAGGAGAGAGAGAGAGAGAGAGAGAGAGAGAGAGAGAGAGAGAGAGAAGAAGCCCTGCGCTTGCCACATGCCTGTGGGCACATGCTGGTTCATGCAGTTTTCATTCATCTGTTTCTTTCTTTTAGTTCCCTTGCCGTCTGCCTTCCTCTTACTCATGTCCATGAATCAAGCAATACTGGTAAAGACTGATCGATAGTTGCCCTGGACAATGTCGATACGCCACTTCAAAAAGGTCAGCATGGGTCAGGAATGAAGACCAATACACCTACCTCATCAACAGCTATGGCATAATTATATAGACCATAATTTAAAATAATAAAAGTGGTATAAAAAAAATAGAAAAAAATAATTGTTTCCATACGTTTACCTCAGAAATACGAAGAAAACCATAAAGAATTGTAATAAAACATAGGTCAGTTATAAAAACACACCTGAAATAATCAAGGGCTCACATCGTGTCTATTGTCGTGTCCTTTGAAGCAGGAATGGTTTAAGACTGGCACTAGGCCTACTGTTTCCCTTCCTCAGATAGTCAACTTGCAAGTGCTATTAATACCAGGTGCACGAATTTAACCTACTTTTGCCCTCACACTAAAGACCCAATACTAACTTTGTCGGTGCAACTCTCCCCCTTTTTTTTTCTTAAGGCAAACCTTTTTTATTATTAACATTGTTTAAGTTCTTTTCAAAAACAGATGACTCACTATTCAATGGGATCTGTTTCTACGTTAGACTAGCTTTAGAACCCACTACAGCAGAACAGAAGTAGGTTTGTTTCTGCACTAGGCTAGGCTAAGTAACCCTCTTTAGCAAAACAGTAGTAGGCCTATTTCTGTGCTAGGCTAGGCTAGCTTTAAGAACCCACTATAGCAGAACAGCAGTAAGGCTGTTTGTGCTCTAGGCTGGGCTAGCTATAGAACCCACTATAGCCCAAAAGCAATAGGCTTGTTTCTGTACTAAGCTAGGCTAGTTAACACACTATAGCAGAACAGCAGTAGCCCTGTTTCTGCACTAGGCTAGCATTTAGAACCCACTATAGCAGAACAGCAGTAAGCCCGTTTCTGCACTAGGCTAGCATTTAGAACCCACTATAGCAGAACAGCAGTAAGCCCGTTTCTGTGCTAGGCTAAGTAACCCATCATAGCAGAACAGCAGTAGCCCTGTTTCTCTGCTAGGCTAAGTAACCCATCATAGCAGAACAGCAGTAGCCCTGTTTCTGTGCTAGGCTAAGTAACCCATCATAGCAGAACAGCAGTAGCCCTGTTTCTGTGCTAGGCTAAGTAACCCATTATAGCAGAACAGCAGTAGCCCTGTTTCTGCGCTAGGCTAGCATTTAGAAC
The DNA here is from genome assembly GCA_030674155.1 of Stramonita haemastoma. Lineage (NCBI taxonomy): Eukaryota > Metazoa > Mollusca > Gastropoda > Neogastropoda > Muricidae > Stramonita > Stramonita haemastoma. The sequence continues at coordinate 39,052,584 of CM060334.1, read as the reverse complement.
CCACTATAGCAGAACAGCAGTAAGCCCGTTTCTGTGCTAGGCTAAGTAACCCATTATAGCAGAACAGCAGTAGTCCTGTTTCTGCACTAGGCTAAGTAACCCACTATAGCAGAACAGCAGTAGCCCTGTTTCTGTGCTAGGCTAAGTAACCCACTATAGCAGAACAGCAGTAGCCCTGTTTCTGTATAAGGCTAAGTAACCCACTATAGCAGAACAGCAGTAGCCCTGTTTCTGTATAAGGCTAAGTAACCCACTATAGCAGAACAGCAGTAGCCCTGTTTCTGTGCTAGGCTAAGTAACCCATTATAGCAGAACAGCAGTAGCCCTGTTTCTGTATAAGGCTAAGTAACCCATTATAGCAGAACAGCAGTAGCCCTGTTTCTGCACTAGGCTAAGAAACCCACTATAGCAGAACAGCAGTAGCCCTGTTTCTGTGCTAGGCTAAGTAACCCATTATAGCAGAACAGCAGTAGCCCTGTTTCTGCGCTAGGCTAAGTAACCCATTATAGCAGAACAGCAGTAGCCCTGTTTCTCTGCTAGGCTAAGTAACCCATTATAGCAGAACAGCAGTAGCCCTGTTTCTGTGCTAGGCTAAGTAACCCATTATAGCAGAACAGCAGTAGCCCTGTTTCTGTGCTAGGCTAAGTAACCCATTATAGCAGAACAGCAGTAGCCCTGTTTCTGCACTAGGCTAAGAAACCCATTATAGCAGAACAGCAGTAGCCCTGTTTCTGTGCTAGGCTAAGTAACCCACTATAGCAGAACAGCAGTAGCCCTGTTTCTGTGCTAGGCTAAGTAACCCACTATAGCAGAACATCAGTAGCCCTGTTTCTGCGCTAGGCTAAGTAACCCACTATAGCAGAACAGCAGTAGCCCTGTTTCTGCGCTAGGCTAGGCTAGCTTTATTTATGTTTATTTATTAATTTATTTTATTCTTTTATATCGAGGGTAATGGAACAAGCACTCATGTGCTTTTTTTTTTACATCCAGTCCCCGTATGTAAGCAGTTTTGTCAATCATGTCATCTGTTCCCATCGGCACACAATCGCCCCACTTTAGAACCCACCAGGCCTATAGAGCAGCAGCCAGCACCTGTATCAGTCCATAGCCCTGAGCAATGCCATGTTTAAGCCTGGCTCTCGTCTCGCATGGTCGATCGATTTTCACCTGTCGGCAAAGTTCGCTGTTTTCCGGTACTATAGTCCCGTTGAATAGCTCGCCTTCGACCTGCCAGTGTTTGTTTACCAGGAGGTGTTTTGTCAGGTCGTGGGTGGTAAAGGCTCGAGCTTATTGCGTCTGTCTGGGTTCCGACGTGTGTGTGATCGATTTTAAAACGCCACTCCAGACTAGCTGGCGCGCTTTGATCAACAGACGAACGGGGCACAAAAGAGGCACTCCATGTTTACGACATGGCGGCTATCAAAGAAGTCCACCAACAAATTTGTCGCTTCACGGAGATGCTCCAAGAGTGTGAGTGTGTGTGTGTGTGTGTGTGTTAGTACTGGGGCTGGCATCTTTTCATGGAGAGGGACCCTAGGGCTCTGTTAAGTTACTAGTGTGCTTTCAAGACATACTTCAGGCTTTCCACTTTATGGTCTGTAAAGCAAATGGTGGTGTAAAGAGCTTTGACAGCCCGTAGTGTGGTATGGCTGATGGCTTTACGATACAATGTGCCCACACAATAAACCTGGCTCAAAGAATTCACCACATGAAGCACAAAATAATGACAAAGAAAGGTCCGTCTGTGCGTGTGTAGGGGTGTGTGTGGGGGGGGGGGTGTTCATGTTTGTAGCATTTACAATCATGACACCTTTTTTTGTGCATGGAATTCGAACTGCTCTCTCTCTCTCTGTCTCTGTGTCTGTGTGTGTGTGTGTGTGTTGTGTGTGTGTGTGTGTGTGTGTGTGTGTGTGTGTGTGTGTCTCTGTCTCTCTCTGTCTGCTATATTGCAGCGCCAGCCTGTCTCCACATGTGTTTCCTTAAACAAACATATTAGGCTTTTTTCTTTTGTTTCTCCTCTTCCTTGAGAACCTTGCCTGGTCAACATTCTCGTCGTCATAAAATGTTCTGAAGTGTAGTAGGCCCTAAAGGTAGGTGGTGGTGGTAAAGGCGTTCCATAACCTATGTGGTCGTAAGGGAGCGAGGCGTCAGATACCTCACTTCTCCAGGGGCCAGCATATTGAGGGCGGCGCCCATCTCCTCTCCCTCGCTGGCTTACTTTCCGGGACCCTAAAGAGGGCAGGTACCCATTTACAGCTGGGTGAACTGGGGGGGACTATACTGAAGCCAAGGCGCGCTCAAACGGTTACCCATCCACTTGGTAACCACGCTAAATGCTGCTTAACATAGGCCTGGGGAAAGCTCTGACCACTGAGCTATCCCGTCTGTTTTGATAGCAACTCTCAATCAGCCACACTACCCAGGACATCCCGACAACTGTACAGCGATGCAACAATCTGCCTTAATACAAGTTTGATTCAGGTTTTTCTATATACTT
>CM060334.1:39030087-39045087 GCA_030674155.1 Stramonita haemastoma | reverse complement strand
GTCTGTCTATGTATCTGTTTCTGTTTCGGCCTGTCTCTGTCTGTCTGCGTCTGTCTATATGTCTGTTTCTGTTTGTCTCTGTCTGTCTGTCTGTCTATCCGTCTCTGTCTGTCCGTCTCTGTCTGTCTCTGTCTGTTTAACTCTGACTCTGGCTGTCTGTCTCTGAGTGTCTCTGTGTCTGTCTATGCTACACTGCATACTCTTTTTTGTCTGTGTTTGTCTGTGTCTGTGCTACACTGCATACTCTTTTCTGTCTGTGCTTGTCTGTGTCTGTCTGTATGTATATCTGTCTATAGTCCTCCACATAAAATTATACACCTTGTTTGTCCACACCCTGTTTCTGTCTGTCTGTCTATCTGTCTGTTAGTCTGTATGTATGTCTATCATTCGGTCTCTGTCTCTCTGGGTTGCTGCGTGCGCGGGCACGTGCGCGAATCTCTCTCTCTCTCTCTCTCTCTCCTCTCTCTCTCTCTCTCTCTCTCTCTCTCTCCTCTCTCTCTCTCTCTCTCTCTCTCTCTCTCTGTCTGTCTGTCTGTCTGTCTGTCTGTCTGTCTGCCACCCTCTGACCGTCTGTCTGTCTGTCTTTCTCTCTCTATTTGTCTTAAAATATATATATATATATGTATTATATATATACACATATATATATGTGTGTGTGTGGTGCGTGCGTCTGTGCCTGTGTGCGCGCACGCACGTGTGTGTGTGTGGTGCGTGCGCGCGCGCGTCTGTGTGTGTATGTGTGTGTGTGTAAACAGTGATGTGGTATGGAAGAGAGGTAGAGGGAAGTAAGGGGGGAGGGGGGGGGGCAAGTTTGGCCTGCATTCAGGGCATTCTATTCCCCACGCACACCTGTGATACCTACGTTACGTGCCATACGCCGACATTGCCGAGTGAGTTCTCTATCTATCGCTACTGGTCGCTATTGAGTCGCTCTGAGTCTCTCTCTCTGTCTCTCTGTCTGTCTGTCTGTCTCTGTTGTCTGTCTTGTCTTCTGTCTTGTCTGTCTGTCTGTCTGTCTGTCTGTCTGTCTGTCTGTCTGTCTGTCTGTCCTGTCTGTCTGTCTGTCTGTCTGTCTGTCTGTCTGTCTGTCTGTCTGTCTGTCTGTCTGTCTGTCTGTCTGTCTGCTCGTCTGTCTCTCTCTCTCTCTCTCTCTCTCTCTCTCTCTCTCTCTCTCTCTCTCTCTCTCTCTCTCTCTCTCTCTCTGTGTCCGTCTGTTTGTTTGTTTGTTGCTTTGTTTGTCTGCCCGTTTACCTATCTCTCTTTCTGTCTCTCTTTCAGTGTGTGTGTGTTATTTATATTATATATTTATTTCTATATTTATTCTTTTAATATGTGTCCTATAATAAACTTGTTGAAGAGACAGCAGCCAGGCAGACAGTCTAATGTGCTGTTAACTCCTTCCGATGCAGCATAAATCCAGTTGAACACCTTCAGAAAAAAATTCAACACAGTTATGAAGACTGCGGCTTCCAGGCCATAGCGTCGGGGCTAATCATGTTTCTACACACCTTTAAACAGAGTCTTTGTTCAGTGTGTGTAGGGGGGAAAAAAGCCGACCACAGACGAACAGAACATACGGGGAAATGTAACTATTAAGGTCTACCCAGAAAAACACAGATGCACATGTACCCACCCTGTTATTTATTTCCCCCCTCCCCCCCCCACCTACCCAGCCCCTTCCAAAATGTGCAAGGATCCTTCCACCCCCCCCCCCCCCCATTCCTTTCCCTTTCATTCGTCTAGTCTCTGTTTGACTATTTCGTTTCAATTCCCTCTGTTTTATTTCATTTCAGCTATTTACCATTAGGACAGCAGCTACAAATGAACCAGGAAACTAATATCGAAGTTTAAGCAACACTGAATAGACATCTATGGGTTGTACAATAAAGTTCTCATGCTATGTTTAGGCTGGACCATAGGAGCGCAATCCAGTGTTCTTTTCTTTCAATGTACTGAAAGATCATTTCTGAATTTATCAGTCCTGTCAACCTATCTCTCCCCCCAAAAACAACATTGCAGTTTTTCAGTCTCCATAAAACTGAGCCCCTAGTTTTTCCTTTTGGAGATTAACAGCGTGGTAGTTTAGACATTGGGTTAGGCAATGCGGTTATCAGCAAACTGCTTAACAAAACTTAGTGACTCACGTTTCATTTGGTTAAGAGCGTTCCACTTCAACCCGTGACATCGTGGGTTCGAATCTTGGTGGCAGCTGGTGTGTATTAAATTGAGGGTGGGGATTTCTTTTACTATCTCCCAGGTCAACACAAAGTACAGACCTGCCAGTGCCTTAATTCCCCATCGTGTATGCAGAAGATAAAATATGCACGTTAAAAATCCCATAGTCAATGTCAATGTTCGGTGGGTTACGGAAACACAAAAGCACCCTGCATACATCGCTGAAGTCGGAATGTGGCTACCCTAAAGGTAAAAGTGTCCCATAACCTGTGCGGACATCGGGGAGCTAGGCACCAGAGACCTCAGCTTCTCCCAAGGGCCAGAATATTGAGGGCGGCGCCCATCTCCTCTCCGTCGCTGCTTTACCTTCCCTGACCCTAAAGAGGGCAGGTACCCATTTACAGCTTGGTGAACTGGGGGAACTATACTGAAGCCAAGGTGCACAAATGGTCACCCATCCAATTGGTAACCACGCTCGATGCTGTGTAGCCTTGGCTGGAGGAAAGTGAGTGCTCTGACCACTGAGCTATTCGGTCCCCTTGGCTCTATTGTGGGCAAAAGGTGTTCGCACATGCAAATACTCAGATCATTATTGGTAAACCTTGGAGCTCTAGCCGAGGAACAAAAAAAACAAGTTGAGTCCGGTCCTATCTCAAAAAACATGTTCAAGTTTGCCTGCATGCAATAGCACTCTTGTCTGACAATGCTAGTTTCTCTTCAGCTTATCAACAGCGCACTAAGCAATCTAACCCCCACCCCTACCTACCCCCACACAAGGCCTCATTCTAAAATAAATACTTTACCACTACACATGTCAGTTTGACAACCACAGGTCATTTGCAAAAAGGATTTTCTTCAGTTGATAAATTTGCCTGACAACACAGGTCATAGTGCAAAAAGATTTTCTTCAGTTGATAAATTTGTTTGACAACACAGGTCATTGCAAAGGATTTTCTTCAGTTGAGAAATGGTTTGACAACACAGGTCACAAAGGATTTTCTTCAGTTGGGAAATGGTTTAAAAACACAGGTCATAGTGCAAAAAGATTTTCGTCAGTTGAGAAATGGTTTAAAAACACAGGCTATATTGCAAAAGATTTTCTTCAGTTGAGAAATGGTTTGACAACACAGATCATATTGCAAAAAGATTTTCTTCCATTGATAAATGGTTTAACAACACAGGTCATATTGCCAAAGGTTTTCTTCAGTTGAGAAATGGTTTAACAACACAGGTCATATTGCCAAAGGTTTTCTTCAGTTGAGAAATGGTTTAACAACACAGGTCATAGTGCAAAAAGATTTTCTTCAGTTGAGAAATGGTTTAACAACACAGGTCATATTGCAAAAAAGATTCTCTTCAGTAAAGAAATGGTTTCAACTTGTGTAGCTAGCTGTGAGGAGAGGAGGAAGAAACACACAAGAGAGAAAGAAAGAAACATGCAAACACACTGCATGCAAACAAACCTCCCCCTGACTCTTGTCTCATGGAGAGAAAGAGAGAGAAAAAAAAACAAAAAAACACATAACTGCAGTATATACAGGCCACCACGTCCTTTCACAAAGCTGTCGACTAGGCTGACGGCTGTCTTATCGGGCCAACTGGCGCTGTTTGAAGCCCTCCTCCACTACTAAGCCTCAGAACAGCAATTACAAGCCGGTCATTTATTGCCGCCCTGTCCATTAAAGAAAACTTCGGGTGACAGAGAGCGCCTACTAAGGGACATAACTCTTAAACCACCCCAGAAGCCAGCCCTAGCTGCAGTTCCCGTTCAAATAATTTATCACTTGTGTGTGTGTGTGTGTACAGAAAACTCTGCCTGCATGGTGACGTTAGTCACATCTGACACTGCTTTCTTTCTTTCTCTCTCTAATGCTAAAGCTGAGGGTTTTTGTTTTGGGGGTTGTTGGTGGGTTTTTTTTTCGGTGCTGTGTTGTGTGTGTGTGTGGAGGGGGGGGAGGTACGTGTGTGAGAGAGAGAGAGAGAGAGAGAGAGAGAGAGAGAGAGAGAGAGAGAGAGAGAGAGAGAGAGAGAGAGAGAGAGAGAGAGAGAGAGACAGACAGACAGAAGCAGACAGACAGACAGACAGACAGACAGACAGACAGACAGACAGACAGACAGACAGACAGACAGAAAGACAGACAGACAGACGGAGTGTGTGTGTATCAAGTCAAGCCAAGTTAAAATGAAATTTATTGAGGCATAGATTGCATTTTACTCATGTTTTGGGCCCTGACAAAAAACAAGAAAATAGACATGTTAAAGCAGCGACCAACAATAATAAAAAAAACACCACAAGTCACCTCAAGTATTCAACAACGCCAAAAATGAAAAAGAAAATAAAAAGAGAATAAGCTAAACATATGTGTGCGTGTGTGTGCGGGCGCGTGTGCGTGTGAGTGAGAGAGAGAGAGAGAGAGAGAGAGAGAGAGAGAGAGAGAGAGAGAGAGAGAGAGAGAGAGAGAGAGAGAGAGAGAGAGAGATTTACTGTGTGTGTGTGTGTGTGTGTGTGTGTGTGTCTGTCTGTCTGTCTGTCTGTCTGTCTGTCTTCTGTCTGTCTGTCTGTCTCTCTGTCTCTGTCTCTCTCTACCCCTCCCTCCCTCCCTCTCCAACAACCTCCCCTCTCTCTCTCTCTACCCCCCTCCCTCTCTCTCTCTATCTCCCTCTCCCTCCATCCCACTCTCCTTCTTTCTCTCTCCCTCTGTCTGTCTGTCTGTATGTATGTATGTCTGCCTGTCTGTCTCTGTCCCTCTCTCTGTCTCTGTCTGTCTGTCTCCCTCCCTCTGTCTCTGTCTCTCTGTCTGTCTGTCTCTCTCTGTCCCTCTGTCTGTCTCTGTCTGTCTGTCTCCCTCCCTTTCTCTCTCTCTGTGTCTGTGTCTCAGTGCAAGCAATCAGTCAAGAAGATCAGTCCGGCACAGACAGCACAGATGGACAGACAGACAGACAGACAGACAGACAGACAGACAGACAGACTTGCCATCTGTTGGACTAGCTAGCGGAATGAGGGAGGGAGGGAGGGAGGGATGGAGCAGGGCTGCCTACAGTCCCTCCCTCGCTCCCTCCCTCCCTCTCTCGGTGTTTGCTGGAGGTTGTCGAGGAACAATAAACCTGGCTGTGCTTGTATTGGCCCTTGCCTGCATGCACTACAAGGCCTAGGCCTTATTACTCCCTCCCTAGCCCTCCTCTAGGCTACATACAACCTGTTGTGTGTGTGTGTGTGTGTGGCGGGGGGAGGGGGGGGGGGAGGTGCGTGTGTGTGTATGTGTGCATGTGTGTATGCATTTGTGTGTTTGTGTGTGTGTATGTGTGTGTGTGTGTGTCTGTGTGTGTGTGTGCGTGTGTGCTGTATTGAATAAATAAAAATAGTTTAGCAAAGTCATTGGATCTTGTTTCGTGGCCATGCAAGTATGGCTGTCTTTTCTGAACTGATGCTATGTCATCCCTTTGGTCAGGTAAGCAGAGGCCTTAAGGCCTACTTCAAATACAATATAATACAGTACTATCTGCTGAGCTTTTGACAAACTAGATAAAGTAATGAATGAGAATATTTTTCGTTCCTCAGTTGGAGTTTTGAGGTTGACTAATGGTGAGATTTTGTATTTGAGTATCGATTGTTTTTCCTCACCGTTAAGGCAACCGTATTCTGACTTCGGGGATAAATTTGAGAATTTAACCTATCCATTTTCCCTGAACAATTGGGAGGTACTTCTCTGCTCTCAACTGTCGTGGGTTCTTAAGTTGTGCGCAAGTCCATAAGCGCTTGGCCGGGTCCGACTGGTTTTACTTTTAGAGTCTCCTCCGAAAGACTTAAGTATTCAGTTTGATGTTTCCGTCAAACTGGGAAGAAAGGGCAAGATTAAGGAATCGAACCCAGAACCTCACGGTTTATTTGTTTAGGCAAGTAAACGTCTTTACCATTCTGTTGCATTCCTTCTTGAATTAATGGATACAGGAATCAATAAACTAATGACTGAATGAATGAATGAATGAATGCCTTATGCTAGTTTAAAGAATAATTGTCCACTCATAAATTTCTTAACTATGGTTCTGGATCTTGGGTAACATTCGTCTATCCTGCGTCTTAGTTTCCTTCTGTCCGTTTATTTGCTTGCTTGTTTGGTTGGTTGGTTAGTTGTTTGTTTAACCTGGTTCTGTTCTTATTTGTGACATTTTTTTCAATATTCTAATACAGTTGTTATGGTTTTCCCCATTTCTTTACATTAGTATTATGTATATATGTATTTGCAGCAGATACTATGTTCAAAGAAAGTGATTATATACCAGCCGCTCGCTGCCAAATAAACATTTGCAATGACTTACTTTGTAGCACGCTATATATAAACCGTTGGCTTGATGTTGTTCTTCATGTTTTTGTGTTATAATAACCATAGTTTTTTTCTGAATAAACATTTCTTTAAGCCAAATAAGGCAAATCAATCAATAATTAATGAATGAGTTAGATAATTAAAACAAAGGTGTGATGGTTCTCAGGGCTATAACCTGGGACATGCCTGACAAGTTTACATTGGTTATGTTGTTTGTGTTGGCCACACCTCCAGTTGATATCAGTGATGCATTTTATTACCCTCTGTGTGTGTGTGTGTGTGTGCGTGCGCGCGCGCGCACACACGTGTGTGTGTGTGTGTGTGTGTGTGTGTGTGTGTGTGTGTGTGTGTTGTGTGTGTGTGTGTGTGTGTGTGTGTGTGTGCACGTGTGTGTACACGTGTGTTTGTGTGTGTATACGTGTTTGTGTGTACTCGTGGGTAAGTTCGCGTGTATGTGTATGTGTGTATGTGTGTGTGTGTGTGCGCGCGCACACGTTCGCACCTGAGTGCGTGTGTGTTTCTAAATGCATGTGCGCACGCTGCTGAATGGTTATATGTGCCTGTGTGCGCGTGGGCGCGCACAAACTTGTACACACACCTTTTCCATTCTCGATTTTTGTTAGTGGGTTAGGGTTATTATGGGTTTCCCTTTTTTTTCATTCTGCAAAACAACTTTTTGTTAGCTTGACTTTGTTGTTGTGAACCCATATCAACAATCTCTCTCTCTCTCTCTCTCTCTCTCTCTCTCTCTCTCTCCTCTCTCTCTCTCCTCTCTCTCTCTCTCTCTCTCTCTCTCTCTCTCTCTCGTGAATCCACATCATCATCATCATCATCATCATCATCATCATCATCATCATCATCATCATCATCATCATCATCTCTCTCTGTCTCTCTCTGTCTCTCTGTCTCTGTCTCTGTCTCTGTCTCTGTCTCTGTCTCTCTCTCTCTACTTCTCCCCCCCCCCCTTCTCTCTCTCTTATAGTACACCTTGATATCTGTAGTGGCGCCTCAAAGAGGCAATGGAGAGAGAGAGAGAGAGAGAGAGAGAGAGAGAGAGAGAGAGAGAGAGAGAGAGAGAGAGAGAGAGAGAGAGAGAGAGAGAAGAGAGAGAGAGGAGAGAGAGAGAGAGAGGCAGCCAACAGTTGTGCCGTTTACACCAGATGGAATCAGCTGGCTGTCTATTTGCAGCGCTTTTCTATAGACTGAGCTGCCGCTGCTGCTACTACTACTCCTGCTTCTATTGCTTACTAGCTGCTGGCGGGAGTGGAGCTCATAAACAGTATTTATATGATGTCTTACGCTGACTCCGATAACCAGCCGTAGAGTAGACAGACAGACAGACGAAACAAAACAGAACAGACAGACTGAAGACAGACAGATGGGAGAACAGACGGCCGGGCAGAGATTGGAAGACAGACAGAAAATCAGAGAGAGAGAGAGAAAGAGAGAGAGATAGGGGGGGGGGAGAAAAGAGAGAGGGAGAGAGAGAGAGAGAGAGAGAGAGGGAGAGAGAGAGAGAGAGAGACAGACAGACAGACAGACAGACAGACAGACAGACAGACAGACAGACACAGACAGACAGACAGACAGACAGACAGAGAGCGACAGAGAGAGACAGAGACAGACAGACAGACAGACAGAGACAGAGAGACAGACAAAGGCAGAGAGAAAAGGTGCAGCAAAGGGCGACAAAAACCAGAAGAAAAAAATAGCCTAGACTTCTAATAGTCTAACAGCAGACACATGGTTCGTTGACCTTTCACACTGGCAATCACCTCACCTCCACCACTGACCTCCCCTTGTCCACAGTACACACACACACCCCACTGCTGCTGCTTGCAATTCGACATCAACATCTTACTCTCCTTACCATATTTTTGAAAACTCCACCTTTAGTCACTCCTCTCCACTTCCTGTTCCGTCTGGCTACACACCGGTATTATTATTATTTTTTTTACTACTTTCCCTTCTATTTTGATATAATTATCACTCTTGCATTATTCGCACTGCACGTACTAAGGCATCCACAGAAATTGAGAGAAAAAAAAAAAACTTTTTTTCAGAAAGATTTGTCCCTGATTTAAAACTCGTGTAATTTTGCACAAATTTGGTAGGTTTGAACTTTTCTTTTCTTTTCTTTTTTTTTTTAGCAAACACTGTACCCCCCTCACTCCTTTGTCGTCTGCTAGCTTCCCAACCCCCAATATGCATGCTGCGGGGTCAAGGGTGTATGTAGGAACACAAGCAATCCTCATTATTCTGAAGATCATTTCCAACTTTTTCGTGACTACCTGATATTTTGCTCCATGTCCTTAATCCCCCCAAAAAACAAGTGCATAGTGCATTTTTTTTTCAAACTTTACAAAAAAAATGTGAAAATCAACAAAAAAAATACAATTTATGCCCCCACACTCTATGTATAGAACATACTACATGACCCCAAAAACTAATACCGGAGTGTAACCTTCAGTCACTCCTTTCCACTTCCTGCGCCGTTCAGTCAATCTTTTCCCACTTCCTGCGCCGTTCAGTCAATCCTTTCCACCACTTCCTACTTCGTTCAGTCACTCCATCCCCCTAGCATCAGCATCAGCATCAGCATCCGCAGCCTCAGCAGCCTCAGCTAGGCTAGCCCCTGTGTTTTCAGCATCAAAGGCAGGCAGTACAGACAGAACATCTTGGTGCAGGCGACAAATGGAGAGAGCGGAAGTGCGCACCACCCCTGGACCATTTACTGTGGTTTCCTCCTATTTATGGACTCCATGCTCTCTCTGTGTCTCTCTGTCTATATGTCTCTCTCTCTGTGTCTCTCTGTCTGTGTCTCTGTCTTTCTCTCTGTCTGTCTCTCTCCCTGTCTCTCCATGTGTCCTTTTCTCTTGCTCTCACTCTCTCTCTCTCTGTCGCTCTAGATCTATCTCTCTTTCTCTCTCATTGTCTTTCTCTCTGTCTGTCTGTCTGCCTGTCTGTCTCTCTGTATGTCTGTCTGCCTCTGTTTCTCTGTCTCTGTCTCTATCTCCATGTATGTCTGTCTGTCTGTTTGTCTGTCTGCCTGTCTCTCTCTCTCTCTTTGTCCGTATCCCTGTCAATCTGTCTCTGTCTCTCTCTCTCCATGTCTGTCTGTATGTCTCTCGGTATCTGTTTCTGTCTCTCTCTCTGTTTCTCTCTGTCTCTCTCTCTCTCCCTCTGTCTCTCTCCCTCTGTCTGATGTATCCCTGAAAAGGGCGGGGACTGGATGTAAAAAAACACACGAGTGCTTATCTATTATCCTCGAATAAAAGACTTTGCCTTGCCTTGCCTTGCCTTGCCTTGCCTTGTCTGTCTGTCTGTCTGTCTGTCTGTCTGTCTGTCTGTCTGTCTGTCTGTCTGTCTGTCTGTCTTGTCTGTCTGTCTGTCTGTCTGTCTGTCTCTCTCTCTCTCTCTCTCTCTCTCTCTCTCTCTCTCTCTCTCTCTCCTCTCTCTCTCTCTCTCTCTCTCTCTCTCTTTCTCGGGGTGAGGGCGGGAATGTTTTGTATATTTTTGGTGTAGCTGTTGTGTGTTTCGTGTTTTCTGTTGTTGTTTGGTTGTTGTTGTTTTTGGGGGGGAGGTGGGGGTGGGGGGGGGTGTGTCTTTTCAGAGAGCTGAACGTAAAACTAAAAGCAAATTATGTCACACTCTTTGAAATAACCAAGTTTTCAAAGCTTTCAATGTAATCTCTCTTGTGGACACAATGGACTTCTCTGCTTTGTGTTCATCATTATCTTTTGTGCAATATATATATCTGTGTCTATATATATACAAAAAAGTAATATATATATATATATATAATATTGTGTGTGTGTGTGTGTGTGTGTGTGTGTGTGTGTGTGTGTGTGTGTTTATCTGTCTGTCTGTCTGTCTCTGTCTGTCTGTGTGAGTGTGTCTGTGCGTGGGTGTGGGTATGCATATATTTTTTAACCTCTCTGTCTCTGTCTTCCTCTGTTTGTCTGACTCTCTCCCTGTTTGTCTGTCTCTCTCCCTGTCTGTTTGTCTGTCTGTCAGTCTTTCTGTTTGTCTTTCTGTCTGCCTGTCTCTCCCTACCCCCTCTCTCTCTCTCTCTCTCTCTCTCTCTCTCTCTCTCTCTCTCTCTCCTCTCTCTCTCTCTCTCTCTCTCTCTCTCTCTCTGTTCAAAATGTTCAAAACTTTTCAAAATTCTCTCTGTGTCTCTGTCTCGGTCTCTGTCTTTGTCTCTCTCTGTCTCTGTCTGTCTGTCTGTCTGTCTGTCTGTCTGTCTGTCTGTCTGTCTGTCTGTCTGTCTCTCTCTCTCTCTCTCTCCTCTCTCTCTCTCTCGCCACTCCTTCCCTCCCCCTCTCCACCCCTCCCCATCACCCATCACCCATCCCCCTCCTCCTCTCCTCTCTCTCTCTCTCTCTCTCTCCTCTCTCTCCTCTCTCTCTCTCCTCTCTCTCTCTCTCTCTCTCTCTCTCTCTCTCTCACCTCCCCCCCTCTCCTCCCCTCTCCCCGCCTCCCCCGAAGTTCTTTCATCCTGCTAAGCAAACAGACATCGGGGTATAGGAACAACAGTATCGGGTGTGTGAGGAAAACGGTCCGCTCTGCAGACCGGCTGTTACACACCTCACCCCCCTTCCCCCAGCTCACCCCCTCACCCCCCACTCCCTACCCCCTCCATCCCCCAACCCGTCACCCCCCCAAACATCAAAGTGAGCAACAGAGCAGCCTGAACTTGGGGAGACAGCCGACACCTCTTGTTTTGGGATAGTCTACATCTGAGAGAGAGAGAGAGAGAGAGAGAGAGAGAGAGAGAGAGAGAGAGAGAGAGAGAGAGAGAGAGAGAGAGAGACAGACAGACAGACAGACAGACAGACAGACAGACAGACAGACAGACAGACAGGGCTCTAGAGACAGAAAGACATAGAGAGAGACAGACAGACATACAGAGAGAAAGAGACAGAGAGAGAGCGAGTTTTCCAACACTGCTTTTGTACTAGTGTCAATGTAGATCTATATTTTACACAGTAGTATATACCAAGTGTAAATGTAAGTGTAAGTGTAAGTGTATATACCAAGTGTATTTATATATTGCACAATAATTGTCATAGCATGGTACAGAAATGAAGATGCCATACGCCATTGACACAGTATAGTATAAATGGTGTCTGTGATGTGCTGTGCCATTATGTCTGTGATGTGCTGTGGCATTGTGTCTGTGATATGCTGTGCCCCTGTGTCTGTGAAATCATGTGCCATAGAGTCTGTGATATTCTGTGCCATAGCATCTGTAATATACAGCATCATAGTATCTGCAATATACTGTGCCATAATGTCTGTAATATACTGTACCATAATGTCTGTAATATACTGTGCCATAACATCTGTAAAATAATGTGCCATATTCTGTAATATACTATGCCATAGTCTATAATATACTGTTCCATCTAGTCTAATATACTGTGCCATGGTTTGTAATATACTGTGCCATAGTGTATGTAATATACTGTGCCATAGACTGTAAGATACTGAGCCATATATATATATATATTTGTGTGTCATGTCCAGCTTCTGGAAGATGCCAGCATGTTTGGGGAGAGGGGGTGAAAAGAGAACAGAGAGCAAGAAAACATGTCAACGTTACACGTGACTTGGTCACAATTTTATGCTGGGTGACAAAAAAAAAACCCGAGCCTATGGAGATAATTCATTAGCCTATCTGAAGATTCCTGTGCCATGGAGATTCCTGTGCCACGGTAGCCTGATTATCTGGTGATTCCTGTGCCATGGTAGCCTGATTATCTGGTGATTCCTGTGCCATGGTAGCCTGATTATCTGGTGATTCCTGTGCCATGGTAGCCTGATTATCTGGTGATTCCTGTGCCATGGTAGCCTGATTATCTGGTGATTCCTGTGCCCCAGCCTTCCTCCTGTCTCTTTTGATCTGAGAGGAACATTTTCTCCTCTACACAGCGATGACCTCCTGGCCGACAGGGGTTTGACTGGAAATGGTAGATGTCAACCTCAGCACTACAACACTCTGCTCTCAACCCCTTCCCCCCCCCCCCCCCTTTAACAGAAGCTAACATTGTCTGTCTCCTGTAGAAGGGAGTTCAACAGGTCTACCTAAGCTGATGAAAGTCCAACTGGCATAGTGAGTTCTAGGCAAAGGGACATTGTCAGCCACTGTGTGTATGGGTAAAGTGAACTGGCCCAGCCCATCCATCTCCAGCTGCAGACTGCATGCTGGGTATGTTGGTGTCGTCTGCTACTGGCCATAGTATCTCTCTCCTTCAGTCGAGGATGGATGGGTTCAGAGAGTGTGTCCTGACAAGGTGTTATGCGCGCAGTTGCACACGTAGCTTTGGTTTCTCATTTCTTCAGTGGGTTTGCAGGGGATCATATTCAGCACCCATGTGAACTCCAGGAAGAACTCTCTTCAACAGGTAAGACAGTGTGACTCCACCCAGCATTTTCAGAAACTGTCAAATCACCAATCTGATGTTGAAACCAGCAGTCACTCTGCCTCCAACTGCTGCTGCTGCTGCTACTTAATCTAGCACTCTTGCAACAACAACAACAACAACCAACAACAACAACAACAACCAGCACAAACAACAGCAACACAAACAAGAAAGGTGTCTGTGGTAGATTTTGTCTGAAGGGGGCAAGGAGGGTTCATTGTCCAAGATCAACTCATAAACAGGACCTTCCAGTCCCTTAATTATCACAGTTCGGTGAAGTGGGGGGGGGGGGGGGGGGGGAACCACAACATCAGAAAACATGCAGCATGCACACGAGGCATTCCCCAGCCCACTGGGCCATACAAGCAATCAAGCATGGAGTCATTCTCATCTCAGCCTGAACGCCTGCCCCCTATACCCTCTCCCCTTTCCCTGTTCCTGCTGCAGGAGTGGTTGGTATCCATACAGCGGAAAACTAATTCCCCCCGATCTTGTTTTGCTCCTCTTCCTGTTGGTGTTGAGCGCAGTCCCTTGTCTGCTGGAAGCCTCATTTACTGCCTGGCTTAGTCCGGCAGAGGTGTAGGTGGTGTGGAAGGTTTGTCAGATTGGGATGCTCCACAGCACACTGCGGCAATATCAGGCGGCAGCTTCCAGGAAAGGCAGCTGCTGCTACTTGGGGTGCAATCAGTTTCTGATGCAGCAGAGGGACCTGGGTGGTGATGGATATTAGATAGATCTAGATATTGTCAGCAGCATATTGTTTTCGCGTCACTTCTTCGGGCAAACTTCATAACCTTTATGCTCTTTTGAGTTAAAGTTTTTTCTCTCCTGTTCTTTTCAGTCTAACATCACCATCACTATTGTCTTCCTCTTCTTCTTCGTTCAAAACTGCCCCCGTCTCTCCTTTTCCCCTTCTTTTTTTCATGAATTTTGAACTCTTAAAACACTAGATCTAGCACACAACAGTTTTTTAAATGTTTTTTTTGGTTTGTTTTACAAATGTTCTTTTTTGCTGCTCTCCTACCTTCCTTCCATTTTCATCTCATTTTTTCTTCCTTTCTTTTGCTGCTCTCTTTCTTGCCCATCTTCTTTTTTGTCAATGTTGTCTACCATCTCTTAAGGCAAACCTGATTGTGCAGCAGCCTCGGGTTATTCATTTTCCCATCTTCTCTCCAAATCCCCATGTCTTAGCATGCACAATTGTACAACTCTGGGTAAAACGTTTCTCACAGTGACTGGACAATAATGCATCAGCCATACCTGACACACTGCCGTGCTGGACAGGCCTGTCCTGCCCTTTCCTGCCCTGCTCTTCCATGCACTGCACTCTCTGCACTGAGAATATTAAAAGTGGTCAGGAGTGCTGTGGGGCGAAATGCATGGTAACCAGGGGAAATGAGATGAACGATGCAAGCTTTTTGAGGAATGAGGCATGAACAATAAGATAATATGAAAAAAGATAGGTGAGTTGTGGTGGTGGTTAAAGGAAACACCATGCATGCCCCTAGTTTGTATACATAGGATCCAGCTTTTCTGTCTGTATGTCTGTTTTTCGTGTTAGTTTGTCTGTCTCCTTTTGTCTGTTTCAACGTGTATTTACTGATTTATATTAGAAGGTACAAAAGGTAAAGGTGTCCAATAATACGTGTGGTCGTGGGGGAGTATCCACTAAATGTATCAGCTAAAAATATCAGCGAAGAAGCATCATTACAGTGTGCACCAGCTCAGATCTTACCACCTGCCTTATATAAAAGCTCAACATAATATTATGTCTGTGACACAGACTGTAAACTTTTTTAACCCTATTGTTGCTCTTGTAAACTAAACATGTACGATGTTTTGAATAGGTGGGGGAGAGGGATAACAGAAAAGATAGGAAAGGTTTGGGACAGACGACATAGGACTGCTGGAGGTTGGTGGAAGGCCAGACAGACACAAGAGAAGAGCAGAAAAAATGACAAAGAGAGAGAGAGGGGGGGGAGGACAGACAGGGAAGGGCAGAAACAGGCCAGCCCTGTACAAACAGAGCATCCACACACAGACCAAAACACACCCTGCCCTCCCCTTCCCTCCTC
>CM060334.1:39009751-39024987 GCA_030674155.1 Stramonita haemastoma | reverse complement strand
TCAGCAGCCTTTATGAAGGCCATGTTCAGCTTACGATAGGTGTGAGTGTATGGGGGTCACACAGTCTCTCAAAAAAGACATTCCTGACATTTGCTTCTTATTCCCCCCACTCTCTCTTTTCATCTCTCTAAGTGTGTATCTTTGTCTTTGTCTGTCTGTCTGTCTCACTCTCTTAATGTCTGCCTGTCTCTCTCCTCGCTTAATGTCTGCCTGTCTCTCTTTCTCCCCTAATCCTTCTGTTTATGGTGTGTTCGCTTGTGTGTGTGTGTGTGTGCGTGCGTGCGTGTGTGGTGGTGCGTGCGTGCGTGTAAGCGTTTGCACATGCATACATACATACATGCATACATACACACATACAAGTGGTGGGTGTGTGTGTATGTGATCATGAGCACGCTTATTACGTTTATAACTGTATCAGTCTATGTCTGTTTACGTTTATGATTTGCACAACCAACAGTTAACATAGTGAGTATGAAAGAGAAAAGAAGGGGAAGGGTCGGTGGTGGTGGTGGTGGAGACAAAAACAGCAACAATACAGAGAGTGGTTGAGGTAAGATGGGGTGGCTGTGTGTGTCAGAAGTGGCAGGTTTCTGATGGTATCTGGTCTTCGGCTTGTTCCCTGCCAGCCCTGCCTGGGGAAAAGCAAGGGTGTGATACAGGGCAGGGGGATGTAAGGGGCATGGGCAAAGCTTTAGTCATGCCCCTCTGATGATGTTTGCTTACAGGACTCTGTGTGTGTGTGTGTGTGTGTGTGTGTGTGTGTGGTGTGGTGTGTGTGTGTGTGTGTGTGTGTGTGTGCGCGTGTAGGTGCGCGTGTGTTTGTTAGTATGTATGTATGCTGGCATACTGGCTGAAACGTAACTGCAAAGGAGTTTGAGTTGACCACACATATTTATAGGTAAAACTTCATTTATACACCGACCTCTTCCTCCTTCCTGTCCACAAATGCACATGAATACTCACTTTGGTTTTCTCTCTTTGTCTTTGTCTATTTATCTGTATGTGTCATTGTCTCTTTGTAACTGTTCTCTGTCAGTCTCTCTGCCTCTGCTGCTCTCTCCGTCTATGTGTCTCTTTCCTATTTTCTGTCTATCCTGCCCCCTTTCTCTCCTCATCTCAGACTCTCTCTCCATCTCTCTATTTCTTTCTTTGTCTCTGTCTGTTTCTCTCTGTCTGTGTCTCTCCATTTCTGTATCCAGTCAGACGATTCGCATCCCTTTCTTAAGCATCTCAATGGAAGCATCAGAGTGGTGTTGGGTTACGGCCATGTGGGTGCAGTGAACAAACTTCAGCCATTAACCAGTCTGCTGGACAGAGAATCGCTGAGGTAGATAAGGAGCTGGACAGTACAGGAGAAGGAGGAGGAGGAGGAGGAGAAGAAGGAGGAGGAGGAGGAGGAGGAGGAGGAGGAGGAGGAGGAGGAGGAGGAGAGAAGAAGAAGAAGAAGAAGAAGAAGAAGAAGAAGAAGAAGAAGAAGAAGAAGGAGGAGGAGGAGGAGGAGGAGGAGGAGGAGGAGGAGGAGGAGGAGGAGGTGGTGGTGGAGGAGGAGAAGGAGAAGAAGAAGAAGAAGAAGAAGAAGAAGAAGAAGAAAGAAGAAGGAAAAGATGAAGAAGAAGAAGAACAAGAACAAGACGAACAAGAACAAGACGAACAAGAAGAAGAAGAAGAAGAAGAAGGAGGAGGACCAGAAGGGGGAAGGAAGTTTATGATGCAACCCTACACCTGGCTCTATGACTGTGTGTGAAAGGAGAGCTGGCCCTTTTCTGGAGGCCATTTGCCTGTGGGATGGAGTATCAGGTACACGCTGCCGAGTCTGTGTCAGACAACGACCTGGTCGATTATTGCCTGAGGGAGAATCAGGTTTTGCCTGCAACATTGCTAAGGAGAATGTAGAGAACTGAAGTTATAGTGAACTAGTGGAGGATAGTCTCATGTTCCAGAAGTCTTTGATTTTTTGTAAGGTCTGGCAAAGTCATTTTGTTGAAATTTGCTATTTTTTTTCTGGGCTGTAGCTGGTTATTCGTGTCTTTGATTAATACTTTGTGATGTCATCTGTTCGAAACTATGTTCCTCATTCCACAAAAATTGAAGTGGAAAATGAGAGTAGCCCATATTTGATTATGTTTTTCTTTTGACGCGGGAAATGTTTGGTGGGCTATATTCTGTCAGTCGAGTCGTTTTAAGAGACCACAGAGTATATTGACAGACCACTCTTACATGTCATTGTAAAGTGTAAGTGGTAGGGGGTGCATTTTTTTTCGTTCCTCGGCTAGAGCTCCGAAGTTCACCAGTGGTGATATTTTTGTAAAGGTGACCGTTTTTTTTCTCCCACCATTTTAGGTAGCGATATTTTAATTCTGAGATGAGATCTAAACACGACATCTACGTACATGATGGGTTATTTTTGTCATCCATTCCTGTTGACACACAGTGGCTTACTCTTTCGAAAGGTGGGACGGGTTTTTAACGTGTGCACAAGATTTATGCGTGGGGTTCGTACATGGGGCCTCGGTTTATAGGCTCATTCAAAAGACTTTGACATTCAGTTCGACTTTTTATGGTCAAACTAGGAATTAAGGGTGAGGCTGGGAATCGAACCCAGAACCTCAAGGTTTAACTTGATGGCAGGCGAACGTTTTAACCATCCTGCCCTCCTGCTTCTTAGGGTGGTTCTGGCAGTCTGTTCATGCTTCTGAGTTTGAGATCCTAATTTCTCCTTTATGTGCTGGAGGAATTGTTGATGAAACTGCATTGAAATTTTCAGCTTGTGTGTGTTAAAATAATACAATATAAAATATTTATTATCTCAGAAACACGAGTTGAGGGTCATGCAGATACTTGCTCCACTCTCCAGTATTTTTTTGTTTACTGTTCAATTTTTTTCTTTCATGTTCCATGTTCAATGTTGTGGGAACAAGATAACTCAGTGGTCAGAGCACCTCTTTTCCCCAAGCTAAGGTTAAGCAGCATCGAGCGTGGTTAGCAGTTGGAAGGGTGACCGTTTGTGATCCTTGGCTTCAGTACAGTTTCCCAGTTCGCCCAGCGGTAAACTTTTAATGGGTATTTGCCCTCTTTAGGGTCAGGGGAGGTAAAGCAGTGAGGGAGAGAAGATGGGTGCCGCCCTCAATATTCTGGCCCCTGGAGAAGCTGAGGTCTCTGACGCCTGGCTCCCCTCCGATCACATAGGTTATGGGACACCTTTACCGTTTTACCCATGTCCAATGTTTCGTATTTGATTTGATGAAGTATTTGTTCAGTTCTAAGTGATAGTTTAAACTCAAATAGAGATCAAGGCAACATAAAATTGTGTGCTAAGTTGCAAAGAAAACAAGAGACGAGTTAATGAACAATTAGGTGACTTAGTGTTATGTACAATATTGAAGATAAGAAAGAAGGATAGAAGTAAGGAGAAGATGGGCATGCACACACCCGTGCCGCGTGCATGCATGCACAGACAAAAACGCACTCACAACATCTCTCTCTCTCTCACACACACACACCCCCCAATCCCCCCACCACCACCTACCGACCCCCCCCCCCCCCGAAGCACACATGCACACGTACACACACGTTCACGAATTATCCAACAATGGCAGATACTCATATGAAGCAACATTCTCAAGACATTAGTGTGTAAGAAAGAACAACAACAAGAAAATAAGAACCCTAACCAAAACGGAAAAAAAGAACTCATTTGAAAATAAAACCTCCAGCGAACTGTCCTTTGAGATAGTTGTGTGAGACAAGACTTTTTTCTCCTAGTTTAAAAAACAAAAAAATCATTCTATGTTGATCCGTTTTCTTTTGTTTTGTTATTGTTTTTCTTTGTTCTTTTCTTCTTCACCTTTTAAAAGGTGTATTCCTTTTTAACCCTGTCTTTCTTACAATGTATCTTGTTCTTCTACTGACCTCTGATTGTGTCTGTTTCTTATGTGTTTCGTTTCTTTCTTGCTGGCTCTCAGTCTCTGTCTGTCTGTCTGTCTGTCTGTCTGTCTGTCTGCCTGCCTGCCTGCCTGCCTGCCTGCCTGCCTGTCTGTCTGTCTGTCTGTCTGTGTGTTTGTCTGTCTGTCTGTCTGCCTGTCTGTCTGTCTGTCTGTCTGCCCCCCCTCCTCTCTCTCTATCTATCTCCTTTGTTTCGTTCTCTTTTTCTCTTTTTCTTTCCTTTCCTTTCCTTTCCTTTCTTTCTTTTCTTTCTTTTCTTTCTTTCTTTCTTTCTTTCTTTCTTTCTTTCTTTCTTTCTTTCTTTCTTTCTTTCTCTTCTTTCCTTCTTTTCTTTCTTTCTTTCTTTCTTTCTGTCTGTCTGTCTGTCTGTCTGTCTGTCTGTCTGTTTCTACATCTGTATTTTTTTCTCTCTCCAGATATCTGTTTTCCGTCTGTCAGTCTTTATTTTTTCCTGTTGTGTCTTTCTTACTGTATTTCTTACTGTATTTCTGTCTGTCTGTCTGTCTGTCTGTCTGTCTGTCTGTCTGTCTGTCTGTCTGTCTGTCTTTCTTTCTTTCTGTCTTTCTTTCTTTCATTTCTTCTCTGTCTTTCATTTCTTCTCTTTCTGTCGGTTTAAAGCTATTGTTCTGCCCAGTCTCATTCTACCCTCATCCTTTCTTTGCTTTCTTCGTTGTGTTCAGTCCATTGTTTTTCTTCTCAGAGACAGTGGTGTGTAACTGCGGGCATATTGACAGGTGAAATGAGCCGTTTATATACGGTCTCAGGGGACATATTAGTTTGATTTCAAATCTGTGTAATGTTTGTTTTAAACGCGTGTGCTTGTATTTATGGATGCACAGATATATAACTTCTTACACACACACACACACACACACGCGCGCGCACACACACACACATACATACACACACAGACACACACACTCACTCACTCACTCACTCACTCACTCACTCACTCACTCACTCACTCACTCACTCACTCACTCACACGCACGCACGCACGCACGCACGCACGCACGCACGCACGCACGCACGCACGCACGCACACACACACACACACACACTCTCTCTCTCTCTCACAGAGTGTGTTTATCATTTTAAAAATGTTTTAAATTTTTTTATATCGAGGATAATGGGATAAACACTCTTGTGCTTTTTGCATCCAGTCCCCGTGTGTATGCAGTTTTGTAAATGTCATTTGTTCCCACCGATACACAATGGCCTACTCTTACGAAAAGCGGAACAGGATTTAACGTGTGCATGATGGTCTGTGTTTGTGTATGTATGTGTGTATGTGTGTGTATGTATGTATTGTGTGTATGTGAGAGTGTGTATGTGTGTGTATGTGAGTGTGTGTATGTGTGTGTATGTGAGTGTGTGTGTATGTGTGTGTATGTGTATGTATTTATGTGTATTATGTGTGTGTGTGTGCGCACGCGCGGGCACACTGTGTATGTAAAATGTTACGAAGATTGAAACGCCTACTTTGAAAAAAAGAATAAGCCCAAACTCTGGTACATCTGCTCTCAAGAAGCAAGCCACCTTTGCTTAAGATCTTCAGACAAAAGTCACTTCAGACAATGAACTGGATAAAATGTCGAAGGTGTGATCACGGTGAGGTCACACAACACAACAGTGGTTACACTGTGGTAGACATGTCTTTTGTGCTTCTTGGTTTGGTCAGAATGTGACGAACAATGAACCCACAGGGTTCCACCCAGTCCTCAGGTTTCGTTAAAAAAGGCCGAACTCTTCGTGTTTTTCTGTGCAATGTCCTGATCAACCACACCCATCAGTCTTAGGTGTTTTTCGTGTTAGTCGTGTAATTTGAAGACATCTTAACCTCGAAACCGTCTGCTCTATCCTTATTGTTTACGAGATTCAGGTTTTCATGTTGAGCTCGAAGCAAAAAAAAAAGTGACATAAACACAACCAAAAAATGAATCCAAACCAAAAAAGTAAAAAACAAAAGTGGTAGCAGTTATAAAACAACATCATCAAGAGCATCATCAAAATAAACAAGGTGACAAAAAAATAAACAAACAAAAAACCAAATCCAACCCTAAAACCTGACAAATAAAACACAACAGGTAAAAACCAAACCAAATCCAAAATCCAACAATTGAAAGCAAAAGCTTTAAGTCCAGTTAAGGCCAAAAACCCATACGATTTGGTATGATAATGGACATTTAATCTAAGTCTTCTGAACCGACATAGTACGCAGTATTTTAACCACTATGTGAGATTAGATGATAAATCAACATTGTTTTACACACAAACATTACTGTGTAAACATTCTTGCTGACCAATGTCTGTCAAACACACAGATTTAAGAGAATGTAAAATGAACAAAAGCGATCAGTGAATAGAAACACTACATTTGGGACAGTGAAAAAATTCCAACCCCCACCCAAAGAACAAAGACTCCCCTCTTTAAAAAAAAAAGGGGGAGGATGAAGCGGGAGGACGGAGAGCAAACAAGACGATGGTGGTGTTATCCTCATGGGAGCCATTCCGTTCAGCCGTTTACTTCACACGTCTGCGGATGAAATATCTTCCCCGTGCCTGCACCTCCTGTTGATGGCTAAAAGAGTTTCCTTGCTAGCGGTGATTTACTGGCCAGGACAAATTGGCCGACAAGGGTCTGTTCCTTAAGGACCAGGCGTTAGCTGACTCCACGGGGACGGTAAAGGAAGCATAAAACTGAGCACACCTTGTTACACTCCGTCAAAGGAGCTCGCAGGAAATAAAAATCGAATAAAGTAGATTGACATTTACACACTTTGAAAAACTAAAACAAAAATAGCTCCCATGATATATGGACATTGCTTGATAAAAAAAAGAGCTTACGCCTGGCATTTGATGTTTTTTGCTTGAACTTGTGCATGCAAATATTTGTTTGTTCACCTGGTTATGTTTTACTGTGGAGTTACAGGGTTTATTCCATTGTGTGACAGTTTAAAAAACAACAACAACAGGTAAAACTGACAAATGAAGGCAAATTAAGTGCACACTGATATATAGAAATTAATGATCATGGATATTGTCTACATAATTAGTTACTCGCATGTAAGTTTGCGAAAAATAAGTATGATGCCATCCTAATGATTATCAAGTGTGTGTGCACATGCATGCATGCATGCATGCATGCGTGTGTGTGTGTGTGTGTGTGTGTGTGTGTGTGTGTGTGTGTGTTGTGTGTGTGTGTGTGTGTAAAAGAAGGGGTGGGGGAGGACGTCATGTGCACCTGTCGAAACCCTTCACTTCACTTAAGCCATAATTTTTTTAACATCAGCTATGCCCACTGATTTCTTATCTTCCATTATGTCTGTATTTCTTTTTCAGTAACTGAGAGATGCTTCTTCACACAATACTGATGTCCTTAAAAGGTTTTCGGGCATGAAAAACCAATAAAGTAGAAACGACAACTCTCCCTCCCCCCCTCCTCCATCTTCAGCAGACACTAAATACAAGTCTCAGGAGATCAACAAATAAAAACAAAAAAACCAGGGCCAAGAACTGTTTCTTTCACGTTTCCCATTTAACACCCGCTTAAAGCGATTTCGTTGACAAAGACAATCATCTCGAGTGAGGGGGCACTGACATGGAGGGCCAGGGTAGGAAGGAAGGAAGGGAGGAGAGCTTGAGAAGATTTTAACCAGAACATCTTCACTTTTTTATGTTCTTAGAGCTCCTTGTTTCCAGCTGTTTTCTTCTTCGCGCGTCAGGACGAAGCTCCTGTCCATCCCACGTGCGAACACTCTCTTGTTTCTGGCTGAAAGAGTTTCCTTCCTGCCAGTGAGTTACCGGCAAGAACAACTCTACTGCCAGGGTCTGCTTTGTACGTACGGTCCAGGCATTACCTGACGGGAAAGACCAGGGAAGCTTCTTTTTTTCTTTAACTCTGCTTAGAGTCGTTTTTGGTCACGGTATGAAACAACAGTTGGATATCGAATTTCTCCGTTTATGTTAGTTCGTTTCGTGAATTCTTTAGTCTCTGGACACAGTTTTCACGTCCACCATGCAGTGTTGTGCAGCCATCGTTTTACAGCCCAGTCCTTTGTCTTCCTCTTTCAACATTTCACCATTTGTCTCTAGAACAGTTTTTGAGAGCATTGGATTGTGTTATTATTTTGTTAAGACTCCGTCATATCATTCAAAAGGTGAAGCTTATTTCTGCTGGTACAACAAACAGTGTAGATATCAGATAAAGGTTTGGGTTTCTTTTTTAGAATTTTGTAGGGATTCTTTTATCTTGTAGTGCATCACAAGATCAGAGACGTTTGTCAGTGTATGAAGCGTTTAAAAGTTATATCAATGTGATAATCCTTCCTCTCTCTCTCTCTCTCTCTCTCTCTCTCTCTCTCTCTTCTCTCTCTCTCTCTCTCTCTCTCTCTCTCTCTCTCTCTCTCTCTCTCTCTCTCTCTCTCTCTCTGTGTTCCTCCTCTCTTTTTCTTTAGCTGTGTGTGTGGTGTGTGTTGTGTGTGTGTGTGTGTGTGTGTGTGTGTGTGTGTGTGTGTGTGTGTGTGTGTGTGTGTGTGTGTGTCTGAGCATAAACCTGTCTGTCTGTAATTATATTTTCACTTTTTAAAAACTGCCTTTTCATTTTCAGACTTTTTTTTTTAACACAGTGCTAAATGGAGAATTTTGCTTACAGTCTCTGCAAAACTGGTCGTCAAATGTTTGCTTACAAAACTTTTGTTAAACGGACCATTTCAAGTGTGGAAAGCTACACAAGGAGAGGTATTGGACAGTGGTGGTACAGTAGTAAAACTGCTCTGCTCTGTACACAGACCAGGCACAAACCTCAAGGGAGGGGTAAAGGTTGGCAGTTCCCAGTGACAACAATTTTGATGGTGTCTTTCTCCTTCAGTCAGTGTAGTCTTCTTTCTGCGTATTTGACGGTAGAACATTGTTTTAGGGAGCTCTGTTAGGATAGGGGACGATGGATGGAGGGGTGGTCAGAGCATAAGATACATGGTCTGAGAGTAACTCATGGTCTGAGAGTAACTCATGGTCTGAGAGTAACTCATGGTCTGAGAGTAACTCTAAGGTGAGGAGGGTTCTTGTCTCCACCAAGATGTCTGTTTAAGGGGGACTTTCTCCCCTAGAAAACATTTATAACTTCTGCATCTATTACAAGTCCAGTCAATGAGACTGTAAACCATGACACTTTGTGTGAAGGCATGAAAGTTATTTTGCACACAAGTCACATCCATTCAAGGGGATATTTTCCCCTGCAGTTAAATATCAGTGCCAACTCCACTCTCCCCAAAAGTACTTTAGATGAGAGTATAAACCAAGGAGTTCCTGTGTGAAAACACACGCAGAACATCTTGGGCACACGTGAAAACATGTTCTGCTTTTCGAAACAGTAAGCTATTGTGTACTGGTGGGAACATGACAAAATTAACAAAACAACATATACACGGGGACTGGATGTGAAAAAGCACACGAGTGCTTATTCCATTTTCCTTGATATAAAAGAATAAATAAAAAATAAAATCAAAATTTTTGTAGAAGAGCACGCCAGCTATCAGGAATGGTCATGGTGTGGGTGAAACAATTACACCTAGCATGCAACTGTAAACCTAGAGAGGGATTGGCTCCACCAGGTTCAACTCGTCCCCACAAACACACGCTCATGAAGTTTCAGTATAGGGAAACAAAAACACTTGTATGCAGGAAAAAGAAAAAAAAAAGGGTAGGCGCTGCACTTGTGGCGACGCGCTCTCCCCAGGGAGAGCAGCCCAAATTTCACGCAGAGAAATCTGTTTTGACATAAAGTGGTACCAAATAAAAAAATATCCCGGATGAATTCCCGAAAGGGTGAAGGGAGAAGTCAGTGAGGGGATGAGCTGAGGAGGAAGAAAAAAAAGTAGCCATGAAACAGCACCACTCCCTCAGTGGCTGAAAGAGTTTCCTTGCTAGCAGAGATTTACTGGCCAGGATAAATTGGCCAACACGGGTCTGATCCTCAAGGA
This sequence comes from Stramonita haemastoma, assembly GCA_030674155.1. Taxonomy (NCBI): domain Eukaryota; kingdom Metazoa; phylum Mollusca; class Gastropoda; order Neogastropoda; family Muricidae; genus Stramonita; species Stramonita haemastoma. The sequence continues at coordinate 39,015,064 of CM060334.1, read as the reverse complement.
ACAGGCGTTAGCTGACTCCATGGGGACGGTAAAGATCAAGGAAGCAGTGCTCAGGACATTTGAGTTCCTTGGTTGCGCTGAGTCAGGAAGTTTGGTAGAAAACCAATGAATGAAGTATGGGAATGAATGCCTGTGCTGAGCAGTAGAACAGATGGGAGGTTATTGTCTTTTTTCTGTTTTATATCAGTTTGTTGAAATAGAAGATAAAACGAGTTCTCTGTCTTTGTCTCTGTTTCTGACTCTGTCTGTCTGTTTTTCTGTCTCTCTGTGTCTCTCTCTCGTGTGGTTGTGTGCGTGTGCATGTGTGCACGTGCACCCTTGTGTGTGTTTATGCATGCTTGCAAGCTTGTGTATAGTGCATGTGCCTGCATATTTTTAGTTTTTCAGTTGTGTGTGTGTGTAATAGTAATAAGTAATTTGTTGATGACCCAAAATCGTTTTCATTGTTTAATTCTAGTCTTTTATTTCCACCTTGCACCGTGTGCTTTTCTTTTCTAAAAGATAAAACATAAAGAAGACAAGAAAACAAGCAAGTCAGCAAGCAACAACAGCAACAAGTAAAACAAAAAAACCCAACCCAGAGCAAGGAAATCTAGCAAGCCAGGATACAAGCCAATAAGCCAGCAACAGCAACAACAACAACAACAGCTATACCAACAGCACCACAAAATGTTTGGAGCTAGCTACATCTTCTCTCGTTAGGCAAAAAGAGTTTTCTTGCCACTGGCCTGTTTATCGTCCTTGGAGAAGTGTCTGACACGGGTCTTTCCCACAGGGCTGGCCAGGCATTACTGCTTCCACCAGGCCCATAAAGATTACACAGGGAGACAATGCTGAGTAGAGGCAAAGTTCCTTCGTTACCTCAGGTCAAGGATACCTGAGGAGAAATGTCATACATATGGCTAAAATAAAACACACACACAGACACACACAGACACACACAGACACAGACACACAGAGACACACAGAGACACACAGAGACAGAGACACAGCCACAGACACACACAGCCACACACATACACACACGCACACACAAACACAGACACAGACACACACAGCACACACACATGCACACCCACAGACGCACACACACACACACATACACACACACACACACACACACACACACACACACACACACACACACACACACACACACACACACACACACACACACACACACACACTGTATTTGTGACATGCACGCAGCGAAGTTTGTTGCGGGTGTATTTTATCCTTGAGGGTTATGAGATGGTGTGTAAGTAAGCACAGTAGAGTGCATGTAATGCATGATTTGTTTGGTAAAGGCAAAGATTTAAGTTGAATGTTACTGTGGGATTGTTACTTACATGTATATACAAGAGCACACCTACACACATGCATATGTGCATGTGCTTGCATGCACACACACATACACACACACATTTGCGCAGGTGTGCACACGTATGCTGCATGCTTATGAGACATATATTGCTATTTCCAAATCAGACTCGAAAGCCTACTTATATCTCCCTCTCTTTCCATTTAAAACTTAATAAAAAAAAAGTGCGCACACTTCATATTCATACAACTGTAACTTAAGTATTTTATTTTTTTTTAACTGACAAAACTTTTCAAAAAACATGTACGAACTATAAACACACAAAAGAGCAAACAGTAAGCAGTTGTTCACGCAAACTTTACAAGACCCCCCCCCCCCCCCCCCACAAGGGACACAGACAAAGTAGGAACCATACACAACAGCTTGAAAAATATCGGAACTGCTGCATGGAGCAAGATTCCTTTCATCTCCCCATTCCTGTGTGCTGCTTGCAGACAAAGTGTGGTTCAGGAGTTAGCACTCTTTGTCATCAGTGGCTGAAAGAGTTTCCTTGCTAGCAGTGATTTACTGGCCAGGACAAATTGGCCGACAAGGGTCTGTTCCTTAAGGACCAGGCGTTAGCTGACTCCACGGGGACGGTAAAGATCAGGGGGAACACAGTGAGGGGAAGACGCATATTTCTGGGTTAACCCTGGTCAAGGATGTGATATTTATTGCAATGATAAAAACAATGATGATAATAGTGATAATAATGATGATAATGATGATGATAATAATAATAATAATAATAATAATAAGAAGAAGAAGAAGAAGAAGAAGAAGAAGAAGGAGAAGAAGAAGAAGAAAAATATCTGGAATTGTTATAGCGATTCTTGTAAAGCAAATAAATCTAAGTGCTTGCATTTGATACATTGTATTGAATGCAACTGTTCACAATAGATTTTGAACGTGGACACTCACAAGCACGCAAACACACACACACACACACACACACACACACACACACACACACACACACACACACACACAACTACACACACAACTACACACACACACACACACACACACACACACACACACACACACACACACACACACACACACACAGACATGGCAAACACACACACATGGCAAACACACACATGCAAACACACACACACACACACACACACACAAACACACGCACGTACACACACGCACTCACAGACACACACAGAGACACACACACACACATACACATACACACACATACACACACACACACACACACACACACACACACACACACACACACACACACACAGACATGGCAAACACACACATGGCAAACACACACATGCAAACACACACACACACACACACACAAACACACGCACGTACACACACGCACTCACAGACACACACAGAGAAACACACACACACATACACATACACACACATACACACACACACACACACACACACACACACACACACACACACACACACACACACACACACACACACACACACACACACCACACACACACACACACATCGTGATTATTACAGGGTGAGGGAAATAGAGATGTTGTTGAAAGCAGGAACAGGTGAGATCTGAACACTAGGGGAAGATTCGAGGCCAGAAATAAATCTGCCTTTAGGCTGGATTGGAAAGTATCAAATATCCCTCTAAAGACAATGAGAGAAAAAGGCAAAGAAACGAAAGACAGAAAGTTGGAAAATATAGGATGCAAGAAGCATTAATGGATGAAGATATGTGTATCAGGAAAAACGAAGATAGAAAAAATGAATCATGGAAAAGGAAGAAATTAATAAAGAAGAAAAGGAAGGAAAACCCCCCGAGTAGTTAAAGGAGATATGAGCAAATGTCAATTGATTCCAAATTGGAAAAGGCTTCTTCCAGTTTTTTTAAAAGCAGAAAAGAGGACCAAAAAACTAGAGATATACAGATTTTAACTCTTTGTCAACAGTCTGTTGTAACTTTGAAATACAATTTACACTGAAATATAGCTTTCCTTGTAGGGAAATTCTGTACAATCCTCTTATGATTCATTCTTGAATGAACTACGTCCAAGACATACAAACACAAATCGTGTTGGTCAAATTATTGAATAAAAGGTAAAGGTTAAGGTGTCCCATATCCTAGGCGGTCGTAGGGGAGCGAGGCATCAGAGACCACAGCTTTTCTAGGGGCCAGCATTTTAAGGGCGGCGCCCATCTCCTCTCCCTCGCTGCTTTACCTTCCCTGACCCTAAAGAGGGCAGGTACCCATTTACAGCTGGGTGAACTGGGGGGAGGGGGGTGGACTGTACTGAAGCTAAGGTGCGCAAACGGTCACCCATCCAACTGGTAACCACGCTCAACGTTGCTTAACTTGACCTGGGGGAAAGCGAGTGCTCTGACCACTGAGCTATCCCGCCATTAAAAACTCGAGTCTACATCCTCACCTGTCTCCATCATTACTGGCGATGCTAGGTGTAGGAACTCCACGCAATTGCCACCAGTGTTCACCATCTTTCTCTGTCTCTGCTAGTTCCACGATCTCCTGTAGCCCTCCCAGACCCCTGATCTCTGTGATGTTGGTAATGTAGCATGTTAGTGGTCTGCCTCTTCTCCGTCTGCTCTCAACCTTGCCTTGGAGAATTGTCTACAAAGTGTTTAATATTCAACTGCGTAGTCCCCATCTGCCCACAGAGTCTATAGAACATCAAAAATCTGGCTGGAAGCTGTCAGTCCGAGCCAGAAAAAATCCCGGCTATATATGCCCAAGAGCGGAATTGAATCCCTAACAAACTACTGAGCCAGAATTACTGCATGCTCAGGTTTTTTTCTCTCTAAATTTTTCTTCCCTCATCTCTCTCTCTCTCTCTCCTCTCTCTCTCTCCCCTCTCTCTCTCTCTCTCTCTCTCTCTCTCTCTCTCTCTCTCTCCTCTCTCTCTCTCTCTCTCTCTCTCTCTCTCTCTTCTTAGCTGTCTCGTGTCTTTCTTTTGGTGTGTATGTTTCTGTCTCTTTCTGTTTATTCTCTCTGTGATTGTCTCTGTTTCTCAGCTACAGTCCCTGTTTATGTTTTTAAGTGCCTCCCCCTTTGTCTGTTTTGGGTTTTTCCCCTGTCTCTTGTGTTTTGGTCTGCCTGACTGTTTGTAACTCTCTGTTTTTCTTTAACTGTCTATGCTTGTCTGTTACTGTCTGCCTGTCTGTCTGTCTGTCTGTCTGTCTGTCCGTCTGTCTGTCTGCCTGCATGTCTGTCTGTCTGTCTGTCTGTCTCCCTCTTTCCCTGACTCTGTCTCCACCTCCCTTCGTCATCTCCCTCTCCCCTCTCTTCCCCCTGTCTCCCCAGCTCTCTTTTTCTCTCTATCTATGTCTGTCTCTTTGTCTGACTGGCTGGCTGGCTTGACCACTGAGCTTTCCCGCCCTTAAAAAAATCGAGGGCTACATCCTCACCTGTCTTCCCCTCATTACTGGCGATGCTAGGTGTAGGAAACCCCCCACGCAATTGGGCCCCCAGTGTTCACCATTTTTTCTGTCTCTGCTAGTTTCCCGATCTTGTAGCCCCTCCCAGGGCCCCTGATTTTTGTGATTTTGGTAATGTAGCATGTTAGTGGTCTGCCTTTTCTCCGGTCTGTTTCAAACCCTTTCCTTGGAGAATTGTCTACAAAGGTTTTTTTAATATTCCAAAACCTGCCGGGAGGTTCCCCATCCTTGCCACCCCCGAGTCTTAAAAGAAAAATCAAAAATTCTGGGCTTTGGAAACTGTCAGTCCCCCAGCCAAAAAAAAAATCCCGGGGATATATGCCCAAGGCGGAAAAATTTAATCCCTAACAAAACTAACCCGAGCCAGAAAATTAATTTCATGCCAGGTTTTTTTTTTTTTCTAAAAATTTTTTTTCCCCCCATCTCTCCCCTCTCTCTCTCTCTCTCCTCTCTTCCCCCCCCCTTTTCTCTCTCTCTCTCTCTTTCTCTCTCCTTTCTCCCCCTTTTTTCTCTCCTCT
>CM060334.1:39006233-39009651 GCA_030674155.1 Stramonita haemastoma | reverse complement strand
GCCATTTGTGTCTGTGATATGCTGTGCCATAGAGTCTGTGATATGCTGTGCCACAGCGTCTGTAATATACAGCACCATAATTGCCCTTCAGGGATGATTAAAGTGTTTTTGACTTGACTTGCCTTGACCATAGTATCTGCAATGTACTGTGCCATATTATCTGTAATATATTGTGCCATAGCATCTGTAATATAATGTGCCATACTCTCTAATACACTATGCCATAGTGTATGATATACTGTTTCCATAGAGTCTGTAATATAGTGTGTCATAGTCTGTAATATAATAATAGTGTGTGTAATATACTGTGGCCATAGACTGTAAGATACTGAGCCATATATATATTTGTGTGTCATGTCAGGCTTCTGGAAGATGCCAACATGTTGGGGAGAGGAGTGAAAAGAGAACAGAGTGCAAGAAAACATGTCAACGTTACACGTGACTTTGTCACAATGTTATGGTAGGTGACAAAAAAAAAACCCGAGCCTATGGAGATAATTTAATAGCCTATCTGAAGATTCCTGTGCATGGAGATTTCTGTGCCACGGTAGCCTGGTTATCTGGTGATTTCTGTGCCACGGTAGCCTGATTAGCTGGTGATTCCTGTGCCACGGTAGCCTGATTAGCTGGTGATTCATGTGCCACAGCCCTCCTCCTGTCTCTTTTGATCTGAGAGGAAACTTTCTCTCCTCTACACAGCGATGAACTCTTGGTCGACAGGAAATGGAGGATGTCAACCTCAGCACTGCCATCCTCTGCTCTCAACCCCCCACCCCCACCCCCCATCCCCCTTTAACAGAAGCTAACATTGTCTGTCTCCTGTAGAAGGGAGTTCAACAGGTCTGCCTGAGCTGATGAAAGTCCCACTGCTATAGTGAGTTCTAGGCAAAGGGACATTGTCAGCTACTGTGTGTATGGGCAAAGTGAACTGGCCCAGCCCATCCATCTCCAGCTGCAGACTGCATGCTGGGTATGTTGGTGTCGTCTGCTACTGGCCACAGTATCTCTCTCCTTCAGTCGAGGATGGATGGGTTCAGAGAGTGTGTCCTGACAAGGTGTTATGCGCGCAGTTGCACACGTAGCTTTGGTTTCTCATTTCTTCAGTGGGCTTGCAGGGGATCATATTCAGCACCCATGTGAACTCCAGGAAGAAGTCTCTTCAACAGGTAAGACAGTGTGACTCCACCCAGCATTTCAGAAACTGTCAAATCACCAATCTGATGTTGAAACCAGCAGTCACTCTGCCTCCAACTGCTGCTGCTGCTGCTACTTAATCTAGCACTCTTGCAACAACAACAACAACAACAACAACAACAACAACAACAACAACAGCAACACAAACAAGAAAGGTGTCTGTGGTAGATTTGTCTGAAGGGGCAAGGAGGGTTCGTTGTCCAAGATCAACTCATAAACACAGACCTTCCATCCCTTCTGTCTCTTGGTTATTCACGCATGCCTTAAAGAGGAGGTGGACACAGAACAAGGCTTCATCGTGTACAACAATAATTATCACAGTTCGGTGAAGTGGGGGGAACCACAACATCAAAAACATGCAGCATGCACACGAGGCATTCCCCAGCAGCACTGGGCCATACAAGCAATCAAGCATGGAGTCATTCTCATCCTGGCCTGAACGCCTGCCCCCTATAACCCTCTCCCCTTTCCCTGTTCCTGCTGCAGGAGTGGTTGGTATCCATACAGCGGAAAACTAATCCCCCCCCCCCCATCTTGTTTTGCTCCTCTTCCTGTTGGTGTTGAGCACAGTCCCTTGTCGCTGGAAGCCTCATTTGCTGCCTGGCTTAGTCCGGCAGAGGTGTAGGTGGTGTGGAAGGTTTGTCAGATTGGGATGCTCCACAGCACACTGCGGCAATATCAGGCGGCAGCTTCCAGGAAAGGCAGCTGCTGCTACTTGTGTTGCAATCAGTTTCTGATGCAGCAGAGGGAGCTGGGTGGTGATGGATATTATATAGATCTAGATATTGTCAGCAGCATATTGTTTTCGCGTCACTTCTTCAGGCAAACTTCATAACCTTTATGCTCTTTTGAGTTAAAGTTTTTTCTCTCCTGTTCTTTTCAGTCTAACATCATCATCACTTTTGTCTTCATCTTCGTCTTCGTTCAACTTTGATCTCTCTTCTCTCAACACTACCCCCTTCTCTCCTTTTTCCCCTTCTTCTTTTCATGAATTTTGAACTCTTAAAACACAAGCACACAACAGTTTTTTACGAATTTTCTTTTTGCCGCTCTCCCTCCCCACATTCCATTTTCATCTCATTTTTTCTTCCTTTCTTTTACTGCTCTCTTTATTACCCGTCTTCTTTTTGCCAATGTTGTCTATCATCTCTTAAGGCAAACCTGATTGTGCAGCAGCCTTAGGCTATTCATTTTGCCATCTACTCTCCAAATCCCCATGTCTTAGCATGCACACTTCTGGGTAAAAAGTTTCTCACAGTGACTGGACAATAATGCATCAGCCATACCTGACACACTGCCATGCTGGACAGGCCTGTCCTGCCCTTTCCTGCCCTGCTGTCCTCTCCCTTGCCCTGCACTGCACTGAGAATATTAAAATTGGTCAGGAATGCTGTGGGGCCGAAGGCAGTGTCTGCAGGGGAAATGGGATGAACGATGCAAGCTTTTTGAGGAATGAGGCATGAACAATAAGATAATATGAAAAAAGATAGGTGAGTGGTGGTGGTTGGTTAAAGGAAACGTCATGCAGCCCCTAGTTTTTATATACATAGGATCCAGCTTTTCTGTCTGTCCGTCTGTTTTTCCTTGTTAGTTTGTCTGTCTCCTTTTGTCTGTTTTCAACGTGAATAACTGATTTAAATATTAAAAGGTACAAAAGGTAAAGGTGTCCAATAATATGTGTGGTTGTGGGGGAGTATCCACTAAATGTATCAGCTAAATATATCAGCTAAGAAGCACCATTACAGTGTGCACCAGCTCAGATCTTGCCACCCACCTTATATAAAAGCTAACATAATATTATTTCTGTGACACAGACTGTAAACTTTTTCAACCTATTGTTGCTCTTGTAAACTAAACATGTACGATGTTTTGAATAGGTGGGGGAGAGGGATAAGAGAAAAGATAGGGAAGTTTGGGGACAAGGACATAGGACTGCTGGAGGTTGGTGGAGGGCCAGACAGAGACAAGAGAAAGCAGAAAAAATGACAAAGAGAGAGAGAGGGGGGGGAGGACAGACAGGGAAGGGCAGAAACAGGCCAGGCCTGTACAAACAGAGCATCAACACACAGACCAAAACACACCCTGCCCTCCCCTTCCCTCCTCTTCCCCTCCAGGCAAAGCCATCTCTCTAAACAGCTACCTCTGCTAATACAGTGGGCCACGCAAACATTAACCCTCTTAATCCCTCTCTCCTCCTCCAAACCCCATCTTCCTTCCCTACCGC
>CM060334.1:38998733-39001233 GCA_030674155.1 Stramonita haemastoma | reverse complement strand
TAAATAAATACATGAATAAATAAATAAACAAATAAATAAATAAATGCATGAATAAAGAAAGAAAGAAAGAAAGAAAAAGAAAGAACTGACACACACACGTGTGCTCACGTATTTATGTATAATATGTACTTTATACCGCATACATTACACCACGAGACAGAGCAAACAGCCAGACACACAGCCACACAGCCATCAACCAGCCAGCCAGCCATCAGCCAGTCAGCCAACATTCGCACAGACAGACAGCCAGACAAACAACCAGACAGACAGACAAGACAGACAGGGGCGATCAAAGAGGACACAAAGACAGTATTGTGTGTTAAGCAACCCATCACTCAAAACAACCACAACCCACCCCCACCCCACCCCCACATCCACCACCACCACCACCCCAACCACCACCACCACCACTCCACCTTCACATCCCTCTCACAGCCAACCAAACATATCCCAGAGAAAGGCTCGGAGGAGAGGTGAGAGGTAAGTGGGGGGAGGAGAGGGGGGGGGGGGGGGGGGAAGGAGGGGCAGTTGTTTCTGTCACCTTCAAAGTGGTGTTTTCACGCTGGTCAGTGTTGACTTGTGTGTCCGATGACCGACCGACCCGCTGCCCATCTGTCAGAGAACCTTATGGGAGGCAGACAGGGGCCTTTGTCTGGCCTGTCTGTCTCTGGTCTGTCTGTCCCCTTAGCTGGCCTGTCTCTGGTCCTGCTGGCCTGTCCTGGCCGGCTACTCTTAGCTTAGCTTTGTCCTAGACCTCAACAACGCACAGCGTTATGCTCTCTCTGCCTTTTGAGTAGTAGTAGTTAGGGTGCTGTGTGTCCTTAATAGCACTGATGTCATTAAAAGGTTCAAAAAAGAAAACCACCATCAACAACGCACAGCGTTATGCTCTCTCTGCCTTTGAGTAGTAGTAGTTAAGGTGCTGTGTGTCCTTAATAGCACTTGATGTCATTAAAAGGTTAAAAAAAACCCAAAAAAACACCAGTCACCTGTACAAATTTGACGTACGTCAGCGCAGGCCAAATCAAAATGAATGGGAACTTGTGTGTGTGTTAAATAACATCACTCAAAAAAAAAAATATATAAAATATAATATATATATATATATATATATATATATATTCATAAAGTTGCTTTAAGAATTGTGACATTTTTGGGATGGCCCGTGGTTCAGAAGTGGGAGAACTCGCCGAAGCTGTGGGACCCCTTGACTTTCTGGCTTCTGACCACAGTCCTGATAATATCAGAGAAATCTGGAAAGGACCACTATAATTTGACTATAAGAAGAAGACTCAAAATATAGACCATTTCATTAATAGTTATTATTTTCTCATGTTTTGGCACTTTTCCCAGTCAAGCCCCCCCAAAAAAAACACCTTTAATATCATCCCTTGAAGGGCACTTACAAGAATTCCATTCTTTTGAGACCACCTCCCCCACCCCCCCAAAAAAAAAAAAGAAAAGAAAAAGACTTGGAGTTGATTTCTAGATGAATGCTAAGCATTTGACTTTCTCCTTGAGCAATGTGACTTTATAAATATCTGTTGCTAACCCTGGTTCTTCTGGTGGACTTTAAACATTCATGGGATTATCCAGTTGTGGACTAATCAAACCCAAAAGGCCTCAGTCACCATGACATCAGGTTATTCATTTAATCTGTTTTTATTTTATTTCTTTTATTGTTTTTCATTTATATTTTTGTTTATTTATTTTATCTGTTTAATTTTTTTTCTTCTAATTTTATTTATTCTTTTATACCGAGGATAATGGAATAAGCAATCACATGCTTTTTTACATCTAGTCCCTGTGTGTATGCAGTTTTATAAATGTCTTTTTTTTCCCCACTGTAAACCGTGAGTTTCTGGGTTCGTACCCAGCCTCGCCCTTTCTTCCCAGTTTGACGAAAAAATCGAACTGAATGTCAAAGTCATTCGGATGAGACTCGAAACCGAGGCCCCGTGTGCGAATGCACGCAGAATATCTTGCGCACACGTTAAAATCCCGTTCCGCCTTTCTGAAGAGCAGGCCATCGTGTGCCGGTAGGAACGGATGACAAAATTATAACAAACCAGCATGCACACAGGTGTCGTGTTTAGACACCATCCCTGAGGAAAAATCGGGGAGTTGGGAGTCCCAGAGCGGCTCGGGCTGTAGGTATATGGCAACGTTCTGGTGGCTCCTGCGACGGTACTGGAACCATTCGTATCGGTCATTGCCTTTCCAATGGATCATTCCAGTGCCGTGGAGAGGGGGGATCTGCTGCATGGGTAACAGCTTGCCCTCCATGCATACATGCCCAGGCTTTGAGCTCTGAAGACTAGAGCGCAACTCCATAGTCTTCCGAGACTGATGGGTGCCTGCTACTTATATAATATATATATTATATATATATATATATAAACATACATATACATATATATACATTACATACATACATATATACATACATATATACATATATATATATATACACATAATAGGCCGGAAAATAAAGAGGACG
>CM060334.1:38988733-38993733 GCA_030674155.1 Stramonita haemastoma | reverse complement strand
TAGCAAATGCTGTCACCAAAATTCATTTTACAAAATATTCATAGCGTTTTCATTCCTTTCCTTTATTTTTTTAAAAATTCAAATCTTTGGAAGCATTATTGCTATGATAAAGAGGTTGTAATGGTTACCTGAGCTTGTTTCTTTTACCACTCTTAGTGGTTATAATTTATATATATATATATATAAAAAAATATATATATATATATATGTGTGCTGATGCATGCACACGCACACATTCTAGGAGCAAAAGAAAGGAAAAGCAGGGGCAGAACTATAGCACATAACAAACCCCAACAACAAACCACCAAAATGGTATTAACAGGTCTATACAAAAGAGGTTATTGCCTCTTTGGTTGCATCATCTAATATTCTGTTATTTCGGTTGTACTATTTTTCGTAAAATAAATTCAAAAAATTATTTTACAAGAGACTAGAAAGAAAATGAAATTGTGCTAATTAAATTTTCCACGGACATTAAAAAAATTACTGTTTATCATCCAGAAAATATCAACATGTTACGTTCTCATGTGCATTTCTAACAGATTCATATTATATATATATATATATATATATATAAGAGAGAGAGAGAAGAGAGAGAGAGAGAGAGAGAGAGAGAGAGAGAGAGAGAGAGAGAGAGTGAGTAGAGAGTTGTGAGTGGTGGGCGGGGGGGGGGGGGGTTGTGACCAGCATAATCTTGTACTAGGGTTAGTTGTTTTGGTTTTTTTATGATATGCATAATACGTGGCTCCTACACTTTATATTACACTGTGTTGTGTTCTACTATACACTATCGCAACACAAAACAACACATCACGTTATGTTATATCACATATTATATCATATTATATCATATTATATTATATTATATTATATATTATATTATATTATATTATATTATATTATATTATATTATATTACATTATATTACATTACATTACATTACATTACACTACACTACACTACACTACATTACATTATATTACATTATATATATTATTATTTTACCAACTAGATCTATACAAACAAATCGTATCCCAAAAATAAGCCTATGCTGTCTGCTACATAAGATACCTATATCATGATCCTAAGTCACAGATTTCCACAGATAAGGGTAATTCTGGATGCTACATGACAAGGTTACGGGTATACATTTCTGACTCTGGAGATAAAGAGAATGGTAAGGATTTCCCCCAGAAGTGGAGCTTGATAATGGGCCTGTGATTTTAAACCGGTGTGAATAATGGGTAGACAAGAGAGCAGCAGCAAAGGGAGGGGCGATTTAATGAGGTTTGGTCAGGAGTGACAAGGTTGACAGGGACTATTTTGCATGGCGACATGAGGATAATCACACGCCAGTCAAACCAACAGAAACACCCCCTCCCCCAAAAGGGGATGGGAAACCCCTACCATCTCCTCTTTCGGAAAAGTCATTAGTTGCACCTCTCTAAAATAAAAGAGCAAAATAGAAAAAGAAAAACACAAGAAAAGATTATAAAATAAAAAACCGCACCCCCCCCCCCCCCCCCCCCCCCTCTCAACCACCCCCCCAAAAAAAAACAACAACAACAACAACACACAACAAAAAAACAAAACAAAAAAAAAACAACAAAGTGTGCGGTGGAGTAGAGATGGAAGAGGGTAAAAACAATGTGTGTGCGTGTGTGCGTGTGTGTGTACGTGTGTGTGTGTGTGAGGGATCTATTGATAACATTGAAAATAAAGACGCAAACATTGATACTATGGCATAGGGGAGAGGGATCAATTGACAGCATTGACCATAGGAGAGGGATCCATTGATATAATGGAAAATAGGAGTGGGATTCATTGATATAATGGAAAATAGGAGTGGGATCCATTGATATAATGGAAAATAGGAGAGGGATCCATTGATATAATGGAAAATAGGAGTGGGATTCATTGATATAATGGAAAATAGGAGAGGGATCCATTGATATAATGGTAAATAAGAGAGGGATTCATTGATATTATGGAAAATAGGAGAGGGATCCATTGATATTATGGAAAATAGGAGAGGGATCCATTGATATTATGGAAAATAGGAGAGGGATCCATTGATAGCATTGAGCTTAACAGCAAGGAAATAGTCTAGTTGACATGTGTTTCTCTCACATGTTCCAGCTAGTTAGACAACAAGTGCAGTAAACTGAGAATATCCCCCACTTCAATGCCTAATTTTGCTGTGGTGATTAAATTAACGTCCCAGCGGAGATTTCCGATTCAATGACTGAGGAATGTCTAATGCAGTACACCCGATTTTCCATCAGAAACGTATAGGGCTTTGTCACATAGCGATATACCTGATGTCCCATCTCTGCACAAACCTCGAAAATATGGCACAGCTAAATCTAGTCAATTAACGATGTGACCACAAAAAAGAGGTTGAATTAATTACATTTCACCATGAAGGCCAAGTGTATGCAACGAAGGCTTTTCGACCACTACCCAAGGAAACAGAGCATCGACAATTCACAGGTGTGTCTCTAAATAGAAACACGACGCTGCGATTGTCGCGCTCCGATCACATGGAAGATAATCTACTTACCACCCCATCACAGGTTTATACCAGTAAAGACAGATGGACAGGAGACAAGACTCTCCTGTTAACCCACACCGCTTAAGATAAGAAAATAATCCGATCATTCAATAACTCACTGCAAGACTTCAGGATATGATTATACGGGTGGATCAAGGAATGTTATATGTTGCGGGGACCCAATTCAGTCTGATAGTTTCCTTTATGGATAGGTTTGTATAATTATTACTTCCAAAGGGGATCCAAATTTATTGTTTCACAGTAGTCAATGCTGCATGACAAATCTGACGCTTTGTACTTAATTAAAGAAGCAGCAAGTTGTCATGAAATATATATTTTCTACTTACATAAACAGGAAACAGGGATAGGATTTACACTGTCTACTTAAACAAACAGCAAGTGGTGATAAAATTGACACTTTCTGCTTAAAGAAACGGCAACTAATGATAAAATTGGCACTTTGTACTTAATGAAACAGCAAGTAGTGATAAAATTTATATTTTCTACTTAAGATAAAACAACAAATAGTAATAAAAATGACCCTTTCTATTTAAAGAAGCATCAAGTAGTGATAAAATTTATATTTTCTACTTAAGATAAAACAACAAAATTATTAGTAATAAAAATTACACTTTCCACTTAAAAAAAATTAGTAGTGCAACTGGCACTTTCTACCAAGATAAAACAGGCAAATATTGACTCCAAAACAAAACAAAACAAAAAAGTTATAGTTCAGTGTGAGTTTTTTCAGATTTTCAGAATGATCTATAATAAACGTTTGTCCAAAACATTTTTTTCTTCGATGAGTTATTCCCCAATATACTGGAGTAAGTATGACCTGTATCTTTGCAGAAAGCTTTGGTAATTATTTCTATCAGTGGGCTACACAGCACTGCCATGTCACTGCACCAGACTTCAAAACATTATTGAATAAATCTAAATGAATTTCACACATAGACACACACACACACACACACACACACACACACACACACACACACACACACACACACGCACGCACGCACCACACACACACACACACACACACATGCGCGCGCACATACACATGCACGCACTCGCGCGCGCACACACACGTACATACACAAACACGCGCGTGCGCGCTCACGCGCACGCACGCACGCACACACACCACCGAGACATCCATTCAAGGGATTTTTTCCCCTGGAATTAACATCAGTGCCGACTCCACTCAGATGAGACTATACTAGTATAAACCTAGGCCCGTATAAGAACGCACACAGAACATCATGAACACGTTAAAACCCGTTCTGTCTTTTGAAAGAGTAGGCTACTATGTGCCATTGGAAACAGATGACAACATTAACAAAACTGCATGTAAGCGGGAACTGGATGTAAAAAAGAAGTTGAGTGCGTATTTCATTATCCTTGAAATAAAACTTTTTTTTTTCTCTTAATAAAAATTCTGTGATTTCTAGTTCATTCGATTTTCAGAACCTTAGGGGGAAAGTTTATTACGACTGTGTGTTCTCAATGTAAATTGCATTGATTTTATTGTACTAAAAGGAGTATAACACAGACATAATCATAACGCCTTGAAGCGGTAAAGAAATAATGACAAAGAATCATAGTGTATACATGATTCTCAAATTGATCGTTATGAAAGACCAGAGAAAAGCTAGATTTGTTTTACTATACAAAAAGAGTATAGACAAGACAGACATACAATACCCTAAAAAAAAAAAGCCGCCATATGAATATCGGGTGGGAACGGGCGACAATTTATTTTTACAAAACTACATACACACGGGGACTATATGTAAAAAAAGCACATGAGCACAGATTTCATTATCCTCGAAATTAAAGAATGAAATAAAAGAATAAGATTTATTGTCTCAAAAACATCGGCGTTCAGGTAGGTTACCACACGCACACGCACACGCACGCACACGCACACGTACACACACACACACACACACACACACACACACATCCTTCGAATGAGACTATAAACCAAGGTCTCGCGTGCCAACACACTCAAACATCTCGCACACACATTGAAAACTGCTCCACCTCTCGGAAGAGTAGGTCATTTTGTCGTTGTGTGAACCAATGACAAAATTTACAAAACCGCTTTTACACTGGGACCAGATTAAAAAAAACAAAAACACAAAAAAAACATAAATACTTGTTCCATTATCCTTGAAAAAAAAAAGAAGAAAGAATACAATTAAAAAAACAGAAATGAATAGAATGCAACACACCACGCACGCACGCACGCACGCACGCACGCACGCACGCACGCACGCACGCACGCGCACACACACACACACACACACAACACACACAACACGCGCACACACACACACACACACACACACACACACACACACACACACACACACACACACACACACACACACACACACACACGATAAGATTACTACCCTAGGAATGATATCAGTCA
>CM060334.1:38976233-38983733 GCA_030674155.1 Stramonita haemastoma | reverse complement strand
TCAGTCAATCTCAACACCAACCATTGACTGAATTAAAAAAAACACGAACATAAATAATAATAACAACGACAGTCGTTATCATGACAAAATAATAGAAGATGTTCAATTCAACATAATGACAACCCTGAGTATTGCCTCCATGGTTAGAAACAATAATAAATATTAAAACTGGATTGCTTGACACGATGGGGCCAGTAACAACAACAAAGAGTTTTGGCATATACATGATATAGAAAAACAAAACAAAACAAAACAAAACAAACAAAACCCACCAAACTTAGAAACGGAAAAAAAAAAATATATAATAATATAAAGACTGGATTGCTGACACAACAGGACCAATAACAATAACAAAGAGTTTGACAGGTAAGAAAAACAAAACAAAACAAACAAACAAAACCCACCGAAAAACAAAACCAAAAAATCTAAAGACAAAAAGTGAAAAGAAAAAGAATGAATGGATTTATAAATAAACTGGTCAGTAAATGAACGAATGAATCAATCAATCAGTCCATCTAAACACCCAATCACTGACTGAAATAAAATACACACCGAACATAAATGATGACGACGACATAGCAGCCGAGGAAGGGAGAGGAGGACAAGAGAAAAAAGAAAAGCAGAGAAGGAAGAGGGAAGAAGTGGGGGGGAGGAAGGAGATGGACACAAGCCCTCCCTCCCTCCCTATAGACTAGGATACTGACCACCAGGAGGCATGGACCAGCTGTAGCACGGACAGCACCACGGCCACACGGATGATCCAGGTATATTCCTTGACCACACACACACTGTACTCCCTCATCTCCGGACCCTAGGCTACCTTACAGCTCCCCACACTCCTCTCCCAAAACACAAGCCCCTGCACTCTTTTTTTGCTTTGCCAACAAGCTCAAAGTTGTCACTTGACCAACTTGTCTGTCTCTCTGTCTGTTTCTCTCTGTCTGTCTGGTTTTCAACGGCACTCACTCAGGAATCGAACCTATATCCTCCCCGAGGCGCCCGTTTTCTTCGGCGCCCAGCCATGTTTGTTCGATGGTTGGTTGGGTTTTTTTTTCTCGTTTTGTTTGTTGGTGATTCGAAGAAAAAAGCAGAAGTGTTTGGCGATTACAATGACGTAGTAAAAAAAAACTTTTCTCTGGCTAAGGTTGTCAGCCACTTTTCTTCAAACTATGAAGAGGATTTTTTTAAAAACAAAAAAACAGATTAGGTCCGACGTTTCGCAGTCGTAAAGCTCACCACAACTCCGTACTTTTTGCTCTCAAGGGGTTCAAACCACTTGTCCAGGTATTTTCCACAATCAACGGTTCAATCCAAGAATCCCACCTCAATCAAGCAATCCCTTACTGTACACCAAGCAGAATCGAAGCTGCAAGTGACCGGGGATTTTTTTCTTTTGGTATAATATAAAGAAGATTGAAAGAAAAAAAACAACCTCTTTGTTGTTGTTTTTTTTTTTCCGGGGAGTTCTCACAACACCAATTCATCCACACACCTTAGTCTAGTAGAGCTTTTGGGGCCTGACAAACCTAACCGACCGACCCCAACGAAGCACACACACACTCACACACACACAGAGACACAAGAAGTGGAAGAAGAAGAAGACGAAGACGACAACGACGACTCAAAGGGATGGATGACCACTGGATGTGGACGTCCTCGCTGAGCGATCAGTGGTCAAGTGGTCAACTGAAGGTGGTCAGAGGCCCGTGAGGGGGGAGGGGGAGAGAGACATGTGTCATCCCGCGCCGCTGGCGTACAATGGGCAGGCAAGGCAAGGCAAGGCAAGGCAAGGCGAGGCGAGGCAAGCCGGGCTACCAACATTACACTGCGCACAAACTCTCGCTGCGGTCTCCCTGGCTGAGTGGTGGTAGTAGTAGGGTAAGGGGACTGAAGGAAGAAGGATCGAGGAAGGAAGGAAGGAAGGACGGAGAAAGGGAAAGAAAGAGAGAGAGAGAGAGAGAGAGAGAGAGAGCAGGCAGGGCCGTCCGTGGTCGGTCTTGTCTGTCTGTCTGTCGGGCCTCTATAGAGAAAAGGGGGAGGGGAGGGGAGGGGGGGGGACCAAGCTTACAGTTACAGTCAGTCAGAGCTAAAGGGAAAAGAAGCACCTCCTCCTTTCACACTTTAAACACAAAAACCTACCGCCTGGTTGGGTGGGAGGGGGTTAAAACTTGAGACAGACAGACAGACAGGGAAAGACAGACAGGAAAAGAGAGTGAGAGATAGAAGAGGGGGGGGGGGGGGGCGGGGAGAGAGAGTGAGTGAGAAAGAGAGGGGGGGGGGGGGGCGGGGGAGAGAGAGAGAGGGGGGGGGGGGGGGGGGGGGAGAGAGAGTGAGAGAGAGAGAGAGGTGGGTGGGGGTGGGGTGGGGGGTTGGAATTTTGGCTCGTTTTTGGTTTTGTTTTTGTTTTTGTTTTGTTGGTCGGTTCTTGTTTACGGAAGACAATGTAGACAAAAAAACAATCTTGTTGAAGATGGAGGAACGAGTTGTAAAAAAAAAAATTAAAAAGAAAGAAAGAAAGAAAGAAAAAAGGAAAAAGAATAAAAGGGAAAACAAAACAAAAAAAAACCCTCTTGTTTTGGTTTTTTTTTTTCATTTCAAACCTACCCCCTTTCTCGTTTTGGGTGGTTTTTTTTTGTCTTTTGTTTAGTTTTTTTTTTCTTCTTCTTCTTCTTCTTCTTCTTCTTCTTCTCCTCCCTGATGTCTCTCGCATTCTGAGCATGTTTGAAGGCTGTTTGTCTTGAGTGTGCTTGATTACCAAAGCATTAGGTTGGTTGTTTTACAGAAAAAAAAAACTAATAAAAAAACCTTGAAGGACACGGTCTTGCCTTGCTTCCTTCAAGTAAGTGTTCTACTAGGCTATACTAGGCTATCTATAAAGGGCTGTTTGCTAGTACCTGCTGCCTAGATCTAGATCTAGCTCTGATGAATTTAATGAGTCACACAGTTTTTCTTTCAGTCCTCCATCATTCATGTTGATGCACACTGTACTTCATTCTAAGTTCTTTGTAGCGGTCGGTCAAGCGCTTATAAAATGTGTCCATATTCCCCCCCCCCCCCCCCCATTCCCCCTCCCTCCCTCCCACTTCTTCTCTCTCTCCCTATGTTTCTGTCTCTGTCTGTGTGTCTGTCTGTGGGTCTGTCTCTCTGTCTCTCTGTCTCTGTCAGTCTGTTTGTCTGTCCCTGTCTGTCTGTCTCTGTTGTCTGTCTGTCTGTCTGTCTGCTGTCTCTCTCTCTCCTTCTCTCCTCTCTCTTCTCTCTCTCTCTCCTCTCTCTCTCTCCTCTCTCTCTCTCTCTCTCTCCTGGCTGGATGTAAAAAAAAAAAAGTTTTGTACTTATTCTTCTACCCTCAGTAAATAAAAATTTATTCATCTCTCTCCTCTCCTCCTCTCTCTCTCTCCTCCTCTCTCTCTCTCTCCTCTCTCTCTCTCTCTCAGGATAATGTTCATTTTGAAAGGGTTTTTCAAAGGAATGGAAGTTTCGAGGTGTGAGATTTAGCAACAGGACTGAACATGTTGGAACTGAATAAAAAAAAAAATTTTTAAAATAGCGCTATCGTCAACTTATTAAACATGAGTTGTTCAAAGGTGTGTCTTTGGGCATACAAGCTATTGGAATATCTTTCTTTATGACACACACACACACACACACACACACACACACACACACGCACGTGCGAACGCGCGCGCATGCACGTACACACGCACGCGCACACTGCAGTTAGATTTCATTCTAATGTTGATGCATTGGAATTATACTTTGTTCTCTTAGGATTTGTTATATTTTCATTCTTTTTATGAAGTACACACCCCCCCCCTCTCTCTCTCTCTCTCTCTCTCTCTCTCTCTCTCTCCTCTCTCTCTCTCCTTCTCTCTCTCTCTCTGATCATTTGCATATTGTACTTAAACAATGATGGATGATAAGAATCAGTATGATAAATGACATAATACGATCTCATCCCAAAATACAACTATGCAAAAGCAAATTGGGAGTTATTTCGTGAAATTCTTGCTCATGAGGATTTTAAATAACCCAGAAAATGTCAGCATGGACACATCGTTTTATGACTTCCAGAAAAAAGGTTATATCACCTGCGAATTTATCTATACCAAAATTAAAAACCGTTAAGAAACTTGGTCGTTCTGGTAATGTCTGGTGGACCAGATGCGTGCGAGGAAGCTGTTCTAGAAAAAGCAATTTTTAAAAACCTATCTAGAAGACAAAAATGAAAAAAAAAACCCACTACATTAGCATGAAGCAAGCTTTGTTAGGCCTTCCTGCGCTGGAAAACCCACGGTCACACAGCATGCAAGCAAAGTGCAGGGATCCATCCATACTGGAGCAGGGCCACCCCTTCTCTCCAATGCACAGGTCTCTTAACTGCAATCCAGACTTTCCCTCAACCCTCTATAGATCTACACTGTGTCGTGAAATGGACCATACTGAGTCTAATGTATACAGACGATAAACCGAGGTCCTGTGTGTAAAATACATTTAGTGCTTGTTAATTAAAGGTTTCGTGACAACGAGAGAGTGTCTCTTAGGAAAATTCTGCACAGAGGGAATTATATATATGCGAGAACAAGGGAAAAAAAAACAACAACCGAGAGGGTGCTGCGAAAGAGCGAACTTCTTATAGAAAAGTCTGTTATACTGCTACGCATGTTATAGAATAAAGGCAATGTAAAAACAACACTACAACACAACCAGGTAGTGTATTATGAAATGTAATATAACACGACGAGGCATAAGAAAGTACTATAGACACGATGTAACACAACAAAACACAATAAAATGATAAAAAATAAATAAAACAACAACAAAAAATACGATAAAACACATGAAAAATAAAACAACACGCAACAACAAAAACCAAAAACACACACGATAAAAACACAACAAAACACAAAAGAAACACGCGGACACACAACAAACCACTATAAAGCACAATCATACACAACAAAACACAATTATAAACACGACCAAACAACAAAACAATAAAACACAATCCAACAGATGAAAACACAGTAAAATAAACAAAACACGATAAAAACACAATAAATCACAACCAAACACAATAAAACATGACGAAACATAACGCAACACGACAAAACACTCTAAAACACAATATACCTCAAACAAAAATAATAAACCACACCCCAAAAAAACACAATAAAAAACGGTAAAACACACCAAAAACACAAACAGCATAACAAAACATGCTAAAATACAACAATACACGACAAAGCAATGTAAAGCTTAACAAAACACAATTACAACACACACGGTAAACCACAACACCACACTTGTGAAGGGGCGGTAAGTAGATTACCTCCCATGCGATCAGGGCCCTTGTCGCTGCATCGTGTTTCTAAATCGAGACACACCTGCGAGATGTGGATGCTATGTTTTCTTGGGTAGTGGTAAAAAAATATGGTGATGTTTGGTTTTTCGAGTTGATGGTGAAATTCACACAGTTTTAGCCATGGTCACCTGAGATTGTGTGCAGAGATGGGTCATTCATAACAAGTGTCCCGCTCTTTTAACTTCACTGTAAAACGAAACCTACTGCAAATGTTACAAAATGCATTGGAATACAAAACACCTGAACACGATAAAAATCCATAGAGCAAATAACTAAATTATATGATAAACATACTAAAACGACAGAAACGATATTCTAAAATAGAAAACGTAATGAACACTAACAAAACAATGAATCACGACGAAAAATACGTTAAACATAAGTCACGATACACAACACAAGACGAACAATAACAAAACTATGAAACATAATGAGTAAGTACAAAATGCTATAAAACATGAGGAACAATGATAGCAAAGTTATTAAACCATTAACAATGATACTATAAACACGACGAAGAATATTATAATACACAACCAACAAATCAAAATACGATGAACCAATATAGTAAAAATGATAAACGTAGTAACAAAAATATAAAACATTGTAAACAATCCCACAAATATTAACCACAATGTATAGCAACAAAATTTAAAAAATCTGATTAACACAATAACATGATGAATAACTGAACAATGACAAAACAGAAACAAAAATATCATGAACAGTAACAAAACACTATTTTAAAAAAACGATGATTAATAACAACAAAACAATAAAACGAGATAAACAATAACAAAACATAATAAATCATGATGGACAATAACAAAACAGTCTATAAACCAGTCTATAAAACACACAAAAATTACAAAATTAATACGAAACACAATGAACAATAACAAAACACTATAAACACAATGAACAAGAACAAAACACTATAAAACACGATGAACAAGAACAAAACACTATTAAATATGATGAACAATAACAAAACAGTATAAATCATGATGAACAATAACTAAATCTTATAAAATACAAAGAACTGTAAATCATGATGATATACAAGAAAACACAAACCACAGTAGAATACGATGAACCACAGCAAAACTCTATGCAATAGAGTGAAATGCAACAAAATACTTTAAAATATGATGAAATATATAACAAAATACCATCAAACAGGAATAATATTTTAATATCACTGAGTGTGAACAGACGTTAAATTGAAGACCATCAAACAGGATAAAAAAAATATACAAACTACAAAACACGAGATATACAACAATATACGATAAAATACGATGACATAAACAAAACTTTATCAAATACGATGAAATACAACAAAAAACACTATTGAACGCCATATAACAACAAATCACTATAAAATACGATGAACCACCACACCAAAACGTATTAGCCTACATCACGATGAATCACAACAAAACAAAACACGATGGACCACTACAAAACATTACATTCAGATGAATCACAACAAAACATTTTTGCTAAAAAATGTTGAAACACACTAAGACTCTATAAAACAAAACAAAAAACACGATAAAAAAAAATTAATACCAAAAACAAACCCAGGATGAAACAAACCAACAACCAAAATATACACATACTATAAAACCTGATGAAAAACAACAACAACAACAAACACAACACATACTATAAAACACGATGAAACACAACAGGACTCAACAATCACACACACACACACACACACACACACACACACACACACACACACAACACACACACCACAACACACACACACAGACACACACGATCTATAAAACACGACCAAACGCCATAAAACAAAAAAGAAACCTTGAAACACAACAGAACACAACCCTAAAAAAAAAAAAAATAAACAAACACAGCACAAGAAAACAGTGAAACGCCCACAAAACACTATAAGATACGACGAAACAACGCAAAACACAACAAAACACAACGAAATACAACAAAACACAAACAAAAACACGATGCACCACAAAAAAATCAATAAAACACGATACAAGCCCAGGCCTGGGCCATGCATTATATAGTGGCTGGGTTAGGTGGATTAGAGACACTAGACTGTCTCCACTGGGTTGGGTTTTTTTTTTCACTTATTCTCCCCATCGACACAT
>CM060334.1:38961233-38963733 GCA_030674155.1 Stramonita haemastoma | reverse complement strand
ATTTATTATTATTTATTTATTTATTTATTTATTTATTTATCTATTTATTTATTTATTTATTTATCGTTTATTTATCTTTTTTCTTTTATATCGAAGATAATGGATTTAAACGATCATATGTTTTTTTTTACATTCAGTCCCCGTGTGTATGCAGGTTTGTAAATGTCATCTGTTCCCACCGGCACACGGTGGCCTACTCTTACGAAAAGCGGGACAGGATTTAACGTGTGCGCAAGATGTTCTGCGTGCGTTCGCACACGGGGCCTCGGTTTTTAGTGTCATCCGAAAAACTTTGGATCGGTGGTCTAAAGGTAACGCGCCTGTCTGTTAAAGCGAAAGTCCGAGTCGGAGTGTGCGTTGGTTCGAATCCTGTTTGGGCCCAGAATTTTTCCGCCATCCATTAGACCATGAGTGGTGGTCTGGGTGCTAGTCTTTTGGATGAGACGATAAACAGAGGTCCTGTGTGTCACACATAATTATTTAGCGCACATAAAAGAACCCATGGCAACAAGAGAGTTGTCCCTGGCAAAATTCTGTAGGAAAAAAAGCCACTGTGATATGGAAACAAATACAGTTGCAGACAGGAAAAAGAAAAAAAAAATGGGTGGCGCTGCACTTGTGGCGACGCGCTCTCCCTGGGGAGAGCAGCCCGAATTTCATGCAGAGACATCTGCTGTGACATCAAGTGATCTAAATAAATAAATAAATAAATAATATAAATAAATAAATAAATAAATAAATAAATAATAAATAAAGACTTCATTGGTCCATACATAAAGGGGCTGGCTGCTCAAATTATTGACCGATAGTAAGATAGTGTATGATACAGTAGAGTAGAGTAGTATGAGTAAGTAGAGTAGAGTAGAGTAGAGTAGAGTAGAGTAGAGTAGAGTAGAGTAGTAAGTAGAGTAGAGTAGAGTAGAGTAGAGTAGAGTAGTAGTAGAGGTAGTAGGTAGGGTAGTAGGGTAGAGTAGGAGTAGAGTAGGTAGGAGTAGGGAGAGTAGGAGTGAGTAGAGTAAGTAAGCAGTACAGTAACAGTACAGTACAGTACAGAACCGTACAGAACAGTTCAGTACAGTTACTGTAGTCACTGTGCATTCTGTATCTAAGTCAGTGAACATACGGCACACTAACACAAGCAAACAGTTTGTATGGCCACGAAACAAGATCCAATGCCCTTGGAATGCTAATGTCCAGGGAACTACAGGGAGAGGGAGGAAGAGAAGACAAGAAGAAAGCGATAAACGGATGACACTGCACATCCTAAACGTACACGGAAACCATTCACAGAGATTCAATACTTGGTGCACAGCCGACATAACGAGAGGAATGCAGTGAACAGCTCACCAGTGTAGCATCTTAATGGCTACCCATGAAGCTGAAGGAGGGAAAAAAACAAACCAAGCAAGAACAACAAATGGAATGTCCACTACAACTAAAATTGACACCCCCCCCCAAAAAAAAAAAAAATAAGAATAAAAAATTAAAAAGAGAGAGGGAAAATATACAAAAAGACATTGAGAAAGAAAAAGAGAAAAAAAGAAAAACAGAAAAAGAAAGAGAAAAATACAAAAGACAATTTCAGAAAAAGAAGGGGAAGAAAAGAAGAAGAAAAACAAAGAAGAAGAATACAAAAAAACAATCTCAGAAAGAAAGGAAGAGAGGAGAGGTAAGGAGGAGGAAGAGAGAAGAAGAAAAGAAAGAAGAAGAAAAGAAAAAAGAAAAGAAAGAAAAGAAGGAAGGAGAAGAAGAAAAAAAAGAAAGAAAGAAAAAAGAAGAAAAAGAAAGAACAAGAAAAGAAAGAAAAAGAAAAAAAAAAGAGAAAGACTTGTTGCCCCGTGGCAGAACGCGTAACGAAGAAGAAGAGAAGCGAGCGCTGTGTTTTATTTCTGTCTCGGGTAAACATTTCAGGGGGGCTGTCAGTTAATGGTCTTGGTCACAAGAACAACACACCTGTACTGTAAATGACCACCGGAGACGCAGCAGCTGCAGACAAGAAAGAGGTGGTGATGATGGATGAGAGATGGGGGGGGGGGGAGTGGGGGGGGGGGGGGGGGGGGCAGTGGGCAAATCCCATTGTGGCCAGGCAACTCCTGTCTACACACGTTTTCTCCATAAAGGTGTGGACCAGGACAGACAGACAGACAGACAGACAGACACTCACAGACAACAGAGACCTCAGACACACAGACCCTTCACTTGAGGGGTTGGGGAGTACAGTTAGACTCTATGTGTGGTAGTAGTAGTAGTAGGCACCCATCAGTCTCGGAAGACTATGAGTTGCGCTCTAGTCTTTAGAGCGCAAAGCTTGGGTAAAGTAAGTATGGAGGGCAAACTGTTACCCATGCAGCAGACCCCCCCCCCCCCTCTCCATGCCACTGGAATGATCCATTGGAAAGGCAATGACCGATACGAATGGTTCCAGTACCGTCGCAGGAGCCATCAGAACGTTGCCATATACAGCCCCGAGCCGCCCTGGGACTCCAACTCCCGATTTTTC